>JAZKJV010005765.1:0-600000 GCA_037367405.1 Ottelia alismoides
TAAGGGCGTAGAATGTGCGTGGGGAGATGGCGGAGATGACAAGGTGCTCCGGTGATCGAAAGGGTACTCGGGATAGTCGTAATCAGAGAAGCACGTCGGAGATGCGATTTGGGCGAAATCGGAAATTGGGAGAAATGGAAGAGCTAATCGACTACCTGATGGTTGCAGTAGACTGTGCTGGAGCGTGGCTAACTCCGGGTCGTAGCTTCGAAGGGCGTCAAGGCCTGAAGCTCGATGCTCAACGCCGGCGGCGGAGCAAGGACGGCGAGAATCGCCGGATCAATGGATTCGCTTCCTCGCCTCAATGCAACAAGGGCAGACGCTTGCTGTCACTCTCGCGAAGCCTATGGAGGTCACTGGGAAGGAGGAGAAGGTCCAAAGATGCGGCGCGGAGGCGGCGGAGGTCGGGATATAAATGGTGACAGGGGCGATTAGGGTTGAGTGGCGACAGCTATAGAAGGCGTGGATTTGATGGCGGAAGATCCGGCGAGGATGATGGATGATTGGCGAAGAATCCGAGCACGGGGGTTGAGTGGGTGACAGCCTGGAGACGCGTGGATAAATCGGCGAAGGAGGCGCGGCACGCATCTTCCAGAAAAGGAAGGAGTCCGCGGGGGAGTTGACCGGGGTCAACATTCCCCCGTGGACCAATCAGGAGCGGCCACGTGGATGCAATTTTTGTTTATTTATTTTAAGGCAGAAATAGGCCGAATTAAAGAAAACTCAAAACATGAAATATTTTTCTTTTATTTTTTTCTATTTTTTGGTGATTTTTAATTAATTTTTGGAAATAAAAATAGGGTAGCTATATATATAGGTATATGTACACTACATGGATTTTTATTTTTGATTTTTTATTTGTTATTTTTATGTATTTTTATGCTCATTTTGTATTTTATTTATTTACACCATAAAATATGGAATAAAATGGTATTTTTATTTTATTTTAATTATTTATATACAAGGGTGAAATAAATAGTTGTATACATTTATATACATGGTATTTATACAATGTATTTTGGTATTTTTCATTTTGTAATTTTTATTTGATTTTTGTTTTGTTTCTTGTTATTTATTTTATTTTATTTACAAAATGTAACATAGACTATTTACAAAAAGTTTTGAAAATAATTTTATTTATTTATAGGGTTAAATAAATACAGGATAATGGTCTATACACATGGTGAAGGAAGGGTATTTTTGATCTTTTTGCTTTTCATCTTTTTATTTTGTTTTTAATAGTTTCTAAATATACACACAATATGGACAAACATATTTTTGGGTGAGGAAAATATAATTTAATGTATTTACAGAAGTATATACACATGTGAGCCCTATCTCCCTCTACTTTGGCTTTTATGCGGTCAGGCCCATGCTGAGCCCTCCCTTGGGTTAGGTTGCTCAATATTTATTCTAAATATTTCCCTCTTTTTCTTTTTGCTCTTTATTCTTTTATTTTGTGCACAAAAACATGCTAATTATAGGTTTTTACACAATGCATGCTTTTGGTAATTATTTGTATTTACACATATCTACATGTATTTGCAAAGGTTTTTGTAGCTAAAATATAAGAATAAAGAGTGATGAATGGGTATTCATCAGCGGCTACCAACAGAAGAGACCAGTCAGATCTGAAATATGTCGTAGTCTTCCGCAGATAACCCTCGGGGAACTACGAACTAATCAAATGAATAATAAGAGCTCATCCTTGCGAGGACCGTCAAGGAGAGCGGACTCAAAGGAGTCAAATACATTGGCCTCGTGTACCAACAGGTCAAGTACACAATCACAGGGGAGGCCAATCAGACATATCGTACGACTCGGTTTCGGGTCCCATCACAATGGCGACCCAAGCAGTGAATGAAACCGCAGTCCAAGAAATTGTCGCATTCTCCCGCAGATAGTCCTCGGGGAGCAATGCGAGCTATAGCAATGAAGGTCATGGGAATGCTTGCAAGTCATCTCAGGTCCTCAAAAGCAATAAATCATTCAATTATTCGGAGGGCATAAGATCATGTCAGGGAGCGAATAATCATGTCATTCACCAAGCATCCCTTGGGTCAATCCAGTCAACTGAGATGGCACGAAAAATAATCAGGAATCCTCTAAGTGCCAGGGGTGGATAATGAAGTCAGGAGATCGAGGATGGGTCACTCATGTAGAAGAGAAATCATGTGGGTTCCAATCATCGTCATCATGAAGCATATATCAAGATAGTCCATTCAGCCCAGAAATCACAGATGGTAGGAACCTCGAAATGGATAGAACAATAGAAACATCCTGATATCATCCTCAAATCACTGAAGCGCATTACATCCTCAATCCGGTGTGCCAGACCTAAACCTTCAATAAAGAATCACACCTAATTATCATGCATCACAATAATCCTCAATAAGCACATATGCATGCATCAAGAGTCAAATCCACAAATCAATCTCAGCATCCGCAATATCATGCCCGACTTACACAAATAATCTGTATAAATAATCCTCGATGCGGGCCTCATCAATATGCACAACATTCCCGGATAAAGAGAGAGATGATACAGAGGGTACGAGGAGGGCGGGCGAGAAAATTGGGACATAGACAAAATTGGGTGTTCCACACAAGGTGGGAACACCGTCAAAATTGCGGTCCGAAGAGCGGTCTCTCCTCGAACCAGAGAAGATGGTACGATGGATACATAGAAGATGGTGAAAAAGCGGGAAACAAAGGACTTGGCGAAGAATGATTGAGCTCAAGCGCCAATATCACGACTCGATGCATGGTGAAGAGATATATGTATAAGAGAGATAGAGAGACTCAAAGATGAAAACTGCATGACTCACACGGACGGGACCGTCTACTCTAATTATGAATGGAAAACACAATGAACTCCAAGTCACAATCAATACACAAGGCAACACCCCTAATTCACTTACTCAACACAGTGAAGACCATCAGGTGACGGTCATTTATCTTTTCTTTTTTTAGATTTAGGTGAGAATCACAAAAATTGTACAATCACGTAGGAGGCTTGATAGGATTTGGGCTCTACTCCTTAGTGTGTACGTAAGCAATTTAAAACGCATACAATGAGGGGGTTGCTCTCCCCAAGACAAGGAATTCATTACATTTTATTGTTAGGTCCATAGAGTTAGCAGTCCCGATTTTATTTAAGTTATCACTTTTTTTTTGGGTATTTTCAATGCACGTGCCTATCGAGGTTCCAATTTCCATTAAGCATCCTAGGTTGGCAAAAACAGAGGGAGAAGATCGGAAAAGCCATGCAAGTCGGAAATCAATGATGCATGCTAAGTAAGAAGACTTACAGTGCTTCCCAGCTCTCTCCATGCGGGATGCATAACGGAATTGAAACCTATGCTATATGCAAATGCAAGCCGAAGAAATCGCCCTAGGATAGTAACTGCTATTATCGTGAAGCACTACAAGCCGGTCGCTTATCCTTAACCTAAGAGTCCGGTCTTGGCTCACCCCTCCTCTTCTCGACACGCTCGAGTTCAGGAGTAGCGCTTGATGGGGCTTGCTCACGGCACAGTGGTTAAGAGATAAATGAACCAACTGTTTAGATTTGACTAGGTCCAAAACGCACTATAGGTACATGCAAATATATTTAGGGTGTTTGGACCTAATCTATCGACAAGCAACTCCTAAGCTAGGGCTCATTCACACAAAATAATAAAAATAAAATAAAAACGAGAAAGCGTCAAAACCGTCGAGGCCCCCAAGGGAACAATCCCTCGGGCAATGGACCTCGGGAGTCGGAGTGCACCTGTGAGAGTCCTGTATTATTACAAAATTCTGAGTGTCACTCTCTCACATGAATATACATAATAAGATAAAGGAAATAAAATTCATGAAATAGAGACTGTCTTCAAAAATTCTCCTTCATCTGCTATCGATGCTCTCTCCTGTTGGCTTGGCATAGAAGAGCCAACACCGCCTCGCTTGGGTGCATAGGGCCTCCTAGGAGGTCCTCCTTCGCTTAGCGGTCCCTCGCATCAAAGACAAAAGAAAGAGATGGTCAGAGCAGTCAATCAATAATATCAAATAAAAATAAAATAAAAATCACACAGATAAACAAATGAAGGACATGAACAAAGAATCAAATAAATGAACAAATAACCACACAAAATCATACAAAATCCGTTGCCTCCCCGGCAACGGCGCCATTTGTTTGCTCCGGAAACCGGTGGTCTTAAGCTCCTCACAAGGCGGGAACTTAGTCGCTGAGTCGACCACACGAGATCCGGAATAAAACAACAATTAACCCACAATAAATATATGCAATGAATATCCAAAAATGTGGAGTTAAAATTTATTATAACTCTACATGTAAATGTGTATAGGTGTAAGCACAAGTAGAGGTCGAACACTGGGAGGCGAATGGTTGTATGTAATGTATCGTTCAATTATTCAATCAATTGTGCATGTCCTTTTATTGTTTTTGTGGGTTTTGGGTTTTGTAATTTGTTTTTATATTTTTGTTTTTATAATTTTTATTTTGATTTTGTATTTTATACTTTTTTTTATTTTTATTTTTTTTCGTTTTATATTATTAATTATACAAATATATATACTATATATATATATATAAAGAGATATATATATAAGAAGAGAGAGAGAAGTAATATAGAATATATATATATATAAACATAAAAACTTAATATATAGACATATATTTTTTTTTAATTTTTTTTTTTATATTTCTAATTTTTATGTATTTTTCAATTCAAAAATGTCCACAATATAGGACTAAATAAATAGCCGTATATAATTTGGGTTTTAAAAATATAAAATAATACCCAAAATTGCCCAAATTAATTTTCACATATTAATAATAATATATAGATAATTATAAAAGAGAGGAATGTATTTTTGGGGTTTTTAAAGAGTTTTTCTAATTTTTATGTTGCTTTTGGGGTTTTATGATTTTTTTAATTTTCTTTTTCATATTTTTAGGGTTTTTAATTTTCTGGACTCAATATATATATATTTATACCATATATAATTTTTTTTTTGGAATTTTTCGAAAACATTTTATAATTTTTTTTGTGTTTTATAATTTAGACAGTACAAAAATGGGCTTCTTTTCAATTTTAATAAATAGGGAAGATGCAAAAAATGCAGGATAAAATGCAGGCGTGCAAGAGCATCACATAAAACACCTAACCTAATTTTTGTGAATTTTTAGGAGCCCCATAGGTATTTTTAATAAATAGATAAAAGACATAAAACCTAAACAGCCTGGCAGGGGCATTTTTGCAATTAAAATACATAACAGGGGCTCAAGTGCAAAAATACCTACTGGAATACACATTTATTTTAATTTTTAGCACTAATTTACAATTTACGAAACCCGCCAGGGGTTGTATGCAAAATATCCGCGCCTCACGTGGGACTACACGTGAGGTGCGGAAGGACCTAAACGTAAATAAATGAAAGTTCAAGGGTCCTTCAGCAAAATAAACGTTTATTTTACAACTGACAGTTTTATTTACAACACTAAATATTAAATACAAAAATGCGGGGGACAAAGGTGAAATTTACCCCTAACTGCGCGTTGGTGGACGGCGAGATGTGGGTCACTTATACACGTGGCGTCCATCTAGCGGCGCGTAACGGTTCGTCGATGAACGCTCGCGATTAGATCATCCCAGATGATCTGACGGTGAAGGCCTCGTTCCATCTGACGGTGGAGCTTCGACCTGGGACACGTTCTCCATCCAACGGCGAGGAGGGCGTCTGGAAGAACTGGGAAGAAAGCTCGGCTGGGCGAGCTTCTTCCGGTGAGATCTCGCTGCTCCGCCGGCCTTTGAGGGTTCTAGAGGTCCGAGGAGGTTCCTGGCAGGTGGCTCTATCTTCTGGAGGTCTTGGTTCGGTCGGAGAAACGCTGGAGGTCCGCCACGAGCTCGGTGAAGAAATGCGGCTCCAGGTAGCTCCGCCTGCTTGGAAATCGTCTCCTGGTGCTTTGCGTGGCACCTAACCTGCACAGGAAGGTATAGAGGCTCGAGGGGGTCACCCTCGACCTGGTTTTGAAGCTGTTAGCATAAATATGGCAGTGGGTGGCGATGCTCCGGCGAGGTGGCGGAGGAGAGCATCGATTCGCGAATCCAGGAGAGGATCCGGTTGGCCAAGGTGATTAGGAAGTGGAGAAGGCGTTGGGGAATGAAATGAAGGTGAAAGCGGGTTGGAGAACGGTCGGGAATACGGTGAAAAGCTCGCCGGAGCGGAGCTCCGGCGAACTACGAATAGCCTAAACTACGCTACACTAGTGATCTAAATGCATAATAAAATACTGGAGTAAAATGCTGGAGTGGAAACCTATCTAGAAATCATAAATGCGCAGCTCTTATACCTGGAGAAGCTCCAGGGAGCAGGGCCTCCGGCGACGCGGCGGCCGTGGGTGCAACCTCCGCCATCTTCAGCCGATTCAAGGTGCCGGCGGCATCCCCCTGTCACGAGGAGCGCACCTGGGACCGAATGCAAGGAAGAAAATGGAGGAAAATTGACCAAAATTGGGAGGAAGGCAGAGGTTCCTTATTTATAGATGAAAAGGGCACCCTTATTGACCGGGCCATAGCGGGCGATACGGGCTATGTACAAAGAATCCAAGAGGACGGCGTGGGAGAGGGATGTACAGGGAATAAAATCCGTGAAGGATTCGATGGCGATTGATGGACGAATCGAGCGGGCAAAAGGCAAGAAGATGGGGGACAAGACAGTTCAGACGTACTGCAGAGGCTGAGGAGGCAGTTGACCCGGGGTCAACTCGGGCCAAGCCCTGATTGGTCCACCTAGGCCGCAAGAAGACAAAACAGGCTGGAAAATAAAGAATGAATTATTTAAAATAGTAAATGAGTTTATTATTTTTTAAGTATAAAATAAAAAATGTTTATTATTTTACATAGTATTTATCTATGATTTTTATTTATTTTTATGAATTATTTTATTATGGTTTTATTAAAATAATGTGTATATGTACGTATTTACATGTATTTTTGTGTAGTTTATTTTTAATTTGTTTATTTTATTTTATTGTTTTATTTTCTTATTTTATAAATTTACAACTTATTTTTGTGAGTATAAATGTATTTTTTATTTCATTTTTAAGATTTTATTTACATTTTTAAATAAATATGTATATGCATATGTAAGTATACTTATAGGTATTTTGTCTGTATATTATATACATTCTATTTATTAAATGAATTTTATTTGTTTTTGTTTTGGATTTGTATTTTTAGTAAGTTATATATATTATATACATTATTATAAAAATGTAGATGAATAAAGAATAAAAGAATTAACTCCCCTTTTATTTATATACATATAGGTAGCATATGTATTTTGTCTATGAAGCCTATAGACTTATTTTATTTTACAAGCTCTCTTTGGTTTTCTTTTAATTTCAATATATACATGTATTCTATACATTATTTACAAGATTCTAAAAATATGAATTTGTGCAAATAATAAACGTTGAATAAAATGAATATTTTAATCAGTATTATATACAAGGAGGGTCAAAAACCTAACTTTCACAGATGGACTCCAAAAATTATGAAACCAATTTTATAAAATAGTTCATGGAATGCTATATACAATTAAAGGTGAGTTTGGGTGATTTGGAGTTTTTATTTGCAAGATATGGGTCTGTGAAGTTGAGATTTTTGCTTTTTATTCTGGGTATAAAATGTACACTGTATATTATTTTCACATAAACTCAATTTTGTATTTTTATTTACATTAGTATCTACAACTTTCATGTACAAAAGATTTTAATTTGATGAATAAATAATTCTTTACAAAATAGGTGTCAAAAATGCATAAATGAATGAATAAATAAATGAGGTATTTATTGTATAATTGGCCCTTATCTCCCCCTACTTTATTCCTTGTCGACCAATTCCATGTTGGTCTTGGTCTCGGGGTTCGGGTCATAAAATATTTGCAATATTTTATTCCTTTTTCTTTTCTTCTCTTTATTCTATAATTTTGGCATTAAAAACCTTATTTTGTGTATAATAAATACAAATGAATAATGAATGCTATTATGTACAAATTAATGCTATTTACATGCATTTGCTGGGGTTTTTAAGGCCAAAATGATAGAATAAAGGTGATGAAATGGAGATTCATCAATATCAGCCTTTCTAGTGAGTCTCCTGATCATGACCTTCCGTACCTTTTTGAGACTGTGATTAACGTGGAGGATTCACAAATAGATCATTCCTTCTTCACGTTCGTCTTCTTCGACTCTGCCCTTTCTAGTGAGTCTCATGATCATGACCTTCCGTACCTTGCTGAGATGAGAGTGCATTCCATAGGAGATCAAATGGGGCAGTTGCATGCTATAGATGACTTTAATACTAAGATGATGGATGAGTACACAGATCAAGAAACACACTCCGATTCTACATTAAGCCCCTTCATTCTGGATTTAGAGTTCATTGATCTACTGCTGAAATTGTCAGTGGAAGTGCACGAGGAACCTTATTTGCATATCTATGAGTTTGAGGATATTTGTGGATCATGATCATATTTCGATATCACTTCTGAGGACATGATGCTGATTACCTTCCCATTTACACTTCAGAGTAAAGCCAAGAGTTGGCACAGATGTTGGGAAGGAAAATTGCTACGTGGGGAGAAGTACAATCGTTATTTTTGCAGAGATTTTACCCCCAGCGTAGAGCAGAGATGATGCGTTCTTGTATTCGTGAATTTGCAGTTGACCCCAGGATCCATTGATAGATTCATGGTTGAGGTTACGTGATCTTTGGAGGAGATTTCCAGATCATGGATTTTCGATGACTGACCTTATCCACATCGCCATGAGGGGGAGGACCACAGAGCAGATTACATATGTCATTGCCTCGTATGGTGGTTCACACCAAAGTCCCGACCTGGATTTAATTGAAACCATCTTGGATACACTTTCAGACATCCCATTATCAAGAGATGATTTATTCGGGACAACACACGAGGGAGAGATAACAATAGATGAGTGTGTGATACATCATGCAGATTCAGACAGTACACACAAATCAGAGGATATGGATGCTACTGCTTCTCATTTTATTGATGTGTTGACTACCACTGTGAGTTCCGAGAACCGGACATTGGTTGAATACCCGTTGGATTTACAGACAGATTTTGAGCCAGTCCCGCACTTCCACATCGATGGTTCTTGGATTCCAGATCTTCTTGTATCCTAAGAAATAGAGGAGGAGACCACATCTCAACCATCCTTTGAGTTATTCCATTGTCCATACACAGTTGATTTAGTGTTTATTCTTCAGAAGATCTTCTCAGATTCAGAGATATACTTGGATTCATCTCAGCAGAGAGAGCTTGATGAGGGACTGATTTTTGATTGACAGACCTTGATAGTCCAATATTTGAGTCTTGTGTCCTCCCATTTGATGAGGTCGATACACTTTTGGAGGACATGTTATTTGACATCATTGATCCCCAATTTCCTAATGATTTGGCATTACTCCCCGAGGGTAAACTGCGGGAGGATGCCACGGACCCTGTGTACTCAGTTTCATTTTCTGGGAGTGCATCCGATCTGTCGGATCACGAGACCGAGTATTTTGATTTTTCTGATAATGAGTTTGAGGTTTCTCTCCTCGACGACCCTCGCGAGGATAATCCGATCTTTGAGGTATTCGATGATTTCACTAATTTGTCTATATTATATGCATCGGATATCAGCCTTTCTAGTGAGTCTCCTGATCATGACCTTCCGTACCTTTTTGAGACTGTGATTAACGTGGAGGATTCACAAATAGATCATTCCTTCTTCACGTTCGACTTCTTCGACTCTGCCCTTTCTAGTGAGTCTCCTGATCATGACCTTCCGTACCTTGCTGAGATGAGAGTGCATTCCATAGGAGATCAAATGGGGCAGTTGCATGCTATAGATGACTTTAATACTAAGATGATGGATGAGTACATAGGTCAAGAAACACACTCCGATTCTACATTAAGCCCCTTCATTCTGGATTTAGAGTTCATTGATGTACTGCTGAAATTGTCAGTGGAAGTGCACGAGGAACCTTATTTGCATATCTATGAGTTTGAGGATATTTGTGGATCATGATCATATTCCGATATCACTTCTGAGGACATGATGCTGATTACCTTCCCATTTACACTTCAGAGTAAAGCCAAGAGTTGGCACAGACGTTGGGAAGGAAAATTGCTACGTGGGGAGAAGTACAATCGTTATTTTTGCAGAGATTTTACCCCCAGCGTAGAGCAGAGATGATGCGTTCTTGTATTCGTGAATTTGCAGTTGACCCCAGGATCCATTGATAGATTCATGGTTGAGGTTACGTGATCTTTGGAGGAGATTTCCAGATCATGGATTTTCGATGACTGACCTTATCCACATCGCCATGAGGGGGAGGACCACAGAGCAGATTACATATGTCATTGCCTCGTATGGTGGTTCACACCAAAGTCCCGACCTGGATTTAATTGAAACCATCTTGGATACACTTTCAGACATCCCATTATCAAGAGATGATTTATTCGGGACAACACACGAGGGAGAGATAACAATAGATGAGTGTGTGATACATCATGCAGATTCAGACAGTACACACAAATCAGAGGATATGGATGCTACTGCTTCTCATTTTATTGATGTGTTGACTACCACTGTGAGTTCCGAGAACCGGACATTGGTTGAATACCCGTTGGATTTACAGACAGATTTTGAGCCAGTCCCGCACTTCCACATCGATGGTTCTTGGATTCTAGATCTTCTTGTATCCTAAGAAATAGAGGAGGAGACCACATCTCAACCATCCTTTGAGTCATTCCATTGTCCGTACACAGTTGATTTAGTGTTTATTCTTCAGAAGATCTTCTCAGATTCAGAGATATACTTGGATTCATCTCAGCAGAGAGAGCTTGATGAGGGACTGATTTTTGATTGACAGACCTTGATAGTCCAATATTTGAGTCTTGTGTCCTCCCATTTGATGAGGTCGATACACTTTTGGAGGACATGTTATTTGACAGCATTGATCCCCAATTTCCTAATGATTTGGCATTACTCCCCGAGGGTAAACTGCGGGAGGATGCCACGGACCCTGTGTACTCAGTTTCATTTTCTGGGAGTGCATCCGATCTGTCGGATCACGAGACCGAGTATTTTGATTTTTCTGATAATGAGTTTGAGGTTTCTCTCCTCGACGACCCTCGCGAGGATAATCTGATCTTTGAGGTATTCGATGATTTCACTAATTTGTCTATATTATATGCATCGGATATCAACCTTTCTAGTGAGTCTCCTGATCATGACCTTCCGTACCTTTTTGAGACTGTGATTAACGTGGAGGATTCACAAATAGATCATTCCTTCTTCACGTTCGACTTCTTCGACTCTGCCCTTTCACTCCATACATATCTTGAGCTGACGATTTTGTTTGTGCTATCGGAGCCCGATTTCATTTGCCCATCTCTTTACCGGTAGCAAACACCCACCTGATTGTTTATCTGGTGGTTATCATCATCCACTCTGTTGAGTTCATCGTTGTTCTCCCATCAAGACTACGACAAAAGTATGGTATTCGCATTACAAATGCAGTCATGAACCTTGGTACAACGTTGTCCTAGCCTTTGCGCCCAGTTAGGGGCGTAAACTCTAGCGCTTGTTGAGAGGCACCTCAACATTGATCACATCAGTACATATCCATTTGTCCATATCATACATTGTTTCTCACACCTCATATTCATTTCCTGATCATTCCATACTTAGGGTGTACTTTACCCTAAGTATAGGGGGGTGTCAGACTTGTGATTATTCTTTTGATTCTTTTTACCTCTATTTTGCTGCCTATACTTAGGGATATTTTACCCTAAGTATAGGGTGGGGGGGGGGGGGGGGTAAACCAAGTACATTATGCTCCTCGGTTTTCCCCTTGTGTACAGTCTTCTATACTTAGGATTACTTGATCCTAAGTATAGGGGGATCACCGACTTCTATTGATTATATTCTTTTATTCGTCATTGTAGTATACTGTTCTTTTGACTTTTCTATACATAGAACGAGTTATGTCTTTCTTTTCATATCTTTGACCACTATGAGGACATAGTTCGAGCTAAGTATAGGGGGTGTCGTATATATTGTACATATACTTTAGCCATAACTCATACTTTCATATTTTAAATATGGCTAAATTACTTGTAAATACTTAAAAAAACAACTTTAGAAAAACTAATAAAAAGATGCAGAAATTTCCTCAAATTGTTTTCTTGTACATACTGACTAATAAGTCACGTTAAAATATTTTGAAAAATATTTTGAAAAGTAGTTTGAAAATCTTTTTGAATAATCTTTCAAAAATTATTTGAAAAATGTTTGAAAAATATTTTCAACCTTTGTAAAAACATTGTGGCTTGTAAAATTTTTCTCTTTGTGTAAAAAAATGATGATTTTCTAGAACTATTTGCAAATGCTTTGAAAAATGGTTGAAAAAGTATTTTGAAAATCTATATATATTGTTTGAAAATTGTTTGCAAAATTGTTTTCAAGTGATTATAAATGATTGTAAAATTGTGTGTCAAAAAATTACTTTGGACTATAGTTTTCAAAATTATTTGTAAAATCATTTTCAAATAAAATTGAGGAATATATGCATCACAAAAAAATATTATTATAAAAAAAATTATTAAAAATAAATAATAAAAAAATAACTATGTATATGCTTGTATAAAATAGTCAAGTTGTAAATACTTCCCACGACTCTTGTAAATAATTGACTCACTTCTTTGTAAATATTTTTATATAATCCCTAACCCTTATCAAAAAAAACTTTTGCATATGCATCATTTTTTCAAAAAATCATAAAAAATTTCAAAATTTTGAAAATTATTTCACAAAAAGATTTTGTTTTCTTTGCATTGTACATATTTTCTTACATTGGCATGTGCATTTTTCAGGATAGTTTTGACAATTAAACTAAGTCTGGAATAAATTTGAAGAATGGAGCTTAGTTGGACCTTAATCCACTTAATTTCAGAGGAACCTTATAAGATTTAAAGTTAAGACTTTTCAAGTCCTAGTGACTTAATTCTTTGAGTCTATAAGACTATGTTCACTTGTCATCTTGATAAGTCTAAGTAGAATATTAACAACACACGCATGATTCTTCCAGACCGTGGCTTACCTTGGACAAAGCACTCTATACGTAGCTCTTCATGGAGGAGGTAGTGAGGGGGCAGATTCTTTTGTCTTGGGGTAGCATACGTGGGTAGTACATCTAGGCGGAACCTCTCGTCCTCCTCTAGGGAGGGAAATGCGTCTCAACCTGGTTGGGTGTTGTTGAGGTCTAAAGACAGGAGTTGTGGGGTTGTAATAATGCTTCAAAAGAGGGATAGTCTACTGGCTCAAGAGTAAAAACTCCTTATGTACATGGTGTACCTTGTATATTTTTCAAAAAAAAAGAAAAAAAAAGAAAAAAATGCAAAATCACCAAATGTGGACAGGCCTGATTGATAAGTAAAATGCCTGTCGGAGTGTATGTACAAGTGAAAAAAAAGAATAAGAGCTTCAAAGTCAAATATTTGTGAGCTTGCAGCGGATGACATGGCTACATTGGTCATGCATCCAAGGATAGGTAACTACACTAGTTACCGTCCATCCTCTTCTCCATCCCCTCTTCTTGAGATGGTTGTACTTGAACTTAGAAGGGAATATCCCCTCTCCTCAAGGAAAGAGTTGCTAGACTGGGGGATTAGAGTTACCTTGTTGAGAGAGGTTGTTTCTTTGCTACTTCTGAGATGAGGAGCTATATTTCACTTACACCATACAAGTAAGAATTCATAGTCATAAGAATTTGTGTATGTAGACTTGTTCTGATTTGACTGTTGAGGAGACCTCAATAGGAGTCTAGTGGAACTTAGAGGCTATTTGGTTTTTCCCATTAATGTTCCGACACACTAATAATCCAAAGGTCAGACATAGCTCCAGACTACATTTTTATGAAGATAAGATTCAAAGTCAACATTATTCTAACCTCTTTCCTTTTCTTTTCTTTATTTTTTTCACTCATTTTCCAAATAAGTATTTGCTAAGGGACTAGCAAAGGTAAAGTATAGGGGAATGATGAATCCAAGATTCATCGCCTTTATTCTTTTATTTTAGCTTCATTTTCTTAGTCAAATACTTGTAAATACCCACTAATTCTATAATTTTACCATTTTGCATGCATTTGTTAAATATGCATTTTTAACACTTTTTTACTTAAATAAAAGAATAAAGAAGAAAAGAAAAAGAAAAGAAAAGAAAGGATTTTACTTAAACAAAAGAATAAAGAAGAAAAGAAAAAGAAAATAAAAGAAAAGAAAGACTGACCCGATCCCCGAGAGAAGGTCAAGACCTGATTGACCAGGAATTTAGTAGGGGGAGATAAGGTCTTCTGTCAAAAATCTAAAAATAATTTGTACATATATTCCTTGTATATTTGTATAAAACTTGTACTATTTTATTTGTACATAATTTGACCTCAAATTAATTATTTTTGTAAACAAAAAGTTGTAAATAAAAATGTGTTTTAAATAATAAAAATAATTGCCTAAAAAATAATGCATATACTACAAATAATTACCCTCAGAAAAAACTACAACGTCATCATTGAAATACCAATTCCTGCTCCATACGGATTCCAATTGAACCAAACTCACTTCCATTGTACTCTAAATTAAATTATCTTTCAAATGGCTATGGTTTCATAATTTTTGGAGTTACGATTGAAAAGTCGGTTTTCTGGAGTGATTTGTGTAGTTTCACCGCTATTATTGTACATATTTATTCATATTTATTTTTATATATAATGTATATAATTGTAAATATTATTTTCATTAAAAATAAAAACAAAAAATATAAATAATAAAATTAAAAAAATGTGTTTTAAAAATTATTTCCTTATTTGTACCTATGTATATTGTATTAGGAAAAAATGGGGCTGCCCCCGCCCCATTTTTCGGTGTTTTTTTATTTTTTTTTGAAAAATAAAACCATGTATATTCATCCATATATCCCTCCTACATGCCATCCGAATTTCGTCAGAAACAGAGACTCCTACGGCCTCCATCTCGATGGTATCGATTTAAAAAAATCTTGTTACCGTTAAAAAATTACTGTCCGGATGGAGGCCGTAGGAGTCTCTGTTTCTGACGAAATTCGAATGGTATATAGGAGGGATATAGGGATGAATGTAAATGGGTTATTTTTCAAAAAAATAAAAAATTTTGCCCAAATAAGGCGGGGGCAGCCATGTTGGCTGACCCTAGGGGGCAGCCACATATGACCCATTGTATTATATGTGTATAACATGTGTATACAACTAACTTCCTTAAATAAAAATCACCAAAAAAATATTTATCTAACATTATTGAAATAATTTAATTTAATTACGAAATTTTTATTTAATTATTTGATTTATTTGATTTATTTGCTTACCATGTATATAGGATTTATTCCATACCTTTAATGACCACCATTATGGTGGCCAATTGATTTTTGGAAATTATTTAATTTATTTATTATAATTAATACCGAAATATATTTTAAATTAATTAATTAATTTAAATAATTAACCGCTAAACACCTTTCATTTTTCTTCTCTTTTTAATGGGCTCCTCCTCCTTCTTTCACTCTTGATCGATCTTTGGTGGAGAGGAGCCCGATCTCCAAGAGTTGTATTGTTGAAGAAGGGTGCCTAGCCTCCGAACCGTCTGGTGACAGCACGTCGGCCCTTGTCGAGGCCAACATGGCATTTCCGACCCCAAGGTAAGATCCAATTTTATTTCTTGTCATTTTTCCTAGGTAAAATCATAGTTTAAATTTTTGCCTCTATTTCATTAATCTTTAAGTATCTTAAAATCATCAAAAAAATTCCATCACACTTGATTCCGATCCGACACCGAATTTTCTCCTCATCTCTCAATCCCTCCATTTCACGTTCTACCTCACGCAATCTTCCCCCTCCGGTCACGCACGGTGACCGAAGCTACGGATCTCTCTTTCATCTCGCCGAGATTCGCCCATTCACACAATCCATTTTTGTATATAAATAAAAAAACATAAAATTATTTTTCCTTTTTATCTCACATTTGTTTTTACAGGAAGAATTAAAAAAAGAAATACAATTTTTGTTTTTTCTCTCTAATTTTTGTTTTGCAGAAAAAATTATTTCTTCTACCTCTAACATTTGTTTTGCAGGAAAATATAAAAAAAATTAAAAAAATTTACAGCCTTTTGTTCAAATTTTCCATAACATAAAAAAGGAAAAAAAGGAAAAAATCCGCCGCCCTTCCAGCGCGCAGCCGGCCTCAGTGGTTGCCCGTGTCCTGCCGCCCCTCCACACCCTCTCGCCCGCTGCGACACGCGCCCCACCAGGCCGCCACGCCGACCCCGCGTGGCCATCCACTGCTTGTCGCGCGCGTTCGCTCCAGCCGCCCAAGATCCACCGCGCCGCCTCAGTGCGTAGCGGGAGCCGCCAACCGTCGTGCGAGGGCGGCCCCCTCCTGTTCCAGGGGTACAACCACGACTGCTTTCACCGTCCGCTCGATATCCGGCGACGGCCCACGCCACCCTCCTCCGCTCTTCCCGCGCATCTCCCAAACGTTCCCCTCGTGGCGCGGCCAAGAACCTCCCCTGGCTTTTGGAAACGAAGATTCTCGAGAAGAAGAAGCCCTAGGGTTCATTATTGAAATAAAAAAACTTTTGGAAATATTGCACATACATCCCTAGAGGTTCTCGAATTTGTAAAGAAGTCCCCGCCTAAAGTAAGTCACTTATTCTTATTATATTTTAAGACAGAAACCTTAAGTATTTGCGTTTTAGTCCCTGTGTTAGAGACAATGAATTTGCTTGCTCTCATTGAATGAAATAAATGTTTTTTTTATTTTTTCGAATAAAAAATGGTATATGTTCCTGTTGTAGTTATCATCATTGTTTATTTTTTTCATGATTTTTATTGCCATTTGATATATTTAAAAAATAAAAACAGTGTCTTTTTAATTGGTCGAAATTGCAAAATTGATAAAAATTCGAAAACTCGTCTAAAAATTCCAAAAAAAATATGTAGTTGTCTTTTAGTGTCTTTGAATTTCTATCCAATTTTGGTGAATTTTTCGTATAAAACTCCAAAAAATTGTGAAAAACAAAAATTCAAAAAAAAATTGTTGAAAATTTTAGAAAAATCCAAAATTTGTGATTTCATTTTCTGATTGTAGATATTGCTTTGTAGTTTATCTTAAAAATAAATTCCAAGAATTTTGGGCATTAAAGTAATTTTAAGTTGCAAAATACTCTTGGTTGTGCACTGTTTCTCTTGTTTTGCACTGTTTGATTTTTAGACAATCATAAAAACATCAGAAAAAGTTAAAAAAATTACCAAAAACCTTTTTAATATATAAAACACAAAAACATTTTCATTATAATTTTCTGAGCACATTTTTGACCAGTCTGAAAAATACAAAAAGTGTGTGGTGTTGTGTGTGTTTTTATCCTTTGTGCCTTGATTGAAAAATTAAAAAAATAAAATTCAAAAATCACAAAAAAAAATCATTTCATAAATTTGACTACTTAGTTTTTACATCGTGCTCCTTGTGTTCGGCCCCGGTCGCTATATCAGGTAAAAAGAATAGCGAAAACTGCTTGTATGTGCTTTGATTGATCGTTATTTTCTTAAGTGGTTTAAAAAAATTCTCGATTGACCATGCTTGATGATTTGGGTCACAATGACCATTGTTTATTTCATACTTAAACCGAGTTGTCAGGCGTGTCATCACAGAGAAAAAGGGATAATGAAAATAAAAAATTGGAGTGGAGGGTAATTATATACAAATGGTGACATGGAGGTGTTCGAGGTAAGATTGCTAGAGAAGGAAGAAGATATGGTGCAAGAGGGATGCTCGACATGAATCAAGGATGCACAAAGATGACCACTCATGAATGTTGCATTGGGCCTTGAGTAATGTATCATGAGGGAAAATATCGAGAAGAAGGGGCGATGAGCCGTCCGAACGACTAAGGTAAAGGAATAACTAAGGTCGTTGTGACCTCAGTCCCTCAGGACTTAGAGCTCAACAAGAAAAAGATCAGACCACCAAACAAAGATCAAAACACGATAAAAATCAAGTAGTGGTCTCGCTATGATATTAACCTGGTATAGCACCCAGGGTCGAACTCGAGAAGCACGTGGTGGCCTTGCGGCCTACGAAGTAGTCTAAGAATGGAGAAAAAATAAACAAACAAATTTTTGGTGGATTTTTAATATTTATATTTTTTTTAGAATTTTTAATTATAAATAAATTAAGAAAAACAATTTAACAAGCAAATTAAAACAATTATTTAACTACTCTAAAAAGCTCGAAAAATTCAAGCAAAAATATTTTTAGAATTTTTGTATTTTTTACTATTTTTGGTGAAATTTTGATAATTTTCTGATTTTTAGGGAATTTTAGAAAAATGAAAGAAGGTTGAAATGCAAGAACACTGTCCAGCCGAGCTCTTAGAACCAAAATAAAATCTAAAATGGTCTCAACAGAGCTTGGAGGTAATTTTACTGTAAAATATAGACAGAAAGGAAAAATCAGAGACTGAGTTTATTAATTTTTCATTTCTCTATGATTTATTAGAATTTTTATGGTTTTCCAAAGTTTTTCAATTTTTATATTTTCTATTAATCCAAAAGTGACCAAAATTGGTCAGAGAATCAAGCACAACAAAATACACAAAATCTAATTTTTTGCAATTTTTGAAAATGTTTTTATATTTTTTGTGATTTTTATAATTGTACAGTAAGAAAAGTAGGGGTTTTTGAATTTTTAAAATAATAAAAAGGCTCCAAAAATTTCCCAAAAATAAGTGAAAATTCTACACGATGGCAGGAGCCACGTGTCAAATTTTCACTTGATTTGGAGTAGATTTGATATTTTATTTAAAACAATCAAGAGCCCATAGTCATAGGGACCTGATCGTAATAAAAATATCTTTAAGGCCAAAAAATAACAAGCAAAGAAACCCAGGGGGTCCAGGTGCAAAATGTCCAAGATCTCACGCGCCACGCGCGTGATCTGGGCACTCAGGGGCCTTTTTGTAATTAACTTAAGTCCCTGGACCAATTAGTAACACGTACTAAAAGTCCAGGGGCGAAAGTATAAAATTCCCACGATATTCAGCACATGCACAAATAAAACATTCACAGGGGTATATGTACAAATATCTAAAAAGATTTTTCCATTCATTAACAAGCAGAAAACATAGCCCACAAAGTGCAATTTCACTAAAAATACACGTGTCGAAGCACGTGACCACAACAGGCAGGGGTAGAAATGCAATTAACCAAGACTACAAGGTCCACTATGCAATTGTACCAAAATAAAATGAACTACTTAAAATATTTACAGGACTGAACAATAAAAACAAAAAGAGAGAGGGCCTAAGTGAAATTACCCCTTATTCTAATCCGAGGGCTGCGATGGCACCGCGTGGCGAATCTGACGGTCGAGGATTACGGCGCCTCAACGAAGACGTCTCTGCTCGGATCTGACGGTGGAGAGCTAGCCACGTGGAAGATCAACGGTTGTTGTAAGCCATGGCTAACCCTCGCTGATCTGACGGTCCATATCTATCCTCCAATGATGGGACGATGGTGGCTGCTCCTCAAATGAACGGTTGCGATCTAATCTTGAGCTAGAGGGCTAGATGGACGGCTCTGGAGGATCCACGAAGAACAGGTGGCCGGCGAACTTCGCCGGCCCAGCACGCGTACGGTGGTCCTCCTCGGGGACTACTGATGATCGGAGAAGAAGCGCCTGAGCCTCCCGCGTCTGAAGAGCCCTTCCGATGACGCCGAGGAGCTCCGATGAGCCTAGGCGACAACGGCGGAGCTCAAGCTCCTGTGCTGAAGATGGAGGACCTCAGATGGTCCTCCTCAGTCCTGCAAAATGGCACAAACGCACTCCTGAGTTGAGGACAAAGTGCCTTGACCCGGTTAGAGGCGATGGGGATGGTCGGTGCGTCGGAATGGACGAGCTCCGGCGAAGCGACGGCGAGGGAGCTCGAATCCCAGTTCCTGTGCGAACTGGGTTGGATGAAGGGGTGGGAGAACGTGCGTGGGAGAAGGGAGAAGGTGAGGGTGTCGTCCGATGATCGAAATGGTGAGGGAGATGGTCGGAAGCGATGGTCGACGACGAAGGGGCGATTTGGGGTAAATGGAAATTAGTTAAAGATAGAAGGAACTACGGCTACCTGATGGTCGATGTTGACTGGGGACGAGATGACGGAGCTCTGGGTCCTAACCTCGAGGGTCGTCGATGCTCGAGGCTTGAGCACCACGTTTGGGCGGCGCACGGCGGCGCTAGGTCGCCGGATCGATGGTCCGATCCTCCCTCCTCGCTGCAACACAACCAATCGCGAGCTGTCACTCAAGCGAGAGCAACGGAGGTCCTGGGGTGGAGAAATGGGGAGCCAAAGATGAGTGAAAGTGCGGGCGGAGCTCAGGCTATATAGTCCTAGGGGTCCGGCTAAAAGGTGGTCGGGCGAGACACTCGGAGCACGGACCCCGATAACCCACCCCGGGCGAAGGTGTCGGATCTGCAAGGAAGAGATGGAGCCCAAAGTTTGTGAATTTGGGTGTCGGATCGAGTGGCGAAAATGTCGAGAAATAGGGTCGAAGACTCGGATCCGGAACTCTGTGGTCCAGGGGGAGTTGACCGGGGGGTCAACATCCCCCGTGGACCACTAGGATGCGGCCACGTGTAAAAGATTTGGAAATTCAAATTAAAATAGCAAATGGCCAAATTACGAAAAACTCAAAACATGAAAAAATATTTATTTATTTATAAACTATTTTTTTGTGATTTTTATTTATTTTTTTGAAATAAAAATTAGGTATTTACAATTTAGTATTATATATAGGTATATAGACAATATTGAATTTTTTTTTTGATTTTTTATTTTTATTTATTTATTTATGTACATTTTTATTCCAATTTTATATTTTATTTATAGAATAAAATTTGGAATATTTTGATATTTTTATTTTATTTTTATTATTTATTTACAAGGGCAAATAAATAGATATATAAAAGTATGTACATGGTATATACACAATGTTTATTTTGATTTTGATTTTTATTCTTTTCATTTTATTTTTGTTTTTATGGTTTTTATTTTATTTATTTACATTATGAAGTATAGAATATGTACAATTTTTATGGGATTCTAATTGATTTATTTATAGGGATAAATAAATAGATACATGATTCTATGTACATGGTGAATATACACAAGGAAGGTTATTTTTATTTTTTAAAATTTTTCTTATTTTTAATTTAATTTTGTATTTACAAATATACACATAGAAACCCATTTTTATTTAGAGGAAAATATTTTATTTATTTATACACAGGTATATTTACACAAGTGTGAGCTTCCTTATCTCTCTCTACCTTGGTTTTTATGCGGTCAGGCCATGTTGAGCCCTCCCTTGGGATTAGGTCGATCAATAGTTATTCTAAATATCTCCCTCTTTTTATTTTATCTCTTTATTCTTTTATTTATGCACAAAAACATGTTAATTATTTATTTTTACACAATGCATGCTTTTTGATAATTATTTGTATTTACATGAATATACATGTGTTTGGCAAAGGTTTTGTAGCTAAAATAAAAGAATAAAGAGTTATAAATGGGTATTCATCAAGGGGTCAAAGAGATGTCCTCACAGCCTAGGGTCGAGGTCAGAGAGTTGACTTAGGTCAACAAGGGATATTACCTGATTGGGCCACGTCACCCGCAAAAAGAAAATTCAAAAATTAAATTTGAAAATGACTCAAAATAAATTAGTAAATGTATTTTATTAAATTTTGGTTAAAATATAAAAAATAATTAACAATTTATGTAGTATTTTAATCCCAATTTTATTTATTTTTATGAGTTAATTTATTACATGTTACTTTTTACGAGTAAGTTTATAGGTATATTGATCCATGTTTTGTATCTTTTATTTTTATTTTGTATTTTAAATTTTATTATTTTATATACATATTTCATATATTTATAAATTATTTGAATATGCATAAATATATTTTTCTTTTACTTTTTTGAAATAAGATATATACTTAAATAGATATGGGTATTAATTATATAGGTATAAATATAGTATATTCATCAATGTATGTTTATAGACTATTTTATTTTATTGTTTTCTTATAGTTTTATTTTATTCTAAATATGTACATATGTTATAAAAAATATTTACAAATTATAAAAATATAAAATAATGAAACATATAAAGAACAAATAAAATTATAATTTATTTAGGAATATTGTAAAATAGGGGTTCAAAATATAACTTTTGCATCTTAACTCTAAATTAAATGAAACCACCTTTATTAAATAATTAATAAAAATTTATATACAATTACAGTGATTTTGGTACATTTTGAGTTCATATGGAGGAGATATAGGTCTGGGAAGTTTGGATTTTTATTCTTAGTGTTTGTATACTGTATATTATTTTAATGTAAAATCAATTTTGTATTTTTAATGTATTTTTATCTACAATTTTCATTTACAAAGTTTATTTACATGAGGTATAAATAATAAAAAAATAAAATAGGTCTCAAAAGTGAATTATTGAAGAATAAATAATTAGGGTTTTATTGTGTTTTTGACACTTATCTTCATATACTTAATTTCTTGTCGATCTGGTCATCAAGATGCATAGGTCTCGAGGTTTAGAGTCACATAATAAAACACCTCTTGTATTATATTTCTTTTCTTTTCTTTATTCTTTTATTCTGACATTAAACAATATATTTTATATAATATTCATATAATAAATAATGAATGTTAATTTATGCAAATAATGATATATACATGCATAGCTAGGGTTTAATGCTCAAAACAAAATAATAAAGATGATGAAATGGAGATTCATCAGACATGTCTAATTCGATATTTACTATAAACTTCTTATCTTATTGTTTATTTGTACTTGTTTCTATAATTGATTAATCTCAATTATTTTAATTGAACCTACGTTCTCAACAATATTATTAACTCCACCTTTAATGCTCCTCTGGGGGTAAGTATGGGTTATTCCCATTCATTAATTCTTTGTTTCTAATGAAACTTTTGATTTAGTTTATAACTCTTGCGGAATGAGTAGAAGGTGAAGACAATGCATGATGAGCGAGAGGTAAATCGTAACCATCATTTAAAGAACATGAATTAATAAGGTGAAGAAAATTAATTGTAGAATAGGGACATAAAATAACTACTCTGGAAATAAGGAAAATCCGAGAACAACAGACCGTCAACGCCAGATTAAATTAAGATGGCATAAAGCTTCCTTGGACTTAGGAACTGAGAAAGCTTGAAGGTGGCAAAGGATTTAATCTAAAACTATATTTCGGTTAGTCTAATTTGACAAATGAACTATAGACTTCAAATTTTCTTTACTAGTTTGAAGATCTAATATATCCATCTGGCAACTCGATTATGTTTTATTTAAAGATTGTATTTAGATTTTAATTGGAAAATCTATGTAATTATAATTGGAGTTAATTTGGTTTTAATTGGGAAACCAAATAGCTTGGAGAAAAAGTTGGGAATTCCCAAATTTGAAATATGGTAAAGTTTGGGTAGAAGTTTAGTACCATACTTTGGAGCTCTAAACTTTTGGTGGACTTATATGTGAGTTTACACCCCAAGCTCTTGTAGCAATAGTAGAGAGGAGGAATGGAAGAGCACACACGTGTGCGCGCGCTCCGCTCCGCTCCATCTCCGGCTCGGGAGAGTCAATTCGGATCTCGATACTTTTGCTGCGAGTTTCATTTGGCTGATCGATTAAATTAATCATACAGATTAATTTAATTTCGATCGCATTGGGAATCTGACTCGATTCAAACGGCTTGAGTTAGCCGTGATTTTGAAATCCGAAGGGACACGCCCGTTGAGGGGCATTTTCAGAAACCAAAGAAAAACTCCACTCGCCCGCCGTCACTCTTGTTCTCAGTTCTTACGCCTGCGACTCTATTCTTCTCGGCTGAAAGTTCTCGGAGGTGCTTTCGAGGACGGTCTCGTCGGTGTGAGCGGAAAAAGATCTTCAACCGTCGTATCTTGGGAGTGGATCGCTAGTACCCTTCACACCAATATTGTGGGGACGAAATCCTCACACGCGTGCGCGCGCTCCGCTCTGCTCCGGCTCCGGCTCGGGAGAGTCAATTCGGATCTCGATACTTTTGCTGCGAGTTTTATTTGGCTGATCGATTAAATTAATCATACAGATTAATTTAATTTTGATCATATTGGGAATCTAACTCGATCCAAACAGCTCGAGTTAGCCGTGGCTTTGTAATCCGAAGGGACACACCCGTTGAGGGGCGTTTTCGGAAATCAAAGAAAAACTCCACTCGCCTGCCGTCACTCTTGTTCTCAGTTCTCACGCCTGCGACTCTGTTCTTTTCGGCTGCAAGTTCTCAGAGGTACTTTCGAGGACGGTCTCGTCGGTGTGCGCGGACGAAGATCGTAAACTGTCGTATCCTGGGAGTGGATCGTCGGTACCCTTCGCACAAGTATTGTGGGGACAAAATCCTCTCTAAGAACAATCCATTTCATGTACGCTTCGGTGAAGTCTGATCTAATCTTTCTTATATATTTTTTGCCGCAAATTATTTATTCCTTACCCTTTTCTGTATCTCATACGGTTGTTTGTTTTCGTTTGATTAATCGGTTCCTGTTTGTTTTCTATAATCAGATAATGGATTGTAATTGTATGATATTAATTTTGATAATCTGCAATGTTGTTCTGTCAATCCATTTGGATCCGTATGATTACTGTTTAATACATGCATGTTGGTCCTATTTACAACAATCTTAGAAAGGATTTCGGGAAGCAATTATAAAACAATGTCAGAAACCATGTTTAAATCGAGGGTTGATATGACGGGTATGCCTGAAAAGTTCGGTGGACGGAACTTTAAGCGTTGGCAACAACGCGCGAAGATCTGATTAACCACCATAGGATTAATCTCGATGTTTGAAACCGACTGTCCTACTATGGAAATGGAAAACCTCTCACCCGATAGCCAGAAGGCGCAATCTGCGTGGAAGGAACGCGACCGTATATGTCATGGTTGCATCTTGTTGGCTCTGTCCAACACGTTGTTTGACGTATATTGTTTGTCCACGCAGACTACAAAGGGGCTATGGGAAGACTTGGATCGGAAGTATAATACCGAAGATCTCGGTATTGAGAAGTACTCCGTGACCAAATTTTTGAAATTTTCCATGACCGAAGGGAAGTCAGTTTCTGAACAGGTACACGAGTTTCTACTCCTGCTTCATGGTTTAGAAGATGCTGAAATGAAACTTCTAGAGAAGTTTCAAGTCATGTGCATCAACTAGAAAAATTCCCCAAGTCGTGGGAAGACTTCGGTATGACCCTCAAATACAGGAAGGGGAAAATTTCTATGGATGACTTTATTGGACATGCGAGCCCACGGTGAGCCATTATGCAATAAATGTTATTGCGAACATCATTCTCTAATATGAAATGAAGAATGAATAATTTGCATAATAGGTCCCTTAGTACAATTAAGGTTATGTACCATGGCCATCTTGATGATCATACAGCTGTTGATTCAACTATTGAATCATAGAGGTTGGTGCCTGGATGAATATCTAAAGAGTTAGATTGATGACTCATCAAGCACCGTCAAATGATCGTTAAGAGATGATCTCCAGCCTGAGTAGGAGATGGCAATCCTTATCTCTAAAGGCTGATAACTGACTGACCTCTTGATGCAGGTCCTCTGCATATGAATAGAGATTTGGAGGTGTGAGATTAGTTTGGTCAAAGAGTTGATTTAATGAGATCGATATAACCAAAGTCCTATATCGTATGTTGTCACAATACAGGCACGCATCCTCTGATCGGAGACAGATGTACTATATGTCTAAGTATGTACATTTGGCAGACCAATAGGTTGATGACCTAACCAAGGTCTATACACCGGCGTGCTAGTGTGAATATAAGGGCATATAAGTGATACGATCTCTCAAAGGGATCATATTCAGTTACTGAACTGGAAGACATGAGCTCACTCATAAGATATTGGGAAGAATCAAATTCCGTGCGCATGGTCGTCTCGCTTTGGAAGCTTGACTGAATTTGTAGGTTTGATATATACTTTTGGAAAGTATATGATCAAGACCTAGGTATGATATACGCTTTCGGAAAGTGTATGATCGATACCAACTCTCAATGATCGAATGAGAAACTTACTGATAAAACCATGAAGTAGACAGTATAAAGTTGATCTAATACTTCGGGTTTATTCTGAGTCTTCTAGTATGCTGGATGTACAGGTATTGGAATACCTGAGGGTGATGTGATCATAAAAGATTGTATAACCATGATGCTTCCATTCTTAGGGAGTGATGAAACATGTCTGGATTTTAGTGACTCCTCTCAGTAGAGAAGTAATCTGATCTTGGTCCAAATATTGGACATTGATCTGAATGTGATTCAGATGCAATGAGAAGATTAGATTTGCGGTCTTGATTTAATCAAGCATCTATGGGAGGCCCACGATATGGATTTGAGATATGATCTCAATATCCAAGTCACTATACGTGGAACAATGCAATCGCCCTGTCCTTATCTCCAAGTATTCGCGGAGAAAGCGCATTATCCTTGAAAGAGTTCAGGATAGTTTCATTGTTGATATGTGTATCCGAGCATTGAGAAAATCGATAATTAAATGTGATTTAATTATCATGATTAATATTAATTCGATTCATATTATAAAGAGAGCTATCTTAGATAATTAAATGTCATTTGATTATCAAAGATAAAAATAATGTGAATGCGATTCATATTATTTGGGCACACGAGAAAAGAGATTCAAGATGATTAAATGTGATTTAATTATCATAGATATGAATAATGTGGATAGCAATATTCATATTAGTCATATACATTATAAATGTGATTTATAATATACAAGAGAGAGCTATTTGTATTTTACATTTGTTAATTAAATGTTGGTGTGAATTGGATTCACATTGGACAATTAATTGAAAATGTAATTCACATTTTATTTTGGGTTGTGAATATGATTCACAATTTTTCAATGGCAAGATTGCAATATTCACAAAATAATTATCAATTATTTTTTGTAGAATAATTTACAACAAGTGTTGTAAATCTTGGAGATTTCTATGGAATAATGTAATCTCATGAGATCTCATGAGATTATATGAGATTGCCACCAAATCAAATATTATGGAAGGAGGAAATAATCATTCCATAATCTTCATGCTTGATTGATTTAATTTGGGATTGATTTATATTGATTTATCAATATAGATTTAATCTAAATTAAATTAATTATTATTGGTTTTTACCAACACAAATCATAGCCATTAAAAGAAACACAATCAATGAGAGCCATTGGATTTGTGTTGCCCATGGATTGAGATCCATGGATCCCAAAATATTATAAAAGGAGAGGCACCCATTTCTCTTCTTTACACACAAGAGAACATAAGTCTCTCTCTCTTTCTCTCTACATATCATCCCTCTCTCTTCCTCTCTCATGGCCGTCCACCATGGATGCCCTAGAGAGAGTCTCCATCATCGAAGTGCTGTCGTTATGCTTCCCGACCCTTTGCTCGTGGATATCCGTCTCCTTCGGTGCGCCTCGCTCGTGAAGAAGACATCGGATCTCATGTGTCTATATCAGGAGATCCACCGCTTGGATCATTAACTTGGATTGCGAGAAGCACGCGGTTCATCCCCACGCTCGCAAGCGTCTCTTCTGTCGGATCGGACTTGAGACAGGAGGTCTCTTCGTTTAGAGACTCGATCGCAACCACGCTTCAAGAGGTAATCCTATTACTTGTTTGTGGTTTAGACGAAACGATCTGAGAAATGTTCTTGGATCATGTGGCTTCGTCGCAAGAAAATTTTTTAATTTCCGCTGCATAGAACAACTAATGCGACTAGTCGTTCTTCGTCGTATTCGATACGACGCTCACGCTTCCATGATGCACTTGAGGATATAACCATATCCTTTAGACTTGATAGTGGCAATTGGCATAGAAGAGGAACACAGGAAATAAAAACATGTGCTTCTTGTCGATATTCAGTCTAAGGTCAATTTCATGACCTCGAAGGGCAAAGATAAGAAGGGAAAGAGTCTTAATAACAATAAAATGAAACCAAAGGGTAAGATCCAGAAAAAGGCAAAGAATAAACCCTGCTGGCACTGTAATCAGGTTGGCCATTGGAAGAAGGATTGTTCGTCTATGAAGACTCAACCTAAGGCTGCACACGGGACTCCACAAGTGAATATGATCACTATGGGACTCGGGTCTAGTGAGGGGTATGTCTCTCTAAAACCTGAACTATACCATATCCATGATCCAAATGAGTGGCTCATTGATACGGGAGCCAATGTAAATATTTGTTCTGACAGAACTTTGTTTTATCTTATCAGACCTGCAGTGGTGGGACTGTAAAGAAGGGGAACAATTCTGCAGCCAAGGTGCTAGGGTCGGGACAAGACAACTTAAGGTTCTCCTCTAGACGTGTCTGGACGTTGCACAGGTGTTGCATGTTCCTAACATCAAGAAGAATGTTTTATCTGGCTCTACCTTAGTTAGAAATGGTTTTGAATTGAACTTTAAATGTAATAAAGTTGTCATTCTGAGACATGGGATTTTTTATGGAAAAGGCTATTTTACTGATTTTGATTTGCTGTTTAGAATTAGATGTAATTCAGTAAACATTAATGAAATGAATGTTTTGAATTCTGAATGTTCTAATTCTGTGTCTCATGTTGTGAATAATCTAGAATCTTGTGATCTGTGTCATGGTAGATTGTGATATTTAAACTTAAATTCAATTAAAAGAATGATGAATTTAGAGTTGGTCCCTAAGCACACTATTGATAAAACTCGAAAATGTGAAATATGTGTACAAGCTAAGACACCTAGGAAGTCTTTTCAATCTGTTTCTAGAGATAGTGAGATCTTGGATCTAATGCACATGGATATCTGTGAGTTTAATGGTAGGTTGACTCGAGACAATAAGAAATACTTTATCACCTTTATAGATGATAGCAGTAGATACTGCTATGTATATCTAATGAAAACCAAGGATGGATCCTTAGAGAAATTTCTTATATTTAAGAATGAGGCAGAGACACAAACAGAAAAAGTGCTTAAATGCCTTAGGTCAGATAGAGGAGGTGAATATACCTCTAACTTATTTGATGAAAAATGCAAATCGTTTGGCATAGTTCATGAAGTTACGACCCCATATTCACCGCAATCAAATGGGATAGCAGAACGAAAAAAATAAAACCTTAACTGACATGATCTATGCTCTCTTACAAAGTTCTGGACTTCCAACGTATATGTGGGGAGAAGCCTTAAATACAACTTGCCATATTCTGAATAGGATTCCTCCAAGGCATATGTAAAAATGTCCTTTTGAACTTTGGAGAAATAGGAAACCGAGTTTAAAATATCTCAAAGTGTGGGTTGTCTCGCTAAGGTTTTAGTTCCAGAACACAAGAGAAAGAAACTTGGTCCTAAAACTGTTGATGCGGTCTTCTTAGGTTATTTGGAAAATAGCTATGCATATAGGCTCTTGGTATTTCGGTCCGAGATACTTGGCATAGAAGTCAACACCATTGTTGAACTCCGTGATGCTACATTCTTTGAGAATGTCTTCCCGTTGAAGACTGGGATTCCTCAGAATCTGACCATTGAAGGGGACTCTACATCAGGATCTATTCCACATCAAATGGAAAGGATAACGAAGGTGGGAGTTGAGATTCAACCTAAACCCAATGATCTTTCTGAAGAGATTGATCCAAGGAGGAGTAAAAGACCTCGGATAGCCAAGGATCTGGGTAGCGACTTCATTGTCTATCAGATCGAGGGTGATACACCAAGTTACAAGGAAGCCATAGCTTCATCTGAAGCGAAACAACGGAAGGAAGCCATCAAATATGAGATGGATGCCATTATGGCTAATGGAACTTGGGATTTGGTTGATTTACCCAAAGGGTTCTCTACCATTGGGTGTAAGTGGATGTTTAAGAGAAAGCTTAGGCCTGACGGATCAATTGAAAAGTATAAAGCCAAATTAGTTGCCAAGGGCTTTAGAAGGCATCGATTATTTTGATACCTATTCCCCTTTGACTAGGATGACCACAATCCAGATGTTCATAGCATTGGCATCTGTATATGATCTCTCTATCCACCAGATGGATGTGAAGATCACCTTCTTGCATAGCGATCTTGAGGAAGAGATCTATATGGATCAACCTGATGGGCTTGTGACTCTTGGGAATGAGGGAAAGGTTTGCAAGCTTATCAAATCCCTTTACGGATTGAAACAAGCACCAAAGCAGCGGCATGACAAATTTGACAAAACTATTTTGTCATATGAATTTAAGGTTCATGAATCCGATAAGTGTGTCTATTCTAAGGTGAAAGGTGATGAGTGTATTGTCTTGTGCCTGTATGTGGATGACATATTATTGTTCGGATCACATATGGGGATTATTAATGAGACTAAGACATTCTTAAGTAGCAAGTTTGAGATGAAGGACATGGGTGTTGCTGATGTGATCTTCGGTCTCAAACTGACAAGGTCAGTTGATGGGATCGTAGTTTCTCAATCTCACTATGTTGAGAAGGTACTTGAGAAATTTGGATATCAAGATTGCAAAGCTGTAAGCACTCCTTTTGATTCATCGAAAATGCTATTTAAAAATAAAAGTTGAGTACCTGTAGCTCAGCTAAGGTATTCACAAGTGATAGGAAGTTTAATGTATTTTGCAAATTGCACGAGGTCTGATATTTCATTCTCGATTGCAAAACTGAGTAGATACACTGGATGTCCTGACCGTACTCACTGGGAGGCTTTGGATCGAGTACTGAAGTACTTGAAGGGAACTATTTCCCTTAGTTTGCATTGTGGTAGACATCCATATGTACTAGAAGGATACAATGATGCAAGTTGGATAGGGAAAATAGAGGAGTCTGGGAGTAATGGTGTTACAAGGTATGTATTTACCTTTAGAGGCGATGTAGTCTCCTAGAGGTCTGTGAAGCAGACTATTCTAACTCGATCCACTTTTGAGGCAGAGTTGTGTGCTTTGGACACCACTGGAATTGAGGCTGAAGGTTAAAGGAACTTCTGTCTGAAATTCCCATGGTAGGTCAGCCTGTTCCTGCGATCTCGGTACATTGTGATAATATGACCACAATTGCCAAGATCAAGAGTTCAAAGCTTAATCAGAAAACAAGGAGACACATACAAATCAGACTTACAACGTTAAGGGATTTGATGTCTCGAGGAGTGTTGGCTGTGGATTTTGTTGGATCCAAAGACAACACAACAGATCCGTTGACTAAGGGACTTGATAGATCTTTTGTCCTAAAGTCTAGGCTTGGGCTGGGACTGAGACCCATTGGGAGTTCCTCTATAGTAGCAACCCAACCTATTTGAGTGGAGATCCTACAAAATAGGATCAATGTGATAACAACAAGCTATTTGGAGAGCTGATTGGCACACTAATCTTAATGCGTAAGCATGAGTGTCTTATCCCTGGAAGTTCCTCTATAGTAGCAACCCAACCTATCTGAGTGTCGTTTAAGCTGTAAGTTTAGGAAGAGCGTAGGCTCTGAATGGGTTCAATCCTTTGGGCAGGATGTTAGCAGTGCATCCTTGGAGAACATCATCTATGTGAGTGTTACTGTGGGCCGCAGTTAAAGGAAGAGGGTCTTTCCTGAACACACTCATGAAACAGGATAAGGGTGCATGCCTTTAAGAGCACCAACCCTGAAGATTGTACCAAGAACAATACTTTGTTGTTTCTACTGTATGCTTTAACACCAAGGTCTGAAGTTCAAGACGTAGTTCACTTCGGTCCTGTTAAAGTGAAAGTAGTAAACTCAAGTAGAGGTTCAAACAGAAAGGTACCTTTACTGAAAGCAAAGTGTGGCAGCTGAAAGAAGTCTCTTAACTCTTTTTGAATCTCTTTTTCAAATTGGTGAATTTGTAGGGGATTGTTGTATTAAAAGATTGTATTTAGATTTTAATTGGAAAATCTATGTAATTACAATTGGAGTTAATTTGGTTTCAATTGGGAAACCAAATAGCTTGGAGGGAAAGTTGGGAATTCCCAAATTTGAAACATGGTAAAGTTTGGGTGGAAGTTTAGTACCATACCTTGGAGCTCTAAACTTTTGGTGGACTTATATGTGAGTTCACACCCCAAGCTCTCGTAGCAATAGTAGAGAGGAGGAATGGAGGACCACACACGTGCGCGCGCTCTGTCTCCGGCTCGGGCTCGGGAGAGTCAATTCGGATCTCGCTACTTTTGCTGTGAGTTTCATTTGGCTGATCGATTAAATTAATCAGATAGATTAATTTAATTTCGATTACATTGGGAATCTGACTTGATCCAAACGGCTCGAGTAGCCGTGGTTTTGGAATCCGAAGGGACACGCCCGTTGAGGGGTGTTTTTGGAAACCAAAAGTCAACTTGCGTTAGGGCACGCGAGCTCCTCTTTTTATATCCCTCATCCGACGTCGTTTTTCTACACTTGAAAGAAAAAGTCCACACGCCCGCCATCACTCTTGTTCTCAGTTCTCACGCCTGCGACTCTGTTCTTCTCGGCTGCAAGTTCTCGGAGGTGCTTTCGAGGATGGTCTCGACGGTGTGCGCGGACGAAGACCGTGAACCGTCGTATCCTGGGAGTGGATTGTCAGTACTCTTCGCACCGGTATTGTGGGGGCGAAATCCTCTCTAAGGACAATCCATTTCATGGACGATTCGGTGAATTCTAATCTAATCTTTCTTATATATTGTTTGTCACAAATTGTTTATTGCTTACCCTTTTCTAGATCTCGCCCGGTTGTTTGTTTCCGTTTGATTAATCGGTTCCTGTTTGCTTTCTGTAATCGGATAATGGATTGGAATTGCATGATATTAATTTTGATAATCTGCAATGTTGTTCTGTCAATCCATTTGACGTATAATTACTGTTTAATACCTGCATGGTTAGTCGTATTTAAAACAGATTATAGATACCTAATGCTGATCTGCCTTTGTCGGTTTCTGATTTACATATTTTGGGAAAATCCCACCGTTGCCGCTGGTATTGAACTCTTCGAGTTTTTTTATTAAACCAAACATTATCCTGCCCTTGGGCTTCTAATTTTAGATCGTGATCGTCATATTTTATCGAAAACAACTTTGCTAATCCAGTTACATGTTTACACCAAAGGGTTCATGAAATTTTCACAATACTGAAACTTCAATTAAAAAGTCAGCTGGCATTGCGGCTGTTGGTTTTTAATCGGGATTATGATTTTTGCTCACGGCTAAGTTACTCTACAAGTGGAATTTGCAAGAGATCAGCTTTTATGATGATGTGACCCAAGCCAACTATTTATATCCCCGGTGCAGGATTGGCGTAGGGTTGCCACACTTGAAGATGCCAACATATATAATTAGGTTTTTGATTGCGAACATGGCTCTGTCTGCAACGAGATTACATGCTATGGTGCCATTTCCAATTCGGGGAAGATGAATGCATCGGCGACGATGGGGTGGAATTGTGCTCTATATTTAGCTTAAATCCACAGTAAGGGCAAGGGTTGCCTGCTTGCTCTAGCGTGTCCCTGGAAATGGCAATGAACAGCTGGTTTTTGCCATGGACGACCCATCACCACATTCATTGGTTGCGATTGCTCCATGAAAGTTTTTTTCTCTACTGCCTGTGAGGCCTGCTCACATGTGGAAAGGATGGGAAAGATGCATTCAATTCACTTTGTTTGGTGCAATAACTACTCCTTGATCTTCGTTCTCGTGTCTCCATCCCTTTTCTCCCATCACGCTTAAAGGGGCTCATGATTCCTTTCCATTTGATCATGGGGATCTCTCTCCTCTGAAAATTATGTGAAGGAATCGAGTATTAATGTCAAGGGGAGGAAGAGGACGTATAGAGGCGCATATGAGACTGAGCAATTCACATGTGGTGCATTTAATACCCCCAACATCATATTTCCAAGACGCTTCCACAACTTTCCCACCCGATTGTTAGTCTGCCATCTGAATACCTAAAAGGCTAAAACAGCTCATGACAGCAGCTTCAGATTGGTCTCATTAAAAAAATAATAGATTTTGCGAACACTAATTATAGGAATTATGCATAATAATATTTTTAGAATTTGATATCAGTGGCATTAATAAAGATAATAGTCTACAGAATGGGAGGCCAATTATTGATCAACAGGCTTGGTTGTACATGCAGTATAAGTGCTTCATCTTGGATATTTCTTCCCGGACTGTTTACACTGTCGAGCAAATAACCTTTGTGTCCAATCATGCTTCGTAAAAACGAATTTAAAAATGCTGATAAATAGTAAATGATGACAACTGACTTTTATTGTTATTGTATACAGAAATATCGTAATGCAGAAAAATAGGGTTCCTTCAACAAATCTATTAAAAATGTGATTTTGAGCAAAAAAATAAAGGACAAGATGATCATTGAGGTAATTTTACAACGGAATTTGATTTGTACACCTCATCTTATTGGCGTTAAAATGTGCGCATATGTTATATACCACACCAGCTATGTATTTGTATTTTACTGTTTCCAACTTGTTCTTGTCAGTTCTATGTCGAAATTGAATTCTTCTCCAGTCTAATCGTCGTTGGCAAATAAGAAGATTATCTCTTGGTTTGCATCAATGATTTCTGTCATTTCCCATGTCTGATAAATTATTAATAATTAGCGACTATGTGACCATAATGCATTCACATGCAACAATAATTACGAATCCACTACCTCACTGCCATTAGATGTACACCATGCCCAGAATGCCTGAATCTGTGGATGCAGATGAATGGAGAAGTACGAGCACTGTAATATGTCGGGCCTGTATAAGACCTTAATCTTAACCTTAGCTAGCAACTTGTTTGGCTTTGATGCGTCCAAATCCTAATTAACCATTCAAAAATTAACCACAATGGCAAATTAAGTAGTAATTTTTAGCAATTATATCTTTGCTTAATCATAACAAGAGCGCTGCTAAAAAAGATTTGAATATGTTTAATGTTTATGTTCAGATTATCAGTAGGGTTTGTTTGAGTGCCACATGATTCTGTTAAGATCTACGTATACTATCATGACAATCTCTAGTTACATGCTAAGCCATTATAAATTATAATTGTTATCTTTCATGTCTCCTAATTTCACACTGCAATCGAACAAACCCTAAAATTGATTTTGGTATTTTCATTTAGATAGAACTGAAAAATGAGATAGAACTCGAATGAATCTTCTTCGTATGAACTTACACAAGAACAGAGCTTAAAACAATAACTTATTTGATCATTATATACAAAAATCCCTCTTGCAGCACTCCACTCGACCTACGAGTAGAAATTTCAAGTACCAGTCCTCACTCCTGCAAAATAGATGAGGACAAGATAAAACCCTAAAGATCCTCATCATGTTGAAACTCTTAACGGTTCATACATCAGACACATAAAATATATCTATCTAATTTACATTTCGTCCAGCTTTAATCACTCCACGTGATGGTCTGATCCAAAGAAAAAGGAAGCAAAGGAAAGAAATCTAACCGCCCCAACCTCAAAAAGGGAAAAAGAAATAGGAAAACACAAGAGAGAAGCATCTAATTAATTAGAACAAGCCATCACTGTCCTCCAAGGATACGCTCATGTGATCATCAAACAGCCACTTCTCCAGCATAGACAGAGGCGTTTCCTGGAGCCCTTGCAGCTCGGATTTACTCTCATCTTGCAGGAGGCTGTCGTCTGAGGCTTCCGGCGTAGAATAACGCAGGATCGAGTTGTCGGGGCCAACGCTTGAAGAGGATTCCGCAGCTGCATGCGTCCCTGACTGCTCAGTTGAGGCAGATTTCGCCCTTTGCTGTCCAGCAGGTGAGCTTCTTACCCAGTCCTTGAGGAGACGGGCAATGTTATCGGCGCTGGAAGCGTAGGAAGAAGCCGAAGGCACGGATGCCGGAATGTTGAACGAGGAGGAGAGCTTGCTGCTTGATGTATTTTGAGGTAGAGGTGCCATCGTGGTTGTGGTACTGGTGGATAAGGCCTCGCGTAGGGCTTGCTTGGCCATGTGGATATCCGTCTGGAGCCTCCTCTCCCACTGGCCCTTTGAGAAGCTTCTGGTGATGGAGGATCCCTCACAATTACCCCCATCCTCACCAATTTTTTTGAGCTTCTTCTTCAGATGGGTGTTCCAGTAGTTCTTAATATCGTTGTCAGTTCTCTCTGGCAAGTAAGATGCTATTGCTGCCCATCTGCATTCAATACACACCACAATTAATATCCCCCACCACTGTTCACTATGAGATCACTTGCTTGTACTAATGGAAGACCCTTAAAGGATAAATGCCTCGAAACAAAGGATTCAATTGAGTACTGAAGGATTAGGTTATTAATTGAAAGGGGCATGCACATACCTATTGCCAAGGAGAGCTTGGAGGTGGATGATGAGCTTCTCCTCCTGATCTGTAAAGTTACCTCTCTTGATGCCAGGCCTTAGGTAGTTCGTCCATCTAAGCCTGCAGCTCTTGCTGCACCTCAGCAGACCTGTATGGGAAACCCTAATTCAGCAAAACTACACGAACGAAAGATATATGATCAAGGATCTTCAGAAGGTTAGCGTAAATACGTACCAGTATTGGTGGGAACAGATCTCCAGTTGCCAGGGCCGTGCTCTTGAATGTAAGAAACAAGAATGATGTCCTCTTCTGGAGTCCATGGCCCTTTCTTCACTCCTACCTTGTCACAGCAAGGCGGTCTACCCATGTCTCAACTTCTACACTTAGCTTGAAGAGAGAGAGAGAGAGAGGGGGGAGTGAGAGAGAGAGAGAAGGAAGGGAGTTCCTCTACTTCTCTTTGCCTTTGTTGCTAAGATGGGTCAGACAAGTGTCAAAGGCGAAGGTTTACACTCGTATTTATACAGTGGGGGATTGTGAGTGAGGTGGGAGGGGAGAGGACGCGCTGACCCATGAGGTATACCTCAGCGATGGAAAAGAGAGATGGAGAGGTGATGGCGGTAAGAGTACAAAATAAGGAAGAGTCAAAATATTGCCAGCGAGCAATTACGAGGCATTTACTGATGTGTACCGAAAGTCAGCCCTAGTGAGAGGGAAGAGAGAGAGAGGCGAAGATGACGACGCCTCAGGACTGCGGACACCTCACGCCTCACCTGCCTGCAATTAATATGTTCCTGCGGGTAAGAGCCCTAATCAATCTAACCTCATCCCTCTCGTATCTACCACAAGTAAACAGCACGGAAAGCTAACTGCTTCGGTTTCTAACATTGGTCTTATCCGGATATCAAAAGCGAACGCCAACATAAAGCATCCGCATATGATTAGGAGGTTTTTCTGTGCCATTTGTTTGGTATCTGAAGGATGAACTCCTCTGTGAATATCCGCATTTGATGTACGGTGAAAATGATCACTCACCATGAAAAATTAACAATATAAAGGAGCTGATTAAACTGTCATACTCGGAAGGAAAAAAGTTTACAACAACAAAATTGGCTTAGCTCCCCCACTCAATGAGAACTTTTTGTTACAAAGTTATCTTTTATTATTATTATTATTACTATTATTATTATTATTATTATTATTCACATCGATGTCGTATTCATTGATAATAGTTTATAAACACCAACTATGTTGACTTTCATTAACATTTACAATAATTATTTTAATTTAATGATAATTGGGATTTATTATTAGCAAAGGTCTAGATCGAGGAAACAACTAACATATGCAATGAAGTACGTGATTTTCAAACTAGAAGAAATGACAATCTTTTGTATAGACTAATATTCAACATATACTCATAGTGTAATTGATATGCATATGATTGGGGTTTTAGAGTTATCAAATCCGCCAAGGTAAGCTGAGCTAAGTTGAGTGCTAAAATGAGAGGGTAGGGTCTCTTTTTATGGGGTTTCGCATGTGTAATTGCCAAGTGCCAAAAACAAAAGGTTTCAAATTCAAAATTCAAACATTAATCAATCAGATGGAACGAAGTGATCCATCAGTCAAGCATTGATTGATCACTAAAGAGCATTGTTTGATCAATTCAGTTGGGTACAAATTTCAATTATTCAAAGTTTTTTTGATCACAAAAATTTCTTACCAATCATTAATTAAGAGTAATGTTCGGATAAAGGAAATGTTCAAATAACATGATCGATCAATAGAAAAATCTTATCAATCAAAAAATAATTACATATCAGAATTTGAAATATGGTCCGTCAAAATGAGGAATTATCTGGAGCAAACAATGATCGATCAGATCATAGGCTTGATCAGTTAGGCTTTGGCCGATCATTAGGATATGTGTGATCGATCAACATGAGCCTTGAAGGTTAACTTGTTCTTTGACTTGATTTTTGAGGGTGATTTAAAAGAAACACAAGTGACTCTAATGTGATAGTACAAAGATACAAATCTTTGGCATATTATTGAGTACATTTGTGTTTAGACAATAATTACGAATCCTCAAGCTTTGACAACATATATTAACTAAAACTTCCAAGGAGCTTCATTAATATCACGAGCTTAATGAAGATTTCTACAAAATAATAAAAAAGCAGATATTATGTGTTTGTTAGATTTAAAACAAACTTCAAGAGGAGGAATCGAATTCTAATAATCTCCCTGATTTTAAAGATGGCAAACTTTTAAACTTGAACTTCTATAGATTAAACTAATTTGTGTAAACTCTCCTCTTAAGTGAAAGAACTCATAAAATATCTAGAAATATAAGGGATTTTATCACTTGTATCCTTCTTAACTTCTACAATATAAATAACACTCCTTCCCTTTTTGAAATATCAATTGTATCTTTATATTCTTATAAAATTCACAGTTCTGCCCTTTTGTAATATCACTTATGCCTCAACTTGCCTTAAGGAAATGTTAGAATTGTGGATTTTGTAACAGTGTAGGGCACAAGTGATATTCCAAAAAGGAGGACATTATTAATATTGCAAAAGTTAAGAAAGGCACAAGTGATAAAACACAAAATGCAACATATAAAGATTCAAACTTTTTTTCTCGTTTTCCCTTTTGTCATGATTAAAAATAATATATGAAATTGGAAATTTCAGAAAGTATTCGTTACCTAGGTAAAAAGGCATACAAAAAATAGAAAATAGAAAAACATTCTAGTATGCATTACTCTCATACATCAAGAAAATAAAAAAAACTAGGTATCAGGATCATAGTTTGAGTCTGATGCCCTAGAAGGAGTGTGATGAGGGCACTTAGATGTTGCGCGTGTATGCTAAACATCTGAATCATACTCATAGATCGAATCATCATCAACTTCTTATTCTTCTTCTTCCCATATACATTACGTTTGCTAGTACCTTAGTAAACACTTATTCTATAAATAAGTGCAAGCAAAAATAAAAAGAAAAGGGAAAATAAAAGAAATTAGAACATGCTTGTTTCTTTAAACCGAATCTCACTTCACCCAAAATCTAGAGCTTGGATTCAGTCCTTTGGACTATTAGTGTGTCGGGAGTTTATTAGAATTAGGCTTTAAGCCCTGACATCCCTCAAGTTCCACAAATCCTTATCCAGGTTCACATCAACAGCCATCTTAGATCCACCTATCCATCACACAAACTTTTCAGCTTTGAAAGCAAGCTATACTGTGTGTGAAAAATTTTAACTCTTCCCGCTTAAAGAAGCGAAGAAATCGCCCATCTCAGTTACACACTCCTATTGGGCCCTCATCCAGCAACTCAATCCTTGAGGAGGGGGGCATTTCCTTCTAAGGTCAGGTCATGTTGTCTCTGATGACCCAAATATCTCGCTACTTGGGTTAAGTTATAATCAAGGTCGTTGCGACCCAAATAACGAAGCTAAGTCAATCAAGAAAAATAGACCACCAAACTAGAAAATCAAACAATCAATGTGGCAAACAATCTTGCTATTTATTTTTACCTGGTATAGCTACCAAGGTCGAACACAAGGAGCAAGTGATGCTAACGCTACGAAGTAGTCAAAAATCCAGAAACAGTAAAGACATGGTGGTTTTAAATTTTTCAATTTTTTATGATTTTTACTTATAAGAAAAACACTAAAGAGGAAGCATAAATCAACACTCAACCAATTATTTAATAGCCCAAAAATACTCAAAAATTTAGAATAAAAATAATTTTGTGTTTCTAAAATATTCAGATGTTTTTTAATTTTCTTAGATTTTTCTAATGTTTAATTAATTTTTAAAAATTAAACAAGGCTAAAAATCACAAACAATGTACAACTGGAATCTAAAGGCAGATTACACATAAATAAAATGCCTATAAAATTCTACCAGCAATTTATGTGAAACTACAAGATAAAATCTAACTAAAAAAGAAGAAAACATATTTTTTTGAATTTTTAATGATTTTTCTAAGGTTTTTAGTCTTTTTCAATTTTTTTGGATTTTATAAATGAGAATGAAGCAAAAATTGGAAAGAAGTAAGAACACAACATAACACACAAACATAAATTTTTTTAGAATTTTTCTAGACTTTTTAATATTTTTAGTTGATTTTAAAAAACAGACAGTGACAAATTTTTGGGTTTTTGATTTTTTAAAAATACTAAACGAAGGAAAAACACAGTAAAAAATTCACCAAAATTCCTACACCATGACAATTAGCTTTCCATGTTGTTTACTTGTGGTATATAATGCGGATCATGCGAGGGTCTAAATATGTCTCACACAAGGCAGAGACAGAGTCGATGTAGCGACCGCTCACGAAACCTGGGTCAATCAACAATTAACCCACAATAAATAAATCAAGCAATGAAAGTAAATGTGCGGAGTTAAAATTTATTACAACTCTACAACAATGGTGTGTATAGGTGAAAGCATGTGTAGAGTGTCGAACACATGGAATAAGCAAGATAGATCAGGCAATCAAGCTCCAAAAATGAAAGTGATCAAATGTTTACAAGTATGTTATTTTTGTGAGTTTTTAATTTTATAATTTTTTATTTAATTTTTGTTTTTATATTTTCGTATTTTGATTTTTAATTTACTTATTTCATATTTTCTTTTTATATTTTGTATTTTTATATTTTCTTTTTCTTTTAATAAGGAAATAGAGCTATATAAGATATATATGCACAAGAGAGATAAGAGAGGGATATATATAGGTAAAAATACTCAAAATCCAAGAAATAAAATATTTTTATACTTTTTATAATTTTCCAATGTTTTTTTATTTTTATAAAATTTTCCTATTTTTTGGGTATTTTTAAAGTCAAAAAATACTAAAAACTGTGAACAAAATTGAAGGCTGAAACTAAAATGATGATGAAAACTATCAAATAGAGTCCAAAATTCCTCAAATTAATTTTAAAGTAAAGATGATAGAATAAATAAAATTCAGAGATAAAAATTATATTTTTAGGGTTTTTGTGGATTTTTTAAGATTTTTATGAAGGTTTTTAGGGTTCTCTAATTTTTAGGAGCTTTCTTTTAAAATTTTATATGATTTTTGGTCTGAAGCTAAAATACACAAAAATCAAACGAAAATTTTTTTTGTAATTTTTCAAAAACTTTTTATAATTTTTATGAATTTGATGATGCAAATAATTAAGAAAATGCATGTTTTTGAATTTTTATAAAATAATAAAATGTAACAAAAATGCAAATTGAAAATATGGCATGACAGAGAAATGCAAAAAGCATACAACAGTATTTTTGGGAATTTTTTAGATTTTATAGATGCATTAAATAATTAGAGACAATAAAGAGAAACTACACTAGTAGCAAGGGCGTATATGTAAATATCCAAAACAACTAGGCCTAAAGTGTAATTTTTACACAAAATATGTAAGGCAATACAAAATTTTCTGGAGTAAATACAAATAACCCAAATCCAAGGGGTTTGCGTGCAAAATCGCCAAGTCCACGTGCGTGGGGCACGTGATTTGGCGAGGACCTATCCACAATTAACAAGAAACCTGGGGGCTAATATGTAAATATTCCAAAAATATTGCAACGTTACCAAATAGTTACTGGACAGAAATGAAATAAACAAACCTGTATGGGGTCCCTTGCAAAATACCTTGTCCCCTCACGCGCACTGGCACGTGAGGTAATGTGGAAAGGGACCTAGATGCAAATATTAAAAGTACGGGGTGGGGGGGTCTATGCAAATATTATACAAAATATTTAACTACAAATGAAAGTTTTCGACTAATAAATAAATACACAAAATGGCGAGGGTGAAGGTGCGAAATACCCAACGCCTGCAGATCCGACGACTGATGTGTCTCCACTTGCCACGTATTGTCAATTCAACGGTGGGTACCGGTTCGCGTGGGAACGGCTGAGATTAGATCTTCCCAGGAAGATCCGACGGTAGAGGCGCTATGCGATCCAACGATGGCTGTGTGATCTGGGCTTCGGCCTTGATTCAACGGCGAGAAGCCTAGGACGAAGAACATGGAAGAATCGCCGGCTGGGCAATTTTCCCCATCCTCGATCTCGACCTCCAGCCTCTGTTCGTGCTCCAAAAGTGGGCGGTAAGTGATGAATCCCCATTCATCACTCTTTATTCTTTTCTTTTAGCTAAATATTTTGGCAAAACACCATGTACATAATTGTAAATATAATACGTTACCAATAAGCATGCATTTGTAAATATCAATAATTAGCATGTATTTGTGCAAAAATAAAAGAATAAGGAATAAAATAAAAATAGGGAAATATTTAGAATAAATATTGAGTGACCTAATCCCAAGAGAGGGCACAACATGTGACTGATTGCCAAATAAAATAAGTAGAAAGAGATAGGATCACTTTACCTTGTACACTTCCCCTTCTATGTATGTATATATAGATATTTTATTTTCACAAAAATCAAAATAAAAGTATGTTTATATTACCTTGTATATATTCCTAAAAATAAAATAAAAATTAGAAAAAGAAAAATAAAATAAAATAATTTCTCCCTACAACCTTGTACATAATACATGTATATATGTATTATATCTGTATTTATTTAACACATGTAAATAACTCATAAAAATAAAATAAAAATTACTCTATACTCCAAAATTTATGTTGTAAATAAATAAAATATAAAATGGGGTATTTGTAAAAAATAAACAAAATAAAAACTAAAATAATAAATAAATAAATATTTTATACATGTACATAATGTAATATAACGTATATACCTTAATTTATTTTCATAAAAATAAATAAAAATCACTAGGAAATACTTTGAAAAATAGTAAACATTTCTCATATTGAACATTTTTTAAAATAAAATCGTTTTCTATTTTTAGATTATTTTACAAATAATTTTGTCTGGGTTGATTTCTGATTGGTCTAGAGGGGAACGTTGACCTCGGTTAACTGCCCCCTTTGGACCTAATTCCTTCGCGGATCTGGTTTTGCCCGATCTTTGCCAATTTTTCCTGAACCGATCCGTCCTCCTTATCCCTCGATTAGACGGTCTGAATACCAAGGAATGATCCACGATTCTCGCCCGATGTCACCTTTAGAGATTCGTTCCTCGGATTGCGCGCCCTTGCTCCCATCTTTTCGGACCCTGCTGGGTATATAACTTCCTGGAGCCGCAACTTCTTCCGCATCTTTGTCCATTGCCCTCGTTTCCTGAGAGCTCCATCTTCTTCCTTGAGTGACAACAAGTGAGGGAGAGTGTCGTAGTGAGGTCTCGAGGTGTCTAGCCCTAGGTCCGGCATACTTCATCGCCGTGCTCCGCCGCGAGGTGAGCTCCAGCCTCTGGACGCGTCAATCCATCGAGGCGAAGACCCCTGAAGGTCCGCGACCTACAACCCAGATGACAACATCCATTAGGTAACCCTAATTCTTCCTCGTTTGTGTTTAATTCAAAGATTTGGAGGTTGGTCAGATTGAGTCATCATCTTGATTACACTGTGATCGAATCATCACTTAGCCCTTCCGACAATCCTAGAATGTTCATCAGACTCCTCCCCACCTTCTACACCAATTCGCCTCCCCTCCCCCCCACCCCCCATTCGCCCATGAACGGGGATTGAGCTCTCCTCTACCGTCGCTTCACCGGAGAGTCACGCTCTACCTCGTCCTTCACCTATTTCGCGTACTAATGGGTCGAGGCACTTTGCCCTCGACCCAGTGACTCGTCTGTGTAGATCAGAGCGCCAAAGGGTCCTCATATGGAGGTCCAAACATCAGGGTACAACAGCTCCAGGACCTCAGCGTCGCTAGGCCGTCCCCGATGTTCTTAGTTTCATCGGAGCATAGCTGTAGCTGCGGACAACACCAGCGTCATTTCCCCCATCTGAGCAGCTCCGGAGGACATCTCAGCAACGCATAGTAGCCGGTCGAAGCTCGCCGGAGGCAAGTTCTTGGCCGTTCTTCCAAGAGGCGTCTCCGCCGTCAGATCGAGGCATCCTCCAGTTCCGATCGTGACCCTTAATCCACGGGGAGCCCTCGACCGTCCGATCCATCTGAGGATCAAATATCAGCCGTCCATCACCGAACCTGCATCGTCCACGCCTAGCCATCCGATCATAAGTGGACCCGTTCTGCCGTTGGATCTGTAATAAGAAGGGTAATTTGTACTTGGCCCTCCTACCTGTTTACATTTCCGCTTTAGTCTTGTAAATATTTTTTGTAGTTCTTTTTAGCTTGGACATTTTGCACTTAGGATCTTATGTTTTTAGTATTTTCATGTTAGTCCATCTGTTTGAGCAGCACCTGGTCTGTCATGTGCTATCTGGGTTATTTGCATATTTCTACCTGAGCTTTCTGGTTGTTACTGATTGAATTTTTATTAATAGGAATTGCACTTATACCCCTACTTGACTGTTTCACATGCCGCCCCACGTGCGCATATGGGCTTTTTGCATATTCAGCCCTATACTCTTTCCACGTGTTATTGTTTGGCTGAATACTTTTCCATAATTGCATATTGGTCCCTGTATGATGTGCCTTTACTTGTTGATTGAATAAATAGAAAATCTCATCCTAAATTCATGAAATTTGGAAACATGACTCCTGCCATGGTGTAAGAATTTTTGTGAATTTTTTAGCTCATTTTGTTTGCATTTAGTATTTTCAAAAATTCAAAAACCTTAAGAATTGCTTCTGTCCAGTTTTAAAAATCAACTAAAAATATTAAAATCTCTTTCTAATTCTAAAAAAATTGTTGTGTGTTTATTTTGAGTTTCTTTTGCTTGTGTCCAATTTTTGTTGAATTTGTTTTTATAAAAACCTTACAAATTGAAAAACCCCAAAAATCTTAGAAAAATCATTAAAAATTCAGAAAAAATCAAAAATATGTTTTCTTTTCCTGTAATTAGTTTTTAGTCTATAGTTTTACATAAAACTGCTATTGGGATTGTACATGCATTTCAAGTATTTTTAACTTGCCTTTAGATTTCAGTTGTACACTGTTTAACATTTTTGACCTTGTTCCATTTTTATAAGATCAACTAAAAATAAGAAAAATCCAATAAAATTAACAAAAGCATCTGAATATTTCCAAAACCCAAAAATATTTTTATTTGAATTTTCTGAGTATTTTTGATGTGCTGAATAAATGTTTGATTGTGATTTTTGTGAGTGTTTTTATGTTTTTTCCTAATATTTAAAACTCCTAAAAAAATTAAAGAAAACCTAAAATCCACCAAAAATATTTATTTTCGGATTTCTAACTACTTCGTAGCTTAGGCATGCCGTGCTCCTTGTGTTCAACCATGGTAGCTATACCAGGTAAAATAAAATAGCGAGACCGCTATTTTTGTGCTTGATTGTTTGATTTTTTTCTCCTTGGTGGTCTTTCTTGATTTTCTTGATCGGTTCCAATCCGAGTGGTTGAGGTTTTAACGACCAGTGACATATTTTACCCTTAGTCACTCAGGTTTTCGGATCATCAGAATGGCACCGTTGCCGGGGAGCACGGCTTAGTAGTCGGTTTTCCCTTCTTTTTAGGCTTTTTATTTTTGCTTGCATTTTTCATCAACATCTATTTCCATTCCATTTCATTCTATTTTATAATAATTGTGGAATGACACATATTCTGTTTCTGACTTTCTTGCGAGGGCCCGACAATCGAGGACGACTTTCTTTGTAGAGCCAAGGCACCCACATGATTCAGAGGCGGCGCGTTTCTGCATCGAGTTGCAGGAGGATGTAGAGAGCCGAAGCAGGAGTGCGGGGAGCTGTAGAATAGTTTAGTTATCTTATCCTTTATTTCTGCACATTATTGTTGTAATAATATAGGACAGAGACACTCTCAGACTTGGTAGTTATCTCGGGGTTTGTTTCACCGAGCATTAGTGTGCTCGGGGGACCTTACCGCAGATTTCTCGCTGGTTTTGGTTTTGATCGCTTTATTTACTACTTATCTGTTTTTCGAGGATTTAGCCCTTAGACTTAGGATTTTATGTGACTGTGACGTAATTAATTAAGGCCAAATCCTAATTATCTGCCTGCTCCTATAGATCGATAATTGAGCTTCATTAATTCACAAAGAAAAAGTCAGATTAATTAGGCTCGAGTCCACGTGTCGTGAGGAACCACATACAGCACGTGCATGATCCGTTGTGGCGGACACCGAGTGGTTCCCAAGATCGGACTTAGGACTTAGTTTGATTATCTGACTACTTTGCTTATTGTGTAGAACTTGCTTCGTCTAAGGCCATTTTTATCGTGCATCACATAGGTAGTTTACTTTCAGTCATTATTTTACGCGCGGATCACCCTGCAAGTAGATAGCTGGAGTCAGGTACGCATTTCTTACTCTGCATGCATCATCGTGTTTGATCGCGCATCGACTTTTTCGTCTTCTCCCAAATTTTTGGACTTAAAATAACCAGGAGAACCGAAAAATTTGTTAGACGTTGTTTGCTTGAAAAATACCTAAAAAAACAAAAAAAACTATAGAATTGGGACTGCTAAACACACTTGACCTTAAAAGATAATTCACCGAAAATTTTATCTTGGGAGAGTAATCCCCTCAGTCTGGTTTAGATGAGAGAGAGAGTGACCCGCACACTAGGCTAGAGCAATATCTGATTTTTGACTAACTACCAACCTTTTATACAGGACAGTCTGTTGGGAGTATTGGATTCCTTTCAGCTTGCTTAATCGCTCTGAAAGACTGTTTGATCATCTAATAAAATTGACAAAATAACCGACCTAGCCTTTACGGACTTCAGCTCCGCGTCTAGTAGGTGAATCGGGGGTTTGCTTTTTGATGAATCCCCATTCATCACTCTTTATTCCTTTATTTTAGCTAGAAACCTCAGCAAAATGCCATGTAAATATTTGTAAATATCATAAATTATCAGAATGCATGCATCATGTAATTAATCATAATTATCATGTTTTTGTGTAAAAATAAAGGAATAAAGAAATAAAAGAAAAAGAGAGAAATATTTAGAATAAATATTAAGTGACCTAATCCCAAGGGAGGGTTTAGCATGGGCCTGGCCGCAAAAAAATCAAGTAGAGAGAGATAAGGTCAATCATGCTTGCACATACACTTATGTATATAAATAATTTTATTTTCTTCAAAATAAAAAAAGTGTTTCTCATATTTTTTTAAATATTTATAAAAATAAAATAAAATTCAGAAAAATCAAAATAAAAATAAAAATAATAAAATTCATTTCCCACTTTGTATATATACCATGTACAAATGTATATAGATCTATTTATAATGTAAATAAATCATAAAATAAAATAAAAATACATTTTTATTCCAAATTTTATGTTATAAATAAATAAAATTTAAAATTGGAATAATTATAAAAAATGAAACAATAAAAATAAAAATTTAAAAATACACATGTACATATACCTATATATAATAATAATATAATGTAAATACGTCATTTATTTTTCAAAAAAATAAATAAAAATCACTAAAAAATAATTTGAAAAATAATAAACATTTTTCATGTTCAAACATTTTTGAAATAAAATCATTTAATAATTTTAAATGAATTTACTAATATTTAATAAATGGCGGCTCCTGATTGGTCCGCGGGGGATGTTGACCCCTAGTCAACTCCTCCCCCCTGGACCACTCCACCCGGATCCGTGTTCGAGTGCCCGACTTCGCCAAATTTTCTAGACCCGATCCGATCGCCTTTCACTTAAACCCCGGCTTCATATTAGCATTGATTCCTCACTAACCCACGCCCGGGGATCATTCTAGGTATCCGTGCATCACAGTGCCCTGCCCGACTCCATTTTTGCCGGATCTCCATCATTATTTAGCTCAGCTCCGCCGTAACTTTCACTCCATCTTTGGCCATCTCCTTCCAATCCCAGAACCTCCATTCTACTTCCTAGAGTGACAGCTATCGAGGGAGGGTGTTGCAGTGAGGATTCGAGGGCTGCAACCACTGATCCGGCGAGCTTCACCGCCGTGCTCCGCCACAGAACGAGCTTGAGCCTTTGGCCTCGACGAGCCATCGAGGCGACGACCCTAGTTCTCCCTGATCTCCAGCACAATCGATTACAACCATCAGGTACCCTCGATTCCCCTTAGGTTAGCTTAATTTCCCAATTTCCCAATTTGCGCTGCCGGCCTTCGCCGGCCAACCAACTTCGCTCCGATTTCCCATTCGATCATCCGACCCTCTATTGACATTCACGAGACTCCTCTTCACCTGCTACGCCCTTCCGATCATCCTGACTTGCCCCGGAACAGGATCTTAGGTCTCCTCCACCGTCGCCTCGTCGGAGACCCACAACTCGCCCCATTCAGTCACCCCCTTCGCCCGCTAACGGGTCGAGGCACTTTGCCCTTGACCCAGGTTTCGTTCTGTGTAGCTTGCAGGTCAAAGCGACCCCATCTGGGGGTCCAACAGCCGAGGCACAGGAGCTTCACGCCTTCTTCGTCGTTGGAGCTCTCTAGAGCTCCTCGGCCTCATCCCAGCATACCAGGAGCTACGGACGTTCATAGGCGATCTTTTCCCCTTCTCAGCAGCTCCGGAGGAGCCCTCCACCGCGCGCCTTGGGCCGGTGAACCTTGCCGGCGATGAATTCTTGGAGCACCTCTAGATACCGTCCGATCGACCCTCCTCTGCCAGTTCAAATCATAGTCGTCTATCCGCGGAGCGCTTCCAGCCTTTGATTCGTTTGAGGGTCGCATCCAGAGCGTTCATCAACGAAGGGGTATCTGCGCATCTCTGCCGTCAGATCTCCACGTGGCACCCCTTCCGTCGTCGATCGTTAATAATAGGGGTAACTTCACTTAGGCCCCTCCTCTTTTTGCATTTGTAGTTTAGTCTGGTAAATATTTGTCGTAGTTGTTTTTATTTTGGGTAATTTGCACTTTGGGCCTTCTAGCTTTTACTATTTGCATTTTAATCCCTACCTGTGTGAGACACGTGCTTCGACACGTGAGTTTTTGGACATTTTGCATGTTTAGGGCTGGGGTTTGTTTATGTTAGGAAATGAAAGAATAGTTATGATATTTGCAGTTATTCCCCTATGCATGAGTTTATTTGGATATGTGTTGATTATTTGCGAATTTGACACTTTACACCTTAAGGTTTTGCACGTGTTACATTTAAGCCCCTGGAAATATGTTTTCTTGCAAATAGGTCCCTATGTGCTGGAGCTCTCTTATTGGTTGAATAAAATAGCAAATGAACTCCAAATCCAGTAAAATTTGGATACGAGGCTCCTGCCACTATGTAAAAAGTTCACTAATTTTTTGGGATATTTTTGTGGCTTTTTACTATTTTTAAAAATAAAAAACACGTATTTTTGTTACTGTTTGGAAAAGAAAATCAAATAAAAATATAAAAACTTTTCTAAAAATTCTAAAAAAATTAGGGTTTGTTTGTTTATTGTGTTTAAGTTTCTATCCAAATTTTGGCTTATTTGGATTTATAAAACCCATAAAAAGTGAAAAACCCTAAAAATCTTAAAAAAATCATCTAAAAATCTATAAAATTCAAAAAATGCAAACTCTTTTTCGGTAGCTTAGTTTTTGTATATATTTTTCATGAAAATTATCTCCAGATTTATATAGACCAATTATATATTTTTAATTGGCCTTTCAAGTCAGGCTGCACATTGACCCATTGTTTTCCAATTTCTTGATTTTTATGAAGTCAAATAAAAATTGAAAAATTCCCGTAAAATTATCAAAAACACTTAAAAATATAAAAAACATAAAAACAATTTTATTTGAATTTTTGGGTATTTTTGAGTGTTTAAATAAATTGTTGTACTTGCACTTTTTATACCTTTTCTTATCTTTTCTTATATAATTAAAAACACAAAAAAAATTAAAAATATTTAAAATCCACCAAAAATATTTTATTCATTTTTTTGTCTTTCTGACTACTTCGTAGGCTGTAAGGCCAACTCGTGCTCCTTGTGTTCGACCCTGGTCGCTATAGCAGGTTAAATAAACTAGCGAGGACCGATGTTTGATTTCATTGATTTATCTTTCGATTTGGTGGTTCCTGATTTTTCTTGATTGACTGAGCTTCTCGATCCAGGTCGCAATGACCCTTGAGCTTATACCTTCACCCAGATCTTGGTTTCACGATATCTCGATCATCAGAATGGCCCTGTTGTCGGGGAGCACAGCTTAGTAGTCTTTTCAGATTTTTCGCGGTTTTTCGCGACTTTTTGTGCATATTTGTAGATATTTTTCTATCTGATATCATTTGTTCGTTTTCTAATAACTTGATCTGACACACTTCTATTTCTATTTCTTGCGAGGGCCCGAGGACCGAGGCGGCTTTTTCGAAAGCCGAAGCAACCGCGGGATTCGGAGACGGCTCTCTTCTGTACGGAGCCGCAGGAGAGTGTGATGAGCCAAAAAATTCGATCAATTCGGATCAGATAAAAATAATCACTCTCGGGTCGTTGCGACACGGATTGATAGAGATCTTAGCTCAATAAGAAAAATATGGAACATACCACCAATCAAGCAGATAAAATCAAAGAAAATCAAATAGTGGTCCTGGCTATGAGATTAGCCTAGTGTAGAACCTATGGTCGGACTCAAGGAGCACGAATTAGCCTCGCGGCCTACGAAGTAGTCAAAAATGAAATGAAGGAAAAATAAGTGTTTGGTGGTTTTTAATTATTTTTATATTTTTTTGGATTTTTAATAAATGAGGAAAACAAGGAAAGGACAAAATCAAGCACAACCAACAAATTATTCAAACACTCCAAAAAGCTCTAAAAATTCCAACAAAAATATTTTTATGTTTTTAGGTTTTTTACTGTTTTTGGTGAATTTTTGAGATTTTTATGATTTTTATATGATTTTCTAAAAATCAAAGAAGGCAACAAAAATGAGCTACTGTCCAGCCAGGCTTCAAAGACCAACTTAAAATATTAATGGTGCTGTAAGAGCCTGGGGGTATTTTTTATGAAAACCAAAAATAATGAAGAAAATTCAGAAAATGGTTTATTATTTTTGGAGTTTTCTAAAAATTTTTAGAATTTTTATAAATTTTTAATGGTTTTTCAATTTTTAGGGTTTTTATATATCCAAAATTCACGAAATTTGCAAAGAAAATTAAACACACACAAATTAACAAATCCTAATTTTTTTAAAATTTTTAAGAAAGTTTTTATATTTTTTATGGTTTTCTAATCTGAGAAGATGCAAAAACAACTATTTTTGAATTTTTAAAAATACTAAAAAAGCCTAAAAAATGTAGCAAATTTTTAGTGAAAATTTTACACAGTGGCAGGAGCCACGTGTCCCATTTTCACGAAATTTGGACTTGATTTGCTATTTTATTTAATTCAAAAATAGGCTCATAGTGTGCAAGGACCTAAATGTAAGGAAAGTTATTTCCAGGGGCCAAAGCATAACACGTGTAAGAATCTTAGGTGCTAATCATGCAAAAATCCCACACAACACGCGCAACTCACGTGAAACAGGCACGGAAGGACTAAAATGTAATTCCTATTTATAAAAATGCAAACATTAACACGCAAGGAATACATGGTAAATAATGCAAAAACACCAAGTCCTCACGTGTCGAAGCACGTGGTCACACTCACATGGACTAATATGCAAATAAAGAAAACATGGAGGTCCTCAATGCAATTTTTACAGAATAAAAACAACTACTGAAACTATTTACAGGACTAAAAAGTAAATGCAAAACAGGAGGGGGCCTAAGTATAAATTACCCCTTATTATCCGAGGGCTGGAGGCGCGCCACGTGGCTGATCGGACGGTGGAGGTGCTGCGCCTCTTCAAAGGCCAAAGGCTCAGATCAAACGGTCAAGGGTTCGCCACGTGCCAGATCGGACGGTGGAAGTGCTAGGGAAACCCTTCACTCAGATGGATGTTCCTGATCGCGCCTCTGGTGGATCGAACGGTGGAGTGGCTCCTCAAATGAATGGCAGAGATCACATATGGAGTAGGAGGTCGATCGGACAGCGGAGAGAGGGTCTCCAAGAACTGCTCGCCGACGAACTTCGTCGGCCCAATGCACGCGGCGGAGATGTCCTCTGGAGCTGCTGAAGTGGTGGATGGCTTTGCCTCGATGGTCCGCAGCTAATGGATGTCTCCGACGAGACCGGCGACCACCGGAGTGGTCCGGCGACGGTAGAGACCTGGAGCTGCTGTGCCTGGACGTCCGGGCCCTCAGATTGGCCTCTCTCAACCTGCAAAGCGCACAGACAAACTCCTGGGTCGAGGGCAAAATGCCTCGACCCGGTGAGAGGTGAAATGGGCGAGTGTGAGCATCGGCGCGACACCCTCCGGCGAGGCGACGATAAAGAAGGGTGGAGGACCTGCTCCAGGGTGAGCCAGGGGGAATGGAAGGGCGGAGAAGATGGAGGGAAGTCTGGTGAATGTGGTAGTCGGGTCGGGATGGCAGATGGACAGTCGGAGGTGGCTGGCGACAGCGGCGGAGCTACATGAACAGAAATTGAAAAACTAAAATCTAAGCTAACCTACAGTCTATCTGAGCTACCTGGCAGGCGTAGTCGACTATGCTGGAGCTGGCGGAGCTCTGGGGGTTATGGCCTCAAGGGATCGTCGCGTCCCGAGGCTTGGCGCACCTCGCGGCGGCGCACGACGGTGATATCGTCGGATCAAAGTCTCCTGGCTACCCGAGCCTCGCTGCTACTCTCTCTCGCGCAGCTGTTACTCATGCGAGGTGGAGTAGGTCACTGGCATCAAGGGGGAAGGCCAAAGATGGCGTGAATTGCGGCTGGAGCTTCAGATATATACTGGTGCAGGTCCGGCTAAATGGAGTCGGGCGTCGAAGCATGGAGCACGGACCCCTAGAACCCACCCCGGGCGAGGGTCTCGGATGTGTGCTGATCAATCGGAGCCCGGGGTTTGAGGATTTGGTTGTCGGATCAAGCATGGAAAAAGGCAAGAAATCGGGTCAAGCGCCACGATCCGCGAGAGAAGAGGGTCCGCGGGGGGAGTTGACCGGGGGTCAACAATCCCCGTGGACCAATAAGAATTTAGCTTTTATTAATTATTTGGAAATTAAATAAAAAATAGTAAATGGCCGAATTTAGAAAAAGTAAAAAAATAAAAAATATTTCTTTATTTTTAAACTATTTTTTGTGATTTTTATTTATTTTTTGAAATAAAAAATATTGTATGTACAATATAGTATTATTATATATAGGTATATACAATATACATTTTTAATTTTTGATTTTTAATTATTTATTTTTGTTCATTTTATTCCAATTTTATATTTTATTTATTTATAGAATATAATTTGAAATAATAAGGTATTTTTATTTTATTTTTATTATTTAATTACAAGGGTGAAATAAATAATTTTATTTATAAACATACATGGTATATATAAAATGTAGGTTTTGATTTTTATTTTATTTCTTTTTATTTTATTTTTATTTTTGTGGTTTTTATTTTATTTATTTACAACATGAAATGTGGGATGAGAAAATATTTTTATTGAATTTTTATTTATTTATTTATAAGGGAAAATAAATATATAAGTGGTTTTATGTACATGGTGTATATAGACAATGAAGAAGGAATTTTAACTCTTTTTATTTTGCTTTTATTTTTCCCATTTTTATTTTGATTTTATATTTACACATATATACATATTTACAAAAATGCATTTTTATTTTATTTAGAGGAAAATATTTTATTTATATACATGTATATATACATACACACATGAGTTTCCCTATCTCCCTCTACTTGGGTTCTTTTTGCGGTCAGGCCCATGCTGAGCCCTCCCTTGGGATTAGGTCGCTCAATATTTATTCTAAATATCTCCCTCTTTTTCTTTTATTTCTTTATTCTTTTATTTATGCACAAAAACATGCTAATTATTCATTTTTACACAATGCATGCTGAATGGTAATTATTGTTATTTGCACTTATCTACATGTGTTTTGCATAGGTTTTGTAGCTAAAATAAAAGAATAAAGAGTGATGAATGGGTATTCATCACCGCCCTATACTTAACTTTGCTAGTCCCTTAGCAAACACTTATTTGAAAAAGAAGTGAAAAAGAAGAAGAAAAAGAAAAAGAGGAGAAAATGCATGGATCAATGCTGATTATTAAACTTGCCTTCATTAAATTGAAAGATGGAGCTCGATCAGATCTTTGGATCAATAATTTGTCAGAACCTTATTTGGACTTAAGCTTAGAACCTAACAGCCTCCAAGTTCCACCAATCTATGGGCAAGACTCCTCAATAAACCAGATCAGAACAAATCTACATACACAAACTCTAATGACCATGAATCTTTCCTTGTACGGTGTAAGTGATATGTAGCTCTCCACCTCAGAAGTAATAAAGAAACAACCTCCCCCACCCTGGTAACTCTAATGCCTCGGCCTAGCAACTCTTTCCTCGAGAAGCGGGGTATTCCCTTCTAAGTTCAAGTGCAACCGGCTCAAGAAGAGGGGGAAGAAGAGAATGGACCATGGCCAGTGTAGCCATGTATCCTTGGGAGCTCTAACCAGTGTAGCTGAGTCTCCCGCTGCAAGCTTCATGAGATGAAACATGTATACCATAAGCTTTTGCTTTATTGGACTATATACATCCGGTGGGATTAATAAAATTTCAATCCGACCCACCACTTTTTTGGAGTTCTTTTCTTTTTGCAATTTTTTTGTGTATTTGTACAACGTATCTACATGGTGCAGCATATATACAAGGAGTTTTTCCTCTTGAGCCAGTAGACTATCCCTCTTTTGAAGCTTTATTGCAACCCACGGCTTCTGTCTTTAGACTTCATAACCATCAGATCAAGTTGAGACACACTTCCTTCACTATAAGAAGAAGAGAGGTTCCGCCTAGAAGTACTACCCTCATATGATACCCCAAGCCAAAGGAAACTACCTCCTCACCACCTCATCCGTGGAGAGCTATGTGCAAAGTGCTGGGCCAAGTCAAGCCATTGTCTCTGAGAGTCATGCGTGTGTTGTTAAGTGCTCTACTTAGGCTCATCAAGATGACATATGCTCATAGCCTAGTGGACTCAAAGAATTAAGTCCCAATGGACCTGAAAAGTCTCAATCCTAAGCCCTATAAGGTTCCTCATAGAATTAGGTGGATTAAGATCTTAATCAAGCTCCATTGTCCAATTTAATTTCAGGCTAGTTTAAATGTCAACTATAATCGAGGAAAAACTATACAATTATATACAAAGATGCTATTTACAAATATTTACACGTGCAAAATTTTTGAAAAATGTTTTGAAACCATGGATGTATGCATGAATGCAAGTTTTGCAAAATATGTGCACATTTACACGAGGTTTTTGCAAACTTTTGATTTTCAAAACATTTTGGAAAAATTTTGTACTATATACATAATTTTGATATGCACATATTTACACACTATTTACACAAAAAGTTTTTACAAACGTTTTTGCAAAAATAATTTGATAAATAAATAGGTATGTGCAAGATGAATTTTACATACAAGGGAAAATTTTTAATTTTATGGATTTGTGGGGGTTTAGCCATTTTTATTTATTAATACACTCACACAAAGTACAAGTTATGGCTAAAGTATATTGAAATATATACACACCCCCCTATACTTAGCTCGAACGATGTCCTCAGAGTGATCAAGAGCGATGAAGAAGACATAACTCGTGCTTAGTATCGGGAAGTGAAAAGGAATGGCTATATACAAAGATGAATCAAAGAATAGAATGAAGAGAACTCGGTGTTTCCCCCTATACTTAGGATCAAGTAATCCTAAGTATAACAAGTTGTACATGAAGGGAAATCCGAGTGAAATGATGTACAGGGTCTACCCCCCTATACTTAGGGTGAAATATCCCTAAGTATAGGCAACAAAATAGAGGTAGAAAGACACGAAGAAACACATATATACAAGGTAGAAGGGCATCACTCCCACTATACTTAAGATGAAGAATCCTTAAGTATAGGCAACAATAGAAGTGATGAAACGGAACGAACGGAACAACACGGTGTTTCCACCCTCCTATACTTAGGATGAGGTATATCCTAAGTATAGCAAAGATAATCCTAAGCGAGACCTGGGGTAAAAACAAATACGGAAGATAGAAAGATCAAACTAAGACGGAACACGTATATACAAAATGGTACAACGTTGAGGTGCCTCTTAACAAGCGCTAGGTTTTACGCCCCTAGCTGGGCGCAAAGGCTAGGACAAAGCAGTGTCAAGGTTCAGGATGACATCTGTAAGGCGAATGGCGTACTATCGTCGCAGTCTCGGTATGAGAAGAGCGACAAACTCAAAAGTGTAAAGAAAGACACCCAGGTATGCAATCAGGCGGGTGTCTGATACCGGTGAAGGATATGAGAATATGTGATCGGGATCCGGTAGCACAAAAGAAATCGTTGGCTCTGGATCAGACTGGAGTGGAAGTGTAGAGCCGAAGAAATCAAACGTGGAGAAGGATGGATCGGTCATGGAATCCTCCACGTCGATCAGTGTCTCAAAAAGGTGTGGACAGTCAAGATCAGGAGACTCTCTAAGAAGACTGATATCTGATGCATAAAGTAGAGAGAAGTCTGATAGATCATCGAATATCTCAAGGATCGGCTCATCCTCGTGAGGGTCATCGAGGTGAGATGACTCAGAATCAAAAGGATCAGAAGACTCGGTTTCATGCTCTGCCAGATCGGATACACTCTCAGAAGGTGAAACCGAGTACACATCGTGTGTGGCATTCTCCCGCAGATAACCCTTGGGGAAAAATTCAAGATCAGAGGTGAGAAATAGAGGACCAGGATCTAGAAAGGCATCTGCGTTGCTGTCTAGTATCCACTCGGTGCACCGGGCTGCATAATCATCTGAAATGTGGCTCTCGGCAATCTGGAAGCAGGAGAAGGTACTGGTCAACACCGCGGAGGCTGGCAAAGTGTCTACGGCTGATCCTTGCTCTGCGGCGATGCTGGCTGCGATCTGGTCCTCACCAAGGTATCTGTCTCGTCAAAGTGGAGGACAAAAGGCTCGAATACGGGACTGTCTGTGTATGGTCTCTCAAAGTGGTGTCCCATATCGAGCTGTGGCTGCTGGGTTGAGTCCTGGTATCTGTCGGACTCCGAGAAGTATCTCTGCAGAAAAGAAGCTGACTTCTCCGGGAGTGGACACGGAAGCGACTGAATCAATGGCTGTAAAAACGGGGGCTCCTCCGGCTCCTGGAGTATCATAAGATCTGATATCCAAGACTCGTCAACTGAGAATTCTAGGGCTGACTCGAACTCCGGCTGGAAAATCGACGGGAACTCGAGTAGACTCTGGGTTAGAACCTCTGCTATCGCAGTCATCTCCTCTGTACTCTGTGGTGCAGGAGCATCCAAGTCCTCGGGCGGGTGTGTAGAAGCTGTATCCTCATGTAATGTGACACACCGCACTGGTACCGCAACATCCCCATTTGTTGTCCCGACTGCGGCATCTCATGAAGATGATCTCTATGAAAGTAAACTCGAGATAGTATCTAGTAGGTGAATGTAGGAACTGCGGTGTGAACCGCACACGTGGTAATCACCAGTGCTATCTGCTCTGTGGTCATCCCCCGCATGGAGATCTCAATAATATCTGTCAGTGAAAGTTCATGGTCCGGAAATCTCCTCAAGAGGTCAAGAAACCTCAGCCATGCCTCATGCAATGGCTCCTGGGGGTCAACTGAAAACTAGGTGATCAAAGACCGCATAGACTCTGCTCTACGATGGGGAAAGTATCTCTGTAGAAACTCTCGACGTAGCTCTCCCCATTAGCAAATCTCCTCCCCAACCGTCGGTGCCATCGCATGGCTCTGTCCTGAAGTGTGAACGGGAAGGTCCTCAGCATCAGGTCCTCTACAGTGATATCTGAGTAAATCTGTATCCTATAAAACTCCTCGAACTCAGACAAGTGAATATAGGGCTCCTCGTGCGCCTCCCTGAAAATGTCGGCAGTCTCTGAAGAAGCTCCCGATCCAGGATGAATGGACCTAATGTAGAAGCTGACTGAGCTCCCTGTCGTATCTGCTCATCCACCATACTGGGATAAGATCTATCTGATAATCTCATCTGCTTTCTCTGATCAGGAACGGAGTGCACTCTCAACTCAGCAATGGCATCGTCCGGGTCTCGCATCTGCTCCATCTGATATCCGCAGATGTCTAGCGTAGCATGCCCATAGTAGTGAAAGGGATGGGAGGGAGGGCGCGAGGAGGTTGGTCGGAGGTCCGACCTCCCTTGAAGGTGGACTGGAGTGATGGCAGAAGATGAAGAAAAAGCCGCAAGAGTCGGCCAGGAGTGAGGGGGATCCATCATCCAGGGATACAGAAGAGAAGGGGAAACTGAAGGGACGGTGGGAGGGAGAAAGACAGATGGAGAAGATAGACGGGAAGAAAGCTGAAGGGATCTGGAATCACACAAGATGAGAAAGCAAAACCCCCGATTCACCTACGCACACGAGCTGAAGACCATAAGAGATCGGTCAATTATCTTGTCAATTTTATTTTAGGTGATCAAGTCAGTCTTTCAGAGCGATTACGTGAGCTGATAGGAATCCAATATTCTCAACCGACTGTCCCAAACACAAGGCCGGTAGTCACTCAAGAAATCAGATATGGCTCTAGCCTAGGCTGCGGGTCACTCTCTTGCTCATCCAAACCAAACAAGAAGGGGGTTACTCTCCCCAAGACAAATTTTGAAATGATGTGTCTTTTAAGTCAAGTCTGATTAGTAGTCCCGATTTTATTGTTTTTTCTTTTTAGGTATTTTTTAGATAAAAACAATGCTTAACGAATTTTTCGGTTCTCTTGATTATTTTAAGTCCAAAACAGGGGGAGAAGACGAAAAAGTCGATGCGCGAAAATCAATGATGCATGCAGAGTAAGAAATACGTACCTGACTCCAACAGTCTACATGCAGGGTGATCAGCGTATAAAATAAAAACAGAATAAAAACTACCTATATGATGCACGTGGAAAAATGGACCCTAAACAAAGCAGTTCTACTCGTGAAGAACAGTAGCCAGGTTCTCGAGCCTAGGTCCGGAGTCCTATCTTGGGAGCCACTCGGTGTCCGCCACAACAGATCCTGCACGCGCTGTATGTGACTCCTCAAGGCACATGGACCAGAGCTCTAATAAGCGGCTTTTTCTTTGTGATTTAATTAATTAAGTCCAATTATCGATCTATAGACACAGGCAGATAATTAGGTTTATGCCTTAATTAATTACGTCACAATAAAAGAAAACTCCTAAGCTAGGGGTAAAATCCGTGTAAATCAAATGTGCAATAAATAAACGTCGAAAACTGTGAAAAATCGTGAAAAACCGGTGGGGTCCCCCGAGCACACCGGTGCTTGGCGAAATAGACCCCGAGAGTCTAAGTGTCTCTGAAAGTCTCGGTACCTGTATTATTATAATAATAAATGGTCTGCTGCTGAAAAAGTAAACTAACTACACTAATCTACTCTCGCGGCTATTCCGCGGCTCCCGCACTCCTGCTCGCTCCTCGTGTCCTCCTACTGCTCTGTAGAGAAGAGAGCTGCCTCTGACTCCCGCGGTTGCTTCGGCTTCCGAAGAAAGCCGTCTCGGTCCTAGGGCCCTCGCAAGAAAGCAAATAGAGAGTGATCAGACCAGACAAATGTATAAACAAGTCAGATAGAAAATATATACAAAAATATATACAGAAAACCGCGAAATAGAAAGCCGCGGAAAAATTAAATGTGACTACTAAGCCATGTTCCCCGGCAACGGCGCCATTCTGATGAGCCAAAAAATTCGAATCAATCCAAATCAGATAAAAATAATCACTCTTGGATCGTTGCGACCAGGATCGATAGAGATCTCAGCTCAATAAGAAAAATATGGAACAATGTTAGCAATGTGAGCCCGAGGCGAACCATTCCTACAATAAATGTTATTGTAATTAATGATCTATCAATAAAAGTTATTGATTAAATTTCACTCCCTTCTGATATGAAATTATTGAATGCACTATAAGGTCCCTCTGTACAATTAGGGTTTTGTACCATGGCCAACTTGATAATCATACAGTTGTTGATTCATTTATTAAATCATAGAGGCTGATGCTTGGATGGTTATCTAAGAGTTAGATAGAGGACTCATCAAGCATCATCAATGATTGACAAGTAGTGATCTCCAGTCTGAGTGGGAGATGGAAATCCTATCTCATTAGACTGATATCTGATCGTCCTCTTGATGCAGGTCCTCTGCATGGGAATATTGATTCAGAGGTATCAGATTAGTTGAGTCAATGAGTTGACTTAACGTGATCGAGATGACCAAAGACCTATGATGAATACTGTCACATCACAGGCAAACATCCTCTGACCAGAGACAGATGTATTTCTATATGTCTGAGTATGTACATTTGGCAGACCAATAGGTTGATGACCTACCCAAGGTCTATATACCAGCGAGCTGGTGTGCATGTAAGGGCATATGAGTAATATGATCTCTCAAAGGAATCATACAGGTTCACTTCTGAACCGGGAGACATGAGCTCACTCATGAGGTTTTGGGATTGACCAAATTCCATGCATGGTCATCATGCTTTAGAAGCATGATATAAATTTGAAGGTAAGATACATGCTTTGTGAAAGCATATGATCTGCACCATATCCCAAGAACCAAGATTGAGAAACTTAGTGATCAAACCCTGAAGATGACAGTGTAAAAGTGATCTATATCTTCGGGATGATCATGAGTCTTCCAGTATGCAGGATGTACAGGTATTTGGAATACCTGAAGGGTGATTTGATCATAAACGATTGTATAACCATGACACTTCCATTCCGAGGGAGTGATGACTAGGGTTGAATGTGAAATCAAAGACACTATCTTTACCCATGCAAGAATCGATGATGACTCTCCAATAAATATCATCCCGATCTCTGTGTTTGACAAGCTCAAACTCAGGCCAATCAGAAAGTCGAGAGAAATCGTTCAGCTGGCTGATCGATCCATCAAACGGTCTAGAGGAAATATTTCGGTCATCGTTACTTTCTAAGGTGCTCTACTCCAGGTGGACTTCATGATCATTGACATCGAGCACCGAGGAGAGTTTACCCAGTCTCCGATTATTCTCAGGAAGCCGTTCTTAGCCTCAGCTAAAGCGTCTATAGATTGCGAGACTCGGGAGATCGATTTCTCAACATTGGGAGCACTCCGACCTCACCCATTCTTTGATACACTTTACTCTAAGGTGACCCGCACATCCGCTGACAGTCGTAACCATCGAGAGGTAGATGAGTCCCACCTCTCTGCTACACCTGAGAGACCAACTGCCCGGACGACCGCTGGTTCTGAGACTCCCCACACCTCTACTTCATCAACTGCTTGCACCGCCACCCTGACAGCTTCTAAGGAGGACTCACGACCAGAGGCTACCATTAAGTCGGACTTCAGATGCAATGAGAAGATTAGGTTTACGATCTTGATTTAATCAAGCATCTATGAGAGGTCCATGGGATCTGGATTTGAGATGTGATCTCAATATCCAAGTCACTATACGTGGAGCAATACAATCGCCCTGTCCTTATCTCCAAGTATCTGAGGAGAAATAGCATTGTTCTTGAATGATTCAAGAATAATTCCATAAGATCTAAGCAATGAGAATTTGATAATTAAATATGATTAAATTATCATGATGTATGAGGAATTATCCAATATAATTAAATGTGATTTAATTATTATGGATAAGAATAATGTGGATAGTAATATCCAATTTTTCATAATATATTGTAAATGTGATTTATAATGTATTAGAGAGAGCTAATTATAATTTATATTTGTAGATTAATTATTAATGTGTATTGGATACACATTGTCTAATTAATTGAAAATGTAAATTATATTTTGTTTTGGGTTGTGAATGTGATTCACAATTTTCCAATATCAAGATTGCAATATTACCAAAATAATTGAGAACTATTTTTGGTGAATAAAAATACCAACAAATAGTTGTCGGAAATAAGTTGAGAGAAAAACAAGGAGATGTGCAATCTCATGGGAATCCATGAGATTGCCCTCCCCATATGGGAAGGAGGTGGCGGCACCAATTCCTTTATGGAATTGGTGGCCGTCCACTCCCTCTAATGGGGAAGGTAGATCTCATTTGTATTTTCACTCCTTATTTGTTTGGTTTAATTTGGTATTAATATATATTTGATTTATAAAATATATTTAATCAAAATTAAATCACAAATTGTTGGTTTTTACCCACAACAATCTTGACCATTGGATGGACATAAATTGATTTTATATGTCCCATGGATTGAGACCCATTGATCCCAACACCCTATAAATAGAGAGGCAAACCATGCTCTCTCTTTACATGCTATTGTAGTACACATCTCTCTTTCTCTTTCTCCGTACTCGACAACCCTCTCTCCCTCTCTTCTTGATGGCTGTCCACCATACCTTGGTGGAGAGAATTGTCGACGCCTGCGCCATCGTGCTGCCGCTTCAACGCTCTGCGGTTCTCTGTCTACTTGGAGTGCTTCACTCACGAAGGAGACGTTCGATCTCGTGCGACGAGATCAGGAGCAACCGTGCTTGGATCATCTTCTTGGATTGCGAGGACACCGCGACTCATCCTCGCGCTCGCAAGCCGTTACTCCGACGATCGGACTTGAGACAGGAGGTCTATTCTCTTAGAGACTTGATCAACCACGCTTCTAGAGGTATTGCATTATACTTGTTGTGGTTATAGATGAAACGATTTGAGAATGGTTCTCGGATCATGTGGTTTCATCGAATAAAATTTTTAAATTCCGCTGCACCGAACAACTAGTGCGACTAGTCGTTCTTCATCGTATCCGATACGACAATCACGCTTCCGTGATGCGCTTGAGGATTTATCCATAGCCTTCAAGTGGTATCAGAGCCAGGTTGATGGTTTCGAATATGATTCGAAAAATCGAGGACGACTTGGGTTCGTTTAGGTCGCGAAAGTTTTTATCGCATTTGATTTCGCAGATCTGTTTAGTAAATAAATTCGGCACTGTTTAAATTATTAAACAGATTTTAACACTTGGTTTTTGTTCCCCATTAAATAACGAAACCATAGGATCTGAGTTTGCGTAAATCGGATTTCGTATGCTCAAGATATGGTTGTTTTATTGAACATGTATGCACTGTTGCGGGAACTGTAGATCTGAACGTGATTAAAAATGTTAATTACTGTTTAGACTTGCCTCGAAATGCATGAAACATCATTTGTCTTCTGTCCTAAATCAAGTTAGCAATCTATTAAAATTGAGTTTGTCTAATTTGGATTTAAATTGATTGAGATATGTTAATTTTAGTGAGCAGGGTCACTGCTGAAATTACTGTCCTAATCTAGAACCAAATGATTGTCAATTAGTGAAATTAATTGTTAATTTCGTAAAATAATCTTGAAAAATATTTGTGAAATATTGGAAGATGATTATTTACTTAATTGACTTGGCCTCAACCAATTAATTGATTAAGATATGATCTAAATCATAATTGGAAACCACAATATTCAAACTTGATGTTTGAATAGGATTTGGGAATTTGTGTAGCAAATTTCCTTATAATCAAAAATGTTTTGATTGTTACTATATGGTACAATTTAGGTTGAAGAACCTATGATCATATCAAGTACAAATTAATCAATTTGGCATTATCCTTTCCCGAGGAGGATATGGTGTCTAGTCGGGGATCGTTGGGGTAGCGAGTTGCAACGTATGCGGTCAGTCCCACTCTCGTCGGTACTGGCCATGACAATGGGTAGGGCCGAGATAATGTCCGAGGGATTAAGTTGTATTTTTCTAATTATTAAAATTCAAGTTAACACGTATTTTGAGATATCACCATATATATATTCAAGTAAAATAATCAAATTTGATTGATTGAATTGGATTGATAATTAATTTAATATGATTAAATTGACTATGTCCAATTAGAATACTCTAATATGATTAGAGTTAATAATTCCCTTGGAAGAATTAATTATATGAATATGATTCATGTTAATTAATTAAAATTTGAATAAGAGATGGAGCATCACACAAGTGACATCCATGGTCTCCCGTCAAGGCGAAGAGTTTCATCGCCAGATATTATGTGTAGGAGACGCCTGTCCGAAGTGACAGCTCCTGCATATGATCCATTTGGATCGGACTCGTCGCTTCTCGAAAGAGTAAGGACGTATGCGTAGTGACCCCAATATCGAGTTCTCATATTATTGGGGCGATATTGGATTACGCATAGCGAGTTGTATTCCTATTGACGGTTGGTTCAATTAATGATGGGTCAACATCATCTTAGGGGTGGTGGGCCCGGGTATTAAAGACCGAATTGGGAAAATGCAAGTTGGACTTGCAATGCGGAATATGTTCCCGCTTCTCTTTATTGGAGTCATAAGTTCTCATATTATTGGGATATGACAAAGATAAAGAGGAGATCCCAGTTCTTGCTTGAGATATATCGGTAAGTATATCTCCTACTTTGAAAGTGAATTAGGGAATAAACTTTCATAGTTGACCTAGGAAGACTAATTTGATTTAAAATGCCTTAATCAAATAAAACTAAATTGAATATATGATTATATATTCTAATATAGTGCATTCTCAATTTCAGAAAATGAAATCCATGAACCCACTGAGCAGGCTTCTGGCGGTCAACCAATTGACCGACCCAAATTACTCGGATTGGATCCGTAATTTGGAGCTTGTTCTCTCTGCAGAGCGCATAAGCTATGTGCTCTCTGAGGACAAGCATGAGAACCCTAAATCCAAGAAAGAAAAAGCATTTAATGACAAGTATGATGATGATCATGTCTTAGCTAGATGCTACGTCTTGGGTTCTCTCTCCAATGTTCTTCAGAAACAACATGTGGAGATGAGTACTTGCCAGGAGATCATGCAGAACCTAAAAGATATGTTTGGTGACATTAACCGCACCAAGCGGTACAATGTTATGAAAGACCTCATTCGCTGCAAGATGTAGGAAGGAACTTCGGTCCGTGAACATGTACTTAAAATGTTTGGGTACTTGTCGGAGCTGGAGACTCTTGGGGCAACAATGGATGCAGACATGCAAGCTGACTTTATTCTGCTGTCGTTGCCCAAATCTTTTAATAACTTTGTAGTGTCATTCCACATGAACAAGCTGGAATTGACAAGTGCTGCTCTCCTTGCTGCATTAAAGTCTGCAGAAGACGTGATGAAGAAGGATGGTCCCACTGGCAGTGCAATGGTTGCACAGGTCAGAGGGAAGCGCGATCGGAAGCATAATTCTCGGAAGGGCCCGGCCCAGAAGAGAAATAAGAAGGGACAAAGTGTTGGCTCTTCTTCCAATGCATCCACTCTTATGGCGTCAAAGAAAACCAACATCTGTCACCACTGCAAAAGGCCGGGGCACTGGAGGTGTAATTGCCCGGATTACCTGAAGTCGGTCGACAAAGGTAAAGCCCCAGCAGGTATGAAATATACTTTTATCATAGAAACCAACTTTCTCGTAGGACGAGAAGGAAGTTGGGTTGTTGATTCTGGTGCTTCTGTTCATGTATGCAATTTGTTGCATTTGTTTCAGGAAACTAGAAAACTTGAAGAAGGGGAGATCGTCATCCAAATGGGATCTGATGCAAGTGTTGCAGCAGTCGCCGTCGGGATTTGTCGGCTATCATTATCTAGTGGTAGAGTCGTAGTACTTAAAGAGTGTCTTTATGTACCTGAAGTCAGGAGGAACTTAATATCTATATCTAAGTTAGTTAGAAGTGGATATTCATTCCTGTTCTATAATGAATTAGTCATAAATCATTATGATAAATATATTGCAGATGGTATTTTGACTTCTGGAGGACTCTATGAATTCTGCATTAATGAGCATGTCATGAATGTTACAACCACTAATAAAAACCCTAAAAGATCCAAGTATAATGAAAATCATTCAAACATGATTTGGCATCAAAGTCTTGGTCATTTATCTGTTGATAGGATCAATAGATTGATAAAGGATGGACCTTTAGATTTTCTATAGGTTCAATCTTTACCTACCTGTGAACATTGTATTCGTGGTAAAATGACTAGGATGCCTTTCCGTAACAAGGTTACTAGATGCGAAGGTATTATTGACTTAATACATACCGATGTATGTGGTCCCTTCAGTACCGCGACTCGAAATGGATATCGATATTATTTGACGTTTATTGATGACCATTCGCGATACGAGTTTATCTTCCTATTATGTCATAAATCTGAAACCTTTGAAAAGTTCAAAGAGTTCATGGCTTTGATTGAGAACCAAACCGATAGGAAGATTAAACGAATTCGATCTGATCGAGGTGGCGAGTACCTCTCTGATGAATTCAAGGAATACCTTAGAGAATGGAATTGTCTCCAATCTCACTACTCCTGGAACTCCCCAACTTAATGGTGTTGCTGAAAGACGCAACAGGACCATCGTGGATATGGTCCGTTCAATGATGAGTAAAGCACATTTGCCACTTAGTTTCTGGGGATATGCAGTAGAGACTGCAATATATATCCTGAATAAGATTCCTAGCAAACCTGTACCTAAGACTCCTCATGAGCTCTGGTATGGAACCAAACCTAGTGTTAAGCACTTAAGGGTTTGGGTTGCTTGGTCCATGCGAAGAATGTGGACGCAACTAAGCTGGAATCTCGCACTCGTGAGTGTTACTTCATTGGGTATGTTAGAGATGGTATCGGATACCAGCTCTATGACCTTGAGACCCAAAAGGTTTTTGTCTCCAGAGATGTGAAATTTTGGGAGGATGATTTCTTTAAAGGTCAAGATAAAAATGAAGTAGAGGAACTCATTGAATCCCCTGAGGATTCTGAGCTTCCTACACGAGAAACTGAAGAAGTAAATAAAGATGAAACACCCATACCTCTTCGAAGGAGTTCGAGGGTGGTTGCAGCACCTGAAAGGTATGGATTCCATGTGTCAAGTGAAATTGACATGATCCTACTTCATTTGATGAAGCACTCGCGGATCATGACATGGATAGATGGATGCTAGCAATGAAGTCAGAAATTGATTCCATGCATAAGAATGGTGTATGGACCCTAGAGGATCCACCTAAAGGGGTAAAACCCATTGGGTGTAAATGGATCTTCAAGAGAAAGAGGGGACCTGATAGGAAAGTAGAGACTTTAAAAGCACGGCTCGTAGCCAAGGACTACACATAGAGAGAAGGCATCGACTACGATGAGACATTCTCTCCTGTGGCTATGCTTAAATCCATCAGGGCATTGCTGGCTATAGCTGCATATCTTGACTACGACATCTGGCAGATGGACGTCAAGACGGCTTTCCTCAATGGATACCTCGAGGAGGATATCTACATGGAGCAGCCCCAGGGCTTCATGACTGAGGATGGAAAAGTATGCAAGCTGAAGAAATCCATCTATGGGCTCAAACAAGCTTCTCGTAGTTGGAACATCAGATTTGACGAAACCATAAAGAGTTATGATTTTGTGCAGAATCCTGATGAACCTTGTGTATACAAGAAGCTTAGTGGGAGCGCCATTGTGTTCATCGTGCTTTATGTAGATGGCATCCTTATCATTGGGAATGATACATGGATGATGCTAGTGTGAAGGTTTGGTTGTCCCATATATTTGAGATGAATGTTCTTGGAGAAGCATCTTATATCTTGGGTCTGAAGCTGTTCAGAAGTCGAGAGAAGAGGATATTGGGATTGTCACAACATGGATACATTAAGAAGATTCTTGAACGATTCCATATGGATAGTTCCAAGAAAGGATTCCTGCCCTTAAGACATGGTATCCTCCTGTCTAAAGGAATGGCTCCTCAAACTGTTGAGGAAAAGAAAGCCATGGCTGGATGCCCTTATGCATCACCTGTAGGAAGCTTAATGTATGCTATGATGTGTACTAGGCCAGATATCTGCCATGCAGTGGGAGTGGTAAGTCGTTACCAATCCTGCTATGGAGAACAACACTGGAATGCAGTAAAGAACATATTCAAATATCTAAGACGGACGCAAGATTACATCTTGGTCTATAGAGGTGATGATCTCCAAGTCTTGGGATATACAGATTCTGACTTCCAATCGGATATTGATGATCGAAAGTCGACATCAGGGTTTGTGTTCCTGTTGAATGGTGGTGCTGTGAGCTGGAGAAGCAAGAAGCAGGACACTACATCAGATTCAACAACAGAAGCCGAATACATTGCCGCATTGGACACTGCAAAGGAGGCGGTGTGGTTGCGCAAGTTCGTCCAGGAGCTTGGCATAGTTTCCTCTGATACTCCCATCCCACTACTTTGTGATAACATGGGAGCCATTGCCCAGGCAAAGGAACCCAGATGGCATCAGAAGAGCAAGCACATAGAAAGGAAATACCACATCATTCGGGAGATTCAAAAGCGTGGTGACATCATCATCACCATGGTGGCCTCTACTGACAACGTTGCTGATCCTCTTACGAAACCTCTGACACAGAAGGTTTTCGACCAGCATGTAATGAGTATGGGTTTAAGGATTGTTCCTGAACGGTTCTGAGGGCTAGTGGGAGATTGTTAGCAATGTGAGCCCGAGGCAAACCATTCCTACAAAAAATGTTATTGTAATTAATGATATATCAATAAAAGTTATTGATTATGTTTTACTCTCTTTCTGATACTGAATGAATGAATGCACTATAAGGTCCCTCTATACAATTAGGGTTATGTACCATGGCCAACTTGATAATCATACAGTTGTTGATTCATTTATTGAATCATGGAGGCTGATGCTTGGATGATTATCTAAGGAGTTAGATAGAGGACTCATCAAGAATCATCAATGATTGACAAGTAGTGATCTCCAGTCTGAGTCGGAGATGGCAATCCTATCTCATTAGACTGATATCTGATCGACCTCTTGATGCAGGTCCTCTGCATGGGAATATTGATTCAGAGGTATCAGATGAGTTGAGTTGAGTCAATGAGTTGACTTAACAAGATCGAGATGACCAAAGACCTATGATGAATACTGTCACATCACAGGCAAACATCCTCTGACCAGAGACAGATGTATTGCTATTTGTCTGAGTATGTACATTTGGCAGACCAATAGGTTGATGACCTACCCAAGGTTTATATACCAGCGAGCTGGTGTGCATGTAAGGGCATATGAGTAATATGATCTCTCAAAGGGATCATACAGCTTCACTTGTGAACCGGGAGACATGAGCTCACTCATGAGGTTTTGGGATTGACCAAATTCCATGCATGGTCATCATGCTTTATAAGCATGATATGAATTTGAAAGTAAGATATATGCTTTGTGAAAGCATATGATCTGCACCATATCCCAAGAACCAAGATTGAGAAACTTAGTGATCAAACCTTGAAGATGACAGTGTAAAAGTGATCTATATCTTCGGGATGATCATGAGTCTTCCAGTATGCAGGATGTACAGGTATTGGGAATACCTGAAGGGTGATTTGATCATAAATGATTGTATAACCATGACGCTTCCATTCCGAGGGAGTGATGAAAAAGGTCTGGATTTTAGTGACTCCTCTCATTAGAGAAGTGACCTAATCTTAGTCCATATACTGGACATTGATCTGAATGAGATTCAGATGCAATGAGAAGATTAGGTTTACGGTCTTGATTTAATCAAGCATCTATGAGAGGTCCAGGGATCTGGATTTGTGATGTGATCTCAATATCCAAGTCACTATACGTGGAACAATACAATCGCCCTGCCCTTATCTCCAAGTATCTGAGGAGAAATAGCATTGTTCTTGAATGGTTCAAGAAAAATTCCATAAGATCTAAGCAATGAGAAATTGATAATTAAATATGATTTAATTATCATGATGTATGAGGAATTATCCAATATCATTAAATGTGATTTAATTATTATGGATAAGGATAATGTGGATAGTAATATCCAATTATTCATAATATAATATAAATGTGATTTATAATATATTAGAGAGAGCTAATTATAATTTATATTTGCATATTAATTATTAATGTGTATTGGATGCACATTATCTAATTAATTGAAAATGTAAATTATATTTTGTTTTGGGTTGTGAATGTGATTCACAATTTTCCAATGTCAAGATTGCAATATTCCCAAAATAATTGAGAATTATTTTTGGTGAATAAAAATACCAACAAATAGTTGTTGGAAATAAGTTGAGAGAAAAACAAGGAGATGTGCAATCTCATGGGAATCCATGAGATTGCCCTCCCCATATGGGAAGGAGGTGGCGGCACCAATTCCTTTATGGAATTGGTGGCCGTCCACTCCCTCTAATGGGGAAGGTGGATCTCATTTGTAATTTCACTCCTTATTTGTTTGGTTTAATTTGGTATTAATATATATTTTATTTATCAAATATATTTAATCAAAATTAAATCACAAATTCTTGGTTTTTACCAACAACAATCTTGATCATTGGATGGACATAAATCAATCTCATCCATTGATTTTATATGTCCCATGGATTGAGACCCATGGATCCCAAAACCCTATAAATAGAGAGGCATACCATGCTCTCTCTTTACATGCTATTGTAGCACACATCTCTCTTTCTCTTTCTCCATACTCGACAACCCTCTCTCCCTCTCTTCTTGGTGGCCGTCCACCATACCTTGGTGGAGAGAATTGTCGATGCCTGCGCCATCGTGCTGCCGCTTCAACGCTCTGCGGTTCTCCATCTACTTGGAGTGCTTCACTCACGAAGGAGACATTCGATCTCGTGCGATGAGATCAGGAGCAACCGTGCTTGGATCATCTTCTTGGATTGCAAGGACACCGCGACTCATCCCCGCGCTCGCAAGCCGTTACTCCGACGATCGGACTTGAGACAAGAGGTCTCTTCTCTTAGAGACTTGATCAACCACGCTTCAAGAGGTATTGCATTATACTTGTTGTGGTTATATAGATGAAATGATTTGAGAATGGTTCTCGGATCATGTGGTTTCATCGAATAAAAATTTTAAATTACGCTGCACCGAACAACTAGTGCGACTAGTCGTTCTTCATCGTATCCGATACGACAATCATGCTTTCGTGATGCGCTTGAGGATTTCTCCATATCCTTCAAATAGACCACCAATCAAGCAGATAAAATCAAAGAAAATCAAATAGTGGCCCTGGCTATGAGATTAGCCTGGTGTAGCACCCAGGGTCAGACTCAGGGAGCACGAATTGGCCTCACGGCCTACAAAGTAGTAAAAAGTGAAATGAAGGAAAAATAAGTGTTTTTGGTGGTTTTTAATTATTTTTATAATTTTTTGGATTTTTAATAAATGAGGAAAACAAGGAAAGGACAAAATCAAGCACAACCAACAAATTATTCAAACACTCCAAAAAGCTCCAAAAATTCCAACAAAAATATTTTTATTTTTTTAGGTTTTTACTGTTTTTGGTGAATTTTTGAGATTTTTATGATTTTTATATGATTTTCTAAAAATCAAAGAAGGAAGCAAAAATGAGCTACTGTCCAGCCAGGCTTCAAAGGCGAATTTAAAATATTAAATGGTCCTGTAAGACCCTGGAGATATTTTTTTATGAAAACTAGAAATAATGAATAAAATTCAGAAAAAGAGTTTTTTTATTTTTGGAGTTTTCTACAATTTTTAGAATTTTTGTAAGTTTTTAATGGTTTTTCAATTTTTAGGGTTTTTATATATCCAAAATTCATGAAAATTGCATACAAAATCAAACACACACAAATTAACAAATCCTATTTTTTTAGAATTTTTAAGGAAGTTTTTATATTTTTTTATGGTTTTCTAATCTGAACAGAGGCAAAAACAACTATTTTTGAGATTTTAAAAATACTAAAAAGCCTAAAAAATGTACCAAATTTCTAGTGAAAATTTTACACAGTGGCAGGAGCCACATGTCCAATTTTCAAGAAATTTGGACTTGATTTGCTATTTTATTTAATTCAAAAATAGGCTCATAGTGTGCAAGGACCTAAATGCATGGAAAGTTATTTCCAGGGGCCAAAGCATAACACGTGTAAGAATCTTAGGGGCCAATCATGCAAAAATCCAACACAACACGCTCAACTCACATGAACCAGTCACGGAAGGACTAAAGTGTAATTCATATTTATAAAAATGCAAACATTAACACGCATGGAATAAAGGGTAAATAATGCAAAAACATCAAGTCCTCACGTGTCGAAGCACGTGGTCACACTCACAGGGACTAATTTGCAAATAAAGAAAACATGGAGGTCCTCGATGCAATTTTTACAGAATAAAAACAACTACTGAAACTATTTACAGGACTAAAAAGTAAATGCAAAACAGGAGGGGGCCTAAGTATAAATTACCCCTTATTATCCAAGGGCTGGAGGCGCGCCACGTGGCTGATCGGATCGTGGAGGTATGCGGCGCCTCTTCGAAGGCCAAAGCCTCAGATCAAACGATCAAGGGTTTGCCACGTGCCAGATCGGACGGTGGAGGTGTTAGGGCAACCCTTCGCTCAGATGGACGATCCTGATCATGCCTCTGGTGGATCGAACGGTGGAGTGGCTCCTCAAATGAATGGCTGAGATCACATCTGGAGAAGGAGGTCGATCGGACGGCGGAAAGAGGGTCTCCAAGAACTGCTCGCCGGCGAACTTCGTCGGCCCAATGCACGCGGTGGAGATGTCCTCTGGAGCTGCTGAAGTAATGGATGGCTTCGCCTCGATGGTCCGCAGCTAATGGATGTCTCCGACGAGGCTGGCGACCACCGGAGTGGTCCGGCAATGGCAGTGACCTGGAGCTGTTGTGCCTGGACGTCCGGACCCTCAGATGGGCCTCTCTCAACCTGCAAAGCACACAGGAAAACTCCTGGGTCGAGGGAAAAATGCCTCGTCCCGGTGAGAGGTGAAATGGGCGAGTGTGAGCGTCGGGGAGACACCCTCCGGCGAGGCGACGACGGAGGAGGGTGGAGGACCTGCTCCGGGGAAAGCCAGGGGGAATGGAAGGGCGGAGAAGATGGAGGGAAGTCTGGTGAATGTGGTAGTCGGGTCGGGATGGCAGATGGACGTTCGGAGGTGGCTGGCGACGGCGGCGGAGCTACATGAATAGAAATTGAAAAACTAAAAATCTAAGCTAACCTACAGTCTATCTGAGCTACCTGGCGGGCGTAATCGACTATTATGGAGCTGGCGGAGCTCCGGGGGTTATGTCCTCAAGGGATCATCGCGTCCCGAGGCTTGGCGCACCTCGCGGCGGCGCACATCGGTGATATCGCCAGATCAGAGGCTCCCGGTTGCCCAATCCTCGCTGCTACACTCTCTCACGCATCTATCACTCAGGCGAGGTGGAGGAGGTCACTGGCGTCGAGGGGGAAGGCCAAAGATGGCGTGAATTGCGGCTGGAGCTTCAGATATATACTGGTGCAGGTCCGGCTAAATGGAGTCGGGCGTCAAAGCATGGAGCACGGACCCCTAGAACCCACCCTGGGCTAGGGTTTCGGATGTGTGCTGATCAATCGGAGCCCGGGGTTTGAGGATTTGGTTGTCAGATCAAGCGTGGAAAAAGGCGAGAAATCGAGTCAAGCACCACGATCCGCGAGAGAAGAGGGTCCGTGGGGGGAGTTGACCGGGGGTCAACAATCCCCGTGGACCAATAGGAATTTAGCTTTTATTAATTATTTGGAAATTAAATAAAAAATCGTAAATTGCCGAATTTAGAAAAAGTTAAAGCATAAAAAATGTTTATTTATTTTTAAACTATTTTTCTGTGATATTTATATTTTTTTTTTGAAATAAAAAATATTGTATGTACAATATAGTATTATTATATATAGGTATATACAATATACATTTTTAATTTTTGATTTTTAATTATTTATTTTTGTACATTTTATTCCAATTTTATATTTTATTTATTTATAGAATAAAATTTGGAATAATAAGGTATTTTTATTTTATTTTTATTATTTAATTACAAGGGTGAAATAAATAATTTTATTTATATACATACATGGTATATATACAATGTAGGCTTTGATTTTTATTTTATTTCTTTTTATTTTATTTTTATTTTTGTGGTTTTTATTTTATTTTTTTACACCATGAAATGTGGGATGAGAAAATATTTTTATTGAATTTTTTTTATTTATTTATAAGGGAAAATAAATATATAAGTGGTTTTATGTACATGGTGTATATAGACAATGAAGAAGGAATTTTATCTTTTTTTATTTTGCTTTTATTTTTCCCATTTTTATTTTGATATTATATTTACAGATATATACATATTTATATAAATGCATTTTTATTTTATTTAGAGGTAAATATTTTATTTATATACAGGTATATACACACACATGAGTTTCCCTATCTCCCTCTACTTGGGTTCTTTTTGCGGTCAGGCCCATGCTGAGCCCTCCCTTGGGATTAGGTCGCTCAATATTTATTCTAAATATCTCCCTCTTTTTCTTTTATTTCTTTATTCTTTTATTTATGCACAAAAACATGCTAATTATTCATTTTTACACAATGCATGCTGAATGGTAATTATTGTTATCTGCATTTATCTACATGTGTTTTGCATAGGTTTTGTAGCTAAAATAAAAAAAATAAAGAGTGATGAATGGCTATTCATCAAAGTGCGAGGAGGAGAATTAAAGTGCGGGAACTGCGGAATAGCCGTAGTTTAGATTAAGTTTTATTTTCTGCAAAACCATTTATTTGTAAAAATACAGAGACATAGACTTTGACTGTGGTGATCTATCGGGGTCTGTTTCACCGAGCATCGGTGTGCTCGGGGGACCTCACCGCAGTTTTTCACCGGTTTTATTTTCCCATCTTTTATTACTGCTTATCTGATTTGCACGGATTTAGCTTTAACTTTGGATTTTATTGATTGTGACGTAATTAATTAAGGCCCAATCCCTAATTATCTACCTGTACCTATAGATCGATAATTGGACTTAATTAATTAAATCACAAGAAAAACTCATATTACTTAGACTTTAGTCCACGTGCCTTGAGGAGTCACATACAACGCATGCTGGATCCGTTGTGGCGGACACCGAGTGGCTCCCAAGATAGGACTCCGGACTTCGGCTTGGGTACCCGGCTATTGTTCTTCACGTGTAGAATTGCTTCGTCTAAGGCCGTTTTCCTCATGCATCATATAGGTAGTTTTATTTCAGTCTTTATTTTAGCGCGGATCACTTTGCATTTAAACTGCTGGAGTCAGGTACACATTTCTTACTCTGCATGCATCACTGATTTTATCGCGCATCGGCTTTTTCGTCTTCTCCCCTTGTTTTCAGACTTAAATAACCAAGAGAATCGGAAAATTCGTTAGGCGTTGTTTGCTTGAAAAAGACCTAAAAATAAAAATCATAAAATTGGGATTGTTAAACAAACTTGATCTTAAAAGACATTGACCTAATAATTTATCTTGGGAGAGTAATCCCCTCATTGTCTGGGTTGGATGAGCGAGAGAGTGACCTGCTTCCTAGGCTAGAGCCATATCCAATTTCCTAACAGACTACCAGTTTCTTATTCGAGACAGTCTGTTAGGAGTATTGGATCCCTATTAGCTCGCTTAATCGGTCTGAAAGACTGAATTTATCACCTGAATAAAACTGACAAGATAAAAGATCGATCTTTTACGGTCATCATCTCTGGGTGCGTAGGTGAATTTGGGGTTTTTCTTGACCGATCTTGTTTGCTTTTCTAGGTCTCATCCGCATTCTTCTCTTTCCAGTCATCTATCTCTTACCCTTCCACCTTGCCATCTTCTCTTCTAGTCATTCATCTTTCTCCCTCCCACCCTCCCTTTAGTCTTCTACTTTTCCCTCTTCTTTACCCCTGGATGATGGACCCCCTCACTTCTTGCCGACTCTTGTGGCTTCTCCATCTTCAGATCATCAGTCCAGTCCACCTTCGAGGGAGGTCGGATCTCCGACCAACCTCCCGTTCCCACCCTCCCTTCCCTTTCACTATTCTGGGCATGCTGCACTACACGTCCATGGAGATCAGATGGAGCAAATGCGAGGCTCGGACGATACCGTTACTAAGTTTGAGAGTGCACTTCGCACACGATCATTGAGAGCAGACACGATTATCAGATGCCTCCTCTGCCAGCATAATGGATGAGCAGATAGGACAGGGAGCTCAGTCATCTTCTACATTAGGTCCATTCATTCTGGATTTGGAGCTTATTCAGAGACTGCCTGCATTTTCAGGAGAGGTACACGAGGAGCCCTATCTTCACCTGTCCGAGTTCGAGGAATTTTGCAGGACACAGATTTATTCAGATATCATTGCAGAGGAGATGATGCTGAAGACTTCCCATTCACACTTCAGCATAGAGCCATGAGATGGCACCGACGGTTGGGAAGGAGATTCGCTACGTGGGGAGACTTACGGTTTGAGTTTATACAGAAATACTTTCCCCGGCATAGAGCATAGATGATGCGATCATTGATCACAGAGTTTTCAGTAGACCCCCAGGAGCCACTACATGAGGCATGGCCGAGGTTTCTTGACCTTTTGAGGAGATTTCCCAAGCACGAACTTTCACTGACTGACCTTATTGAGATATCCATGTGGGGGATGACCGTGGAGCAGTTAGCGCTGGTGATTAGCTCATGTGGCGGTTCACACCGTAGTTCCGACATTGACTTACTGGATGCCATCTCGAGGATACTTTCACAGAGACAATCTTCGCGAGATGCCGTAGTTGGGACAACACATGAGGATGTAGCAATACCAGTAGGGTGTGTCGCACTACATGAGGATACAGTCTCTACACAACAACCCGAGGACTCGGATTCTGCAGCACCACAGAATATTGGGGAGATGACTGCTCCAGTGGAGGTTCTGACCCAGAGACTACTCGAGTTCCCATTGGTCTTCCAGCTAGAATTCGAGTCAGCCCCAAAGTTTTTAGTTGACAATTCTTGGATATCAGATCTTCTGATATTCCAAGACACGTAGGAGCCCCAACTACTACAACCAGCGATCCAGCCAGTTCAGAGTCCAGCCCCAGATGATTCAGTTTCTTTTCTGCAGAGACACTTCTCGGAGTCAGACAAATACCCTGACTCAGCTCAGCAGCCACAACTCGATATGAGACACCACTTTGAGAGGCCGGACATAGAGAGTCCAGTATTTGAGCCTTTTGTTCTCTACTATAATGAGAAGATACATTTTATGAGGACCAGACGACAACCAGCATTGCCGCAGAGCGAGGATCAGCCGCAGTCAGCTTACCAGACTCCGCAATGATGAGCAATACCTTCTCCTGCTTCCAGATTGCCCAAAGCCAGACTTCATATGAGGATGCAACCTGGTGCACAGAGTGGGTGCCTGACAGCAGCGCAGATGTCCTGATAGATCCTGATCCTCTTTTTCTCATCGATGATCTTGCATTCTTCCCCGAGGGTTATCTGCGGGAGAATGCCGTGCATGATGAGTACTCGGTTTCACCTTCTGAGAGTGTATCCGATCTGGCGGATCACGAAACCGTTCTGATCACTCTGATTCTGAGTCTTCTCACCTCGACAACCCTCGCGAGGATGAGCCGATCCTTGAGATATTCAATGATATGTCTGCCTTTTCTCCATTATATGCATCGGATATCAGTTTTCTTAGACAGTGCCCTGATCATGAATTTCCACACCTTTTTGAGACAGTGATTAACGTGGAGGATTCTATGACTGATCCATCCTTCTACACGTTTGATTTCGTCGGCTCGACACTTCCACTCCAGTCTCAGCCTGAGCCGATGATTTCTTTTGTGCTACCGGATCCCAAATCTTTATTTCCATATCCTTGGCCGGTAGCAGACACCCACCTGATTGCCTACCTGGGTGTCATTTCTTACATTGTTGATTTCGTCGTTGTTCTCATATCGGGACTGCGACGACAGTACAACATTCGCCTTACAAATGCCGTCCTGAGCCTTGATACAACCTTATCGTAGTCTTTGCGCCCAGCTAGGGGTGTAAAATCCAGTGCTTGTTGAGAGGCACCTCAACATTGTACCCGTTTGTATATACGTGTTTCGTCTTGGTTCGATTATTCTTTCTTCTGTATTTGTTTTCACCCCAGGTCTCGTATTGGATTATATTTGCTATACTTCGGATATACCTCATCCTAAGTATAGGGGGGTGGAAACATCGAGTAGTTCATATCATTTTGTTTCATTACTCCTGTTGTTGCCTATACTTAAGGATCCTTCACCTTAAGTATAGGGGGAGTGATGTCCCCCCATGTTGTAAATATGTGTTTTTCTTCGTCTCTCTACCTCTGTTTTGCTGCCTATACTTAGAGATATTTTACCCTAAGTATGGGTGTTAGACCCTGTACATCCTTCCACTCGGATTTCCCTTTATGTACAGCTTACTATACTTAGGATTACTTGATCCTAAGTATAGGGGGAAACACCGAGTCATCTCCATTCTTCGATTCGCCTTTGTATATACCATTCCTTTTCACTTCCCTATACTAAGCATGAGTTATGTCTTCTACATCGCTCTTGATCACTCTGAGGACATTGTTCGAGCTAAGTATAGGGGGGTGTCGTATATATTTCACATATACTTTAGCCATAACTCGTACTTTGCGTGAGTGTGTTAATAAATAAAATGTCTAAAAATCCATAAAAATTTAAAATTTCCCTTGTACATAAAATTCTTCTTGCACATATCTATTTGTTTATAGAAATTATTTTTTTACAAATGTTTGTAAAAAAGATTTGTGTGAATAGCTTGTAAATATTTTCATATCAAAATTATGTATATAGTACAATTTTTTTGTAAAAATGTTCGGAAAACAAAAAGTTTACAAAAACCTCGTGTAAAGTTTTGTAAATATTTTGTAAAACTTGGCATTCATGCATACATCCATGTTTTCAAACATTTTTCAAAAATTTTTCACAATTGTAAAAATTTGTAAATATGCATCTTTGTAAATACTTGCGTAGTTTTTCTAAATCATAGTTGACATTTAAACTAGCCTGGAATTAAATTGACAAATGGAGCTTGGTTAAGACCTTAATCCACCTAATTCTAAGAGGAACCTTATAGGGCTTAGGATTGAGACTTTTCAGGTCCATTGGGACTTAATTCTTTGAGTCCACTAGGCTATGAGCATATGTCATCTTGATGAGCCTAAGTAGAGCACTTAACAACATACGCGTGACTCTCAGAGACAATGGCTTTACTTGCACCAGCACTTTACACATAGCTCTCCACGGATGAGGTGGTGAGGAGGCAGTTTCCTTTGGCTTTGGGTAGCATATGAGGGTAGTATTTCTAGGCGAAACCTCTCTTCTTCTTATAGTGAAGGAAGTGCGTCTCAACTTGTCTGGTGGTTATTATGTCGAAAGACTAAAGTTGTGGGTTGCAATAAAGCTTCAAAAGAGGGATAGTCTACTGGCTCAAGAGGAAAAACTCCTTATGTATATATGCTGCACTATGTAGATATGTTGTACAGATGCACAAAAAAAATGTGCAAAAAGAAAAGAACTCCAAAAAAGTGGGGGGTCGGATTGAAAATTTAATAATCCCACCGGAGTGTATATAGTCAAATAAAGCAAAGCTTATGCTATAGATGATCATCTCATGATTCTTGCAGCGGGAGACTCAGCTACGCTGGTTAGAGCTCCCAAGGATACATGACTACACTGGTCATGGTCCATTCTCTTCTTCCCCCTCTTCTTGAGCCGGTTGCACTTGAACTTAGAAGGGAATACCCCGCTTCTCAAGGAAAGAGTTGCTAGACCTATGCATTAGAGTTATCAAGTTGAGGGAGATTGTTTCTTTATTACTTCTTAGGTGGGGAGTTACATATCACTTACATAGTACAAGGAAAGATTTATGGTCATTAGAGTTTGTGTATGTAGACTTGTTCTGGTTAATTGAGGAGTCTTGACCATAGATTGGTGGAACTTAGAGGCTGTTAAGTTTTAAGCTTAAATCCAAATAAGGTTCCGACAAATTAATAATCCAAAGGTCTGACTGAGCTCCATATTTCAATTTAATGAAGGAAAGTTTAATAATCAACCTTGATTTCTCCTCCTTTTCTTTTTCTTTCTCTTTTGCACTTCTTTTTCAAATAAGTGTTTGCTAAGGGACTAGAAAAGTAAAGAATGGGGGGGGTGATGAATCCCCATTCATCACTCTTTATTCCTTTATTTTAGCTAAAAACCTCAACAAAATGCCATGTAAATATTTGTAAATATCATAAATTATCAAAATGCATGCATCATGTAATTAATCATAATTAGCATGTTTTTGTGTAAAAATAAAGGATTAAAAGGAATAAAGAAATAAAAGAAAAAGAGGGAAATATTTAGAATGAATATTGAGTGACCTAATCCCAAGGGAGGGCTCAGCATGGGCCTGACCGCAAAAAAAACAAGTAGAGAGAGATAAGGTCAATCATGCTTGCACATACACTTATGTATATAAATAATTTTATTTTCCTCAAAATAAAATAAAAAGGTGTTTCTCATATTTTGTACGTATTTATAAAAATAAAATAAAAATCAGAGAAATCAAAATAAAAAGAAAAATAATAAAATTCATTTCCCACTTTGTATATATACCTTGTACATATGTATATAGATCTATTTATTCAACTAATGTAAATAAATCATATCCAAATTTTATGTTATAGAAAATTTTAAAATTGAAATATCTGTACAAAAATAAAACAATAAAAACAAAAATTTAAAAATACATATGTAAATATACCTATATATAATAATAATATAATGTAAATATGTCATTTATTTTTCAAAAAAATAAATAAAAATCACTAAAAAATAATTTGAAAAATAATAAACATTTCTCTTGTTCAAACTTTTTTGAAATAAAATTATTTACTAATTTTAAATGAATTTACAAATATTTAATAAATGGTGCTCCTTATTGGTCAACGGGGGGTGTTGACCCCCGGTCAACTCCCCCCCCTGGACCACTCATCCCGGATCCGCGCTCGAGTGCTTGACTTCGCCAAATTTTCTAGACCCGATCCGATCGCCATTCACCTAAACCTCAGGTCCCGATTAGCATTCATTCCTTACTAACCCACGTACGGGGATCGTTCTAGGGATCCGTGCCCCACAGTGCCCTGCCCGACTCCATCCTTGCTGGATCTCCACCATTATTTAGCTCAGCTCTACTGCAACTTTCAATCCATCTTTGGCCATCTCCTTCCAGTCCCAGGACCTCCATTCTTCTTCCTAGAGTGACATCTATCGAGGGAGGGTGTTGTAGTGAGGATTCGAGGGCTGCAACCACTGATCTGGCGAGCTTCGCCGCCGTGCTCCGCCACCCAGCGAGCTTGAGCCTCTGGACTCGACGAGCCATCGAGGCAACGACCCTAGGAGCTCCCTGATCTCCAGCACAGTCGATTACAGCCATCAGGTACCCTCGATTCCCCTTAGGTTAACTTAATTTGCCAATTTGCCAATTTGCGGCGCCGGCCTTCGCCGGCCAACCCACTTCGCTCCGATAGCCCATTCGATCATCTGACCCTCGATTCACATTCATGAGACTCCTTTATGAATACCCATTCATCACTCTTTATTCTTATATTTTAGCTACAAAAACCTTTGCAAATACATGTAGATATGTGTAAATATCAATAATTACCAAAAGCATGCATTGTGTAAATACTTATAATTAGCATGTTTTTGTGCAAAAATAAAAGAATAAAGATCAAAAAGAAAAAGAGGGAAATATTTAGAATAAATATTGAGCAACCTAACCCAAGGGAGGGCTCAGCATGGGCCTGACCGCATAAAAGCCACAGTAGAGAGAGATAGGAGCTCATGTGTAGATATCTATGTAAATAAATAAAATTATATTTTCCTCAACCAAAAATATTCTTGTAAATATTTGTATATATTTAGAAACTATTAAAAACAAAATAAAAATCTAAAAAATCAAAAATGCAAAAATATCCCTCCACCATGTGCATAGACCATCATTCTTTATTTATTTAACCCTATAAATAAATGTATTTATTTTCAAAACTTTTTGTGAATATTCTATGGTATATTTTGTAAATAAAATAAATAAAAAGAAACAAAACAAAAATCAAATAAAAACAACAAAATTAAAAACACAAGAACATATTGTACATATACCATGTATATAGTTGTACATAACTATTTATTTCACCTATGTATATAAATAATAAAAATAAAATAAAAATATCCTTTTATTCCTCATTTTATTCTATAAATAAATAAAATATAAAATAGGAATAAAATTGTACAAAAATAATAATGAAAAATCAAAAGCCTCCATATTGTATATATACCTATATAATGTAAATACCTCATTTTTTATTTCCAAAAATTAATTAAAAATCACCAAAAAATAGAAAAAAAATAAAAGAAAAATATTTCATGTTTTAAGTTTTTCTTAATTCGGCCATTTTCTACCTTAAAATAAATAAACAAAAAAATTAATAAATGGCAGATCCTGATTGGTCCACGGGGGATTGTTGACCCCGGTCAACTCCCCCGCGGACTCTTTCCTTTTTGAGAAGACGCGCGCCGCCCCGCCTTCGCCATTTTCTCCACGCGCCTCCAGCCTGTCGCCCACGCAAACCCCGCGCCCGGATCCTTCGCCGATCATCCGACATCCTCGCCAGATCCTTCGCCGTGAGATCCACGCATTCCATAGCCGTCGCCTCCCAACCCTAATCGAGCCTGCAGCTATATATAGAACCACCTCCGCCGCCTCCGCGCCCTATCTTTGGCTCTTCCCCTTCTTCCCAGTGAACTCCAGAGGCACCGCGAGAGTGACAGCAAGCGATCGCCCCTGTTGCAGCGAGGCGAGGAGGCGAAACCACTGATCCGGCGCTCTTCGCCGCCGTTGCTCCGCCACCAGCGTGAGCACCGAGCCTCGGGCCGAGACGACCCTTGAGGCTACGACCAGGAGCACCCCCTGCTCTTCCCCAGTCTCTCCGACCACCCAGGTAGATCCCTTAGGCCGTAGATTAGCGTAGATTTCGATTCTTAGCTTACTGGTAGCGTAGCTTCGCCGCCGTCGCCAGCCACCTCCGATATCCCATCTGTCATTCCGACCCGACCATCATCTTCGCCAGACCTCTCCGCATCTTCTTCACCCCTTCGCCCAACCCAGATCGCACAGGATCTGGGAATCGAGCTCCTCCGCCGACCACCTTCGCCGGAGCTCGCCGTGCCGACGCACCAGCCACCCCCACTTCGCCTAACTGGGTCGAGGCAATTTGCCCTCGACCCGTGAGTCTTCTGGGTTACTTTGCAGGTCAAGAGGAGGCCATCTGAGGCCCCCTCACATCCAGGCCAGGAGCTCATCTCCGTCGACCTCGCCGGAGCCCCTCCAGGGCTCGGCTGGGCCATCGGAGACCACCACCAGCTGCGGGACGACATCGCCGACCTTCTCCGACCTTCAGAGGCAGCTGAGGAGGACCACAGTACGCGCACGAGGTCGGCGAAGCTCGCCAGCTGAGTGTTCTTCCAGTATCCTCCACCGCCGTCAGATTGACCCCGAGCTCCAGATTCAATCACGATCGTCTATTCGAGGGTCGATCTCCACCGTCGATCCAGCGAAGCTCAGCCACTTCGTCTGTCTACCGTTCGATCTGCAACGTGGCAGCACCTGGACCGTCGGATCACAGTCGAGGACCCAGCCTTGGGCGCCACCCCTTTTCAGCCGTCCATCTATCCACGTGGCGTCCATCCATCGGCTCGACTTAATAAAGGGGTAAATTACCTTAGGCCCCCTCTTAGTTTTTGCTTTATGTTTCAGTCCTGTAAATATTTAGAGTACTTTATTTACGTTGGGATATTTGCACACTGGACCTCATCTTTTAGATTATTTGCATTTATGCCCCTGTTTGTGTGAGACACGTGCTTCGTCACGTGTATATTTGGTGTATTTGCAACATTATTCCTGTAGTTCTGGTTGCCTTGGATTGAATGAAAAGTTTTCTTTATTTGCATTTATGCCCCTGTGCGTGATTTAATTCCCCATGTGCGATATTTTTTGGGATATTTGCAGATAAGCCCCTGGACTTTTGGTACTTTTTACCAATAAGTCCTCGGAACTTATTTTTCTTACATTTGGGTCCCTGAGTGCCCCAGGCACGTGCTTGGCACGTGTTTTGCTGGGTATTTTGCACCAGACCCCCCAGAACTTTGGGTATTTGCACTTTGGTCCCTGTGCACAGTGCCCCTCTATTTTTGAATAAAATATCAAATCACCTCCAAATTCGATGAAAATTTGACACATGGCTCCTGCCATGGTGTAGAATTTTTGTGAATTTTTGAGGACATTTTTGATTTCATTTGCTATTTTTAAAAATTCAAAAACCCCTATTTTTGCTACTGTCTAGATTTAAAAATTACAAAAAAATATAAAAACACCCCCAAAAATTCCATAAAAATTAGGTGTTGTTTCTGTTGTGTTGGTTGATTTTCTAGCCAAATTTGGCTATTTTTCATTGCTTAAAAACCCTAAAAATTCAAAAACACCTAAAAACTCATAAAAATCATATTAAATAATCTAAAAACCCAAAAACAATAATTTTGGTGCTCAAATTTTCCTTGTTTTCTCTAGCATACAGGAAAATTACCTCCAGGCCCTCTTGAGATCCTTAAATATTTTATTTTTGGATTTTGGGCCTGGCTGGACAGTACCTTGCCTTTTTCGCACTGTTTGATTTTTAGAAAATAAAATACACCTTATAAAAATCCCAAAAATTCACCAAAAACACTTAAAAACCTAAAAAACATAAAAACAATTTTTCTTGAATTTTTGCTTGATTTTTGATGCTTTAAATAAATTGCTCAAGTGTGCTTGTTCTTGTGTTTTCTTATTTTCTTTACATATTAAAAATCCAAAAAAATTTGAAAACAATTAAAAACCACTAAAAAGTATTCTCTCGGATTTCTGACTACATCGTAGGCTTTTTAAGCCAATCCGTGCTCCTTGTGTTCGACCCTGGGTGCTATACCAGGTAAATCTCCTAGCAGGACCGCTTTTGTGCTTGTTTTGATTTTAAGTATTTTTCGAGTGGTTCATCATTTTTCTTGATTGACTTAGTCTGAGTGATTGAGGTCGCAACGACCTATATTTCTTTACCTTTACCTTAGTCATTCGGACGGTCATCACTCCTCTTCACCTGCTACGCCCCTCCGATCATCCTGACTCGCCCCGGAGCAGGATCTTAGGTCTCCTCCGCTGTCGCCTTGCCAGAGACCCACGACTCACCCCATTTAGTAACCCCCTCCGCCCGCTAAGGGGTCGAGGCACTTTGCCCTCGACCCAGGTTTCGTTCTGTGCAGCTTGCAGGTCAAAGCGACCCCATCTGGGGGTCCAACAGCCGAGGTACTGGAGCTCCGCGCCTTCTTCGTCGCCGGAGCTCTCCAGAGCTCCTCGGCCTCATCGGAGCATACCAGAAGCTGCAAACCATCTTAGGCAATCTTTTCTCCTTCTCAGCAGTTTCGGAGGAGCCCTTCACCGCGCGCCTTGGGCCGACAAACCTCGTCGGTAAAGAGTTCTTGGAGCACCTCCATTTTCCATCTGATCGACCCTCCTCCGCCAGTTCAGATCATAGCCGTTTATCCGTAGAGCGCTTCCAACCGTTGATTCGTTTGAGGGTCGCATCCAGAGCGTTCATTAACGAAGGGGTACCCGCGCATCTCAGCCGTCAGATCTCCACGTGGCACCCCTTCCGTCGTCGATCGTTAATAATAGGGGTAATTTCACTTAGGCCCCTCCTCTTTTTGCATTTATAGTTTAGTCTTGTAGATATTTGTCGTAGTTGTTTTTATTTTGGATAATTTACACTTTGGACCTTCTAGTTTTTAGTGTTTACATTTTAGTCCCTGCCTGTGTGAGACACATGCTTCGACACATGAGTTTTTGGACATTCTGCATGTTTAGGGTTGGGGTTTGTTTATGTTATGAAATGAAAGAATCTTTTTGATATTTACAGTTATAACCTATGCATGAATTTATTTGGACATGTGCTGATTATTTGCGAATTTTATACTTTACGCCTTAAGGTTTTCGCACATGTTACATTTAATCCCCTGGAACTATGTTTTCTTGTAAATAGGTCCCCGTGTGCTGTAGCTCTCTTATTGGTTGAATAAAATAGCAAATAAACTCCAAATCTAGTGAAATTTGGATACGTAGCTCCTTCCACTGTGTAAAAATTTCACTAATTTTTTGGGATATTTTTGTGGCCTTTACTATTTTTAAAAAATCAAAAACACGTATTTTTATTATTGTTTGGATAAGAAAATCAAAGAAAAATATAAAACTTTTCTAAAAATTCTAAAAAATTAGGTTTTTTTACTAAGTTTAAGTTTCGATCCAATATTTGGCTTATTTGGATTTATAAAACCCATAAAAATTGAAAAACTCTAAAAATCATATAAAAATCATTAAAAACTCTATAAAATTCAAAAAATGCAAACTCTTTTTCGATAGCTTAGTTTTTGTATATACTTTCATAAAAACTATCTCTAGATTTTTATAGGCCAATTATATATTTTTAATTAGCCTTTCAAGTATGGCTGCACATTGACCCACTGTTTTCCCCTTTCTTGATTTTTATAAAATCAATTAAAAATTTAAAAATTCATATAAAATTACCAAAAACACTTAATAATAAAAAAAACATAAAAACAATTTTATTTGAAATTTTTGAGCATTTTTGAGTGTTTAAATAAATTTTTGTAGTTGCTCTTTTATACCTTTTGTTATCTTTTTCTTATATAATTGAAAAGACAAAAAAATTAAAAATATTTAAAATCCACCAAAAATATTTTATTCCTTTTTTATCTTTTTGACTAATTCGTAGGCTCTAAGGACAACTCGTGCTCCTTGTGTTCGACCCTGATCGCTATACCAGTTTAAATAAACTAACGAGGACCGATGTTTGATTTCATTGATTTAACTTTCGATTCGGTGGTTCCTGATTTTTCTTGATTGAGACCCTTGAGCTTATACCTTCAACCGGATCTTGGTTTCACGACATCTCGGTCATCACTTTCTCATCTTGTGTGTTTCCAGATCTCACCCGCATTCACTCACCACATCAAGATGATGGGTAAGAGGTCTCTTAGACAACCCTTGGCTGCACCGCTTTATAGCACTCCAGCCTGCTCATCTAGGTTGGTTTGTGAGACCTGAGACCCACTCTCTGAACCTGAGTTTGATTCCGCCTTGTTCTCCCTCGACCCCCTTCTTCTATTCTTGAGGTGCCCGAGCATAGACCGCATCAAAAATCAGATGATTTATCTGCACTTGAGTTTGGGTCTTTTGCCTTTGCAAAGACTATGGCCAGCAACGAGGAGCGCACTGATGGACCCTGTGGGACAGAGGCATACGTAATGGATCAGGGTTCCATCAACAACACCCTCATGCAGCGTTAGATCAGAGACCAGGGGGCTTTCATGGTAGATATGCGCCATGAGTTGGAGCAGGTTAGAGCCGACAGAGATCAGCGTAGAGCCGTAGGAGGAGGAGGAGGAGATATTCCAGATGATAGAGAGCCTGGGAAGCCAGTATAGCCAGCACCACCAACACGACCAATGAGGGAATTGCACAACCCCGGTTCGACTCTCACCCATAGATGGATAGTGCTGCCAGTTATTGTTGGGGACTTCGAGTTCCCACCTCAGACGATTCATCTTCTTCTCCGTTTCCATGGGCTCGCCACAGAAGAGACACACCTCCATCTCTAGGAGTTCGAGATGATCTGTAGCACTGTCCAGGATCGTCATGTGGACGAGGATACTATTCGGATGATGGTCTTTCCTTTCTCCGTCATAGACAGAGCAGCAAACTGGCTAAAGCACCTAAGGAGATTTGTTACTACATGGGAACAACTCTGAACCGAGTACTTGAACAAGTACTATCCACTCGGTCGGACTAATGCAGCCAGGGCCCTGATCAACAACTTTTCCATGCTCCCCAATGAGTAGTTTCACGAGGCATGGGATAGGTTCAGGGAGCTCACAGACTGGTGCTCACATCATGATATATCCAAGCCTAACCTTGTCTAGAGTTTCTTCTGCGGGCTTCCACCGGAGTTGCAGGGGATAGTGAATGCTTCCTATGGGGGTTCCTACTTCGCCAAGGATGACGATCAGTTCTGGGCCATCTACGAGGAGATGGCCGAGAACTGTATTGTGATGTCCCAGACCAGATTGTACACTCAGAGGAAGCTCTACCCACCAATCGTGTCCTATCAGAGGATAGCACGAGTTGAGGCTAGTCCTTCTACATCTGCAGCAACCGCAACACAGGAAAGTCTACAACCACTGATATGGGGATTATCAGCGAAAAGTTAGACCGGATTGAGCTTATAGATAAGAAGCAGTGCCATGGCATGTCACAGATTGATCAGATGGTACAAACACTAAGTAACCTGAAGACCCAGATCATGTGTCTCTAGGAGGCACAAATGACTTCTCAGCCCCGTCTCAGGTCACGAGCAAATCCAAGTAGCAGCGGCAGTTCATCCCTGTACTCCAGCCAGGCCCGACAGGTTCACCATGTTCAGGAGGAGTCGTGCCAGCAGCCGCAACAACATTACCGGCCACTACATCTTAGGAGACTCAGATTGTGGTCTACTAGCCGGATCAGCCCTGGTAGTCCTTCCCCTACCCACTTACAAGTAGGAGTCGTTGATGCATGTTAACGGGATCTGGTATGTGACCGACCTCAGCCTGGGATCTGAAGCGACCATCCCGGATTCCGTTAGTCGATCAGAGGTACCAGCTCCCAATAACAACCTCCAATTCAAGGTGGCCAGTACGACCAGCAGCGAGAGCAGCCCCAGTTCCCACAACAACAACCACATCCCCAACAGCAGTACCAGCAGCATGGTCCTCGTCCCTATCAGCATGGACAATCTTGGAGGCAGCATCAGCAGCCTCAACAGTATCACTCCTAGTACCCCTCTCACTCTCATCAGCAACAACGCCTCAGTTTCAGAGAGGCCACCCGTCAGATTCTCATGGGCCCACCTATGAGAACCTCTCTTTGGATGAACTAGCCTGCCTCTTTTCCGAGCAGCAGGCCACCTTCCGACGAGAGATGGACGAGTTTAGATAGGAGATGAGAGAGATTATGAGAGGGAAGGCCGCCATTCCTACATAGATTGAGCCGAACCCGAATAAACTGAAGAGGAAGTGTGAGCAGGTAGAGTTTACAGAGGTTACCACTCCTAGTGATTCACTTGGTGATGTTTCTGCACATCATTTTGATGCTGACTTTCTTACACTTAGGAGCGGGAGGATGCCAGCCGGTGGTGCCTCATATGAGCGATGACCACTCGTAGCTTCAGGAAAGTAGATGAGGAGGAGAGCGGTGCTGATGCCTGATAATCACGATTTATCGCGGGTCTAAGTAGTCCACACAAGGCGGGACCACTGTGTCGCTGTGGCGACCTGCAAGAAACTGTAATTAATCAACAATGAACCCACAAGTATAAATCAAGCAATGACAAATAAGATGTGGAGTCAAATTTATTTTTAACTCCACATAAAAGATGTATAGGTGCAAGTATGTAGAGAGTTCGAACACAGGGAGCAAGGCATGATAGATCAATAATTGATGTACAAAAATGTGATGTGATTAAGTGTCTACAAGATGCAAATGTTTTTGTGGGTTTTTAATTTTTAATTTTTTTAATTTGAATTTTTAATTTTGTATTTTGATTTTTTATTTTCTGATTTTATATTTTTCTTTTTATATTTTATATTTTTGTATTTTTTATTTCAATAATAGGATATATATACAATATAAGAAAAGAGGGGATAAAGTATTTATAAAGATAGGTAAAAATAGTCAAAAATCATGGAATGAAATTATTTTGGTCTTTTTATAATTTTCTACTGTTTTTGTGAATTTTGGGGGTTTTTCTAAATGTTTTTGGTATTTTGAAAGTCAAAATAAGAGAAAACAGTGAATCAAAGTTCTGCCCGAAATTAACATGGGAATGAAAAATAGCAAACAGTGGCAAAATTTTCCCAAATTAATTTTGAAATAAAGACAATAAAATAGGGAAACTACAGAACCTGAGTTTATATTTTTAGAAATTTTCTAGGATTTTTTAGATTTTTATGAAGTTTTTAGAGGTTTTCAAATTTTTAAGGTTTTTCTTTTGAAATTTTTAGTGGTTTCTGGACGAACACTAGAATATAACAAAACACACAAAATATATTTTTTTTGGAATTTTCAAAACGTTTTTATTATTTTTATGGATTTTCTAATGCAAATAGTAGCAAAAATGCACGTTTTTGATTTTTAATAAATATGAAAATGCAACAAAAATGCAAGTTTTTGATGCGTGAAATAAATAAGACAAGCACACAAAAATACTATATCCGGCAGGGGTATATATGCAATTAGACAAACAAGCAGGGGCTATACTGCAATTTGTCACAAAAATTATAACATAAACAAAATGTTTATGGGCTAAATCTAAATTCCTAAAGCAGCAAGGGGATGTTCGCAAAAACACCTAGAGACACGTGCGCGAGCACGCGCCTCTGGCAAGGATGATCCAGTAATTATCAAAAAGCCTGAGGGCTAGATTGCAAAACATCCAGAAATTAAATAACTTCAACTAAAAGTTTTGGTATTAAAACTAAATACAAATAAAAGCCCAGGACCCCTATGCAAAATCGCCATGATCACGTGCGAGGAAGCGTGTGACCTGGCGGGGACTCAAATGTAATATCACAAATCCTGGGGCGTCACCGTGCAATTATTACAAACTTCTAACGCTGCAGAGGAAAGATTTAGTACTAATTAAAAATTACAAAAGTGCGCAAGGGTCGAATAGCAAAATACCCAGGCGTGCTATGGATCGGACGGCAGCGGGTTTCTCACTTAAGACATGTGTCGCGTCCACGTCGCACGATACCGGTTCGGCCTTGAATGGCTCAGATTAGACGACGACTGATTGATCCCACGGCAGGCGACACTAATGATCTGACGGTGGCTGTACGCCACCAAGAACGCGGCCGAGATCGACGGCTGTCGACGAGGATGGAGGAACTGAAGATGAACTCGCCCTAGGCGAGTTTAGATCAAGAAGCGCTTGCTCCTCCGGCCTCCTTTTAGCCCTCCGATGGTCCCTCCCTGCTCCTGATGTTATCCAGCAACTATGAGAGTCCTCAAAATGGCCAAACGCCATCGGAGGGTGTCCGGCTACGTGCGACACCTGGAGCTCCTCCTCGTGGTTCGAGCACCTGCAACAACGGGTTTCTCTGGCTACTTCCTGCAGGGGAGTAGTTAGAACAAAAACGCGGAGCCCAGAAGAGCTCCTTAAGGTGGAATAAGCGTAGGGGGTACGGAGTGGGGGCTCGCCGGAGGTGGAGAATATGCCGATCTGACGGGCTGGAATCGAAATGGAAGAGTGGAGTTGATACTACAGCTACTTCTAGGGATAAAAATGCAGGAAAAAGCAAATAAAAACACACCTCGATGGCTGGAAGCCCAAGGTCGATACCTCGACGGCGGACGCCGGAGATGGGGGTTGGAATCCAACCTCTAGCCTCGCATCACCTCGACGGGGGGTTTGGGACGACTCCTCTGTCACTGGAGGTCCAATACACCCGCACCCGGAGGTTTGAAGTTCTCCCAAGGCGGTTCAAAGAGGAAGGGGGACGACGGGGGTCATTTAGAATGGTTGTCTGATAGAGGCTCAAAGAACGAGGGTGTCAGCTCGATGCGGTGCTCCACAGCCCAAGGAAACCCTTGGGCGTGAATCCCCACTGATCGAGGAAAAAGTTTCGAGAAGGAGGCAACACAAGATAATGAATAGCGTGGCCCCCAAAAAACCTTGAAAGTGGGTCAAAACCAACTCTGACAGCCTACAGGAGAGGGGTCAGAGAGTTGACCCGCCGCGGTCAACTCTCCAGGCCCCCTGGTTGGTCCATGTGGACCAACTAGTATAATCCTGGGAAAAATACATTGTAAAATTATTTAAAAATAGAAAATGAAGGAATTACTTTTAGGTTATTTAATAAAAAATGTTTATTATTTATAAATTATTTTATTATGAATTTTAATTATTTTTATGAGCTATAATTTTACAAGTTTCCTTTTTAGACCTATGTAGGTACATATACCTATATATTTTATTAATTTATTTTTATTTTGTGATTTTAAATTATTTATTTTTGTTTATTATTTTATATAATTATAGAATACTTTTATACACTTAAACATATTTTTATTTTATTTTTCTGATGCGTTTTGTATATTTAATAAAATAGTAGAAGTAATTATATAGGTATGTATATAGGTAATATACCTAGGTACAAGTATTTTTGTTTTGAGTTTTTTTGTATTTTTATTCTGATTTAAATGCGCGTATATATTATAAATAATATTTACAAAATTATAAAAATATAAAAGTATAAAAATAATGAATAAAGAATAAAATGAATATTTTAATCTGTACAAGTACACAAGTAGAGTCCAAAACTCAACTTTCAAACCGTAACTCCAAAAAATACGAACCACCTCCATTAAATGGATTATTTTAAGCTATATACAATTAAAGGTGAGTTTGGTACATTTGGAGTTTTTATTTGCAAGATACAGGTCTGGTAAGTTGGGATTCTGGATTTTTATTCAAACCATAACTTTTTATTTGTACATTAATTTTCAGTGAAATCAATTTTGTATTATTAGTTATTTAATTATCTACAAATGTACAAAGTTTCTTTATTTGATATATAAAAAGTAGAACCAAAAATAGGTCCCAAAACGAATAAAGAATGGAATAAAAACAAAGGGAATTTTATTGTATTCTGGCCCTTGTCTCCCCCTATTTTTTCCTTGTCGACCTATTAATCAAGATGCCTAGGTCTCGGGGTTTTGGGTCATAATATATTTACAATATTTTATTCCTTTTCTTTTCTTTTATTTATTCTATAATTTTTTCTTTAATTACAGTATTTTATACACTATTTAGATGCACATGCATGAATGCTAAGATGATGGATTTAATGCTATTTACACGCATTTGTTAGGGTTTTTGATGCCAAAATAATAGAATAAAGATGATGAAATGTGGCTTCATCATCCCCCTATACTTTACCTTTGCTAGTCCCTAGTAAACACTTATGCAATAAGTGTAGAAAGAAAAAGAAAGAAAAGAAAAAGAAGAAAGTGGATTAAATTTGATTATCAAACTTGTCTTCACAAAATCAAAGTTTGGAACTTAAGTCGGACCTTTGGAATTTTTATTGCGGGCGGAACCTTAATAAGAATCGGATTTGAAATCCAACAGTCCCAGAGAATCCCAAATCTCTGCTCAAGTCTCCTCAATAGCCAGGTCAGAAATATTTCAACTCATACACAAACCCTTACGACTATGAATCTGACTCGTATAGTGCAAGTGATGGTGGCTCTCCCCAACTGAAATGACAAAGAGATTGAATTCTCCAATATGACAACCCAATGATTCCCCAATCCAACAACTCATTCCTCAAGGAGCAGGGTATTCCCTTCTAAGTTCAAGTGGCAACCAGCCCAAGAGGAGGGGGTGAAGAGAAGAATGGACGGTAGCCAGTGTAGCTACCTATCCTAGGATGCAAGACCAGTGTAGTCAAGTCATCCAGCAGCAGGCTCACATGATTTGACTTTGAAGCTCAAGCTTGCTTATTTGACTTTACAACATATATACACTCCGGCAGGCATTTTTATTTTTGTACAGGCCTTTCCACTTTTTGGTGTTTTTGCTTTTGCATTTTTTTTGAATACTATATACAACAGCATTTACATATGGAGTTTTTCCTCTTGAGCCAGTAGACTATCCCTCTTTTGAAGCTTTATTGCAACCCATGATCTCCTATCCTCGAAACTCATCATCACTGGACGGGTTGGGGCGCACTTCCCTCCCTAGAGGAGGACAAGTGTTTCCACCTGTGTGCGTCTCATATCCGCAAATCCAACCCCCTCACCACTCCAACTGAGTTGAGCCAAGTGAAAGGTGCAGGTGTCCGAGTTAGGTCATTATCAACAAGAGTCGTGCGTGTGCTCCGAAATACTCTACTTAGGCAGTCAAGAATCCATTGAACCAAGACCCGTGATCCTCAAAGAATTGAGTCAACTAGACATGAAGTACCTCAATCACAGTTCCTATAAGGTTCCTGTTAATTAGGTAGATTTTAAGGTCCAATCAAGCTCCAATCTTCAGATTTTACTTAGACTCGTTCAACTATCAAACTCAATCCAAAAAATGGAAATGTTATGCAAATGATATGCAGAATGCAGAGAATATTTTTGTGATGCAATTTTCAAAGATTTTGAACTTTTTATGGGTTTTTGAAAAGATGATGATGATGATGATGATGATGCATATGCATTTTTTTATATTTTTCAAAAAGATTTTTCAAATGTTTTTGGATTTTAATTTTGCTAATGTTTTTGGGATTTTTGAAAACAAAAGATTTTGGCTAAAAGCTAGGTATAAATATTTACACAGGGATGTATCTTATATTTACAAGAAGTGGATTTTGAGAATTTACAAGGGTAAGTGGTCAATTTTATAAGTATATATAATGTATTTTGGTGAGATGTATGTATTACTCAAACTTATTTGTCACAGATTTTTCAAACAATTTTGAAAACAATGGTCTAAAACAATTTTTACAAACAGTTTTTACAAACATGTACACACATTTGAAAATCATTTTGCAATCGGTTTTCCAAATAGTATATATAGATTTTTCAAATATTTTTGCAACCATAAACCATTTGCAACTCATTTTTCAAACATTTATTTCACACAAAGAAACTAAAATTTTCAAAACAAAATGTTTTTACAAAGGTTGAAAACATGTAACAAAATGTTTTACAAATAGTTTTCAAAAGATTTTTCACAAAGGTTTTCAAACTATTTTCAAACATTTTGTAAAAAACATTTTCACATGATTTATTAATCAGTAAATACACAAAGAATTTGAGGAATGGTAACACATCTTTTTATTAAGTGTTTTTTAATGAATTTTAAAGAATGATTATCCATAATTATTAGTAAAAATATGAAAGTACGAGTTATGGCTAAAGTATATACACAGTATATACGACCCCCCTATACTTAGCTTGTGCTATGTCCTCATAGATCGGAGAGAAAAGAGAAGACATAACTCATACTAAGTATATGCAATTTTGACGAATAAATGAATGAAGAAATGAACGAATGAACAAAGAATGAGAAGTTGACCGTTCCCCCTATACTTAGGATCAAATAATCCTAAGTATAGCAGACTGTACACAATGTAGGGAGGGTCAAGGGTGGGAATGAACAGATCGTACTCAGATTGTCTCCCCCTATACTTAGGGTAAAATATCCCTAAGTATAGACAAGAAGAGGAGACAATGGAGAGGATCAAAGAATGGAGAACTCGGGGTGCACACCCCCCTATACTTAGGACAGAGTACATCCTAAGTATAGAAAACTGTCTACAAGGAGGCGACACCTTTTTGATAGATACAGAAGATAGAAAAGGAAAAGAAGAAAAGATGAAAAGATATCAACAGATGGATACAGATAGAGATGGATGTACACATCACTCCCCCTATACTTAGGGTAAAAGAAGCCCTAAGTATAGGCAACAACAGGAGTGATGACACGAACAACGAATGAACACTCAACTAGTCCACCCCCCTATACTTAGGACAAAGTACGTCCTAAGCAAGGCAAACACGAGAATGGGTGGACGACCAATACGAAAGATAGACAGAGATGAACAAAAGAAGATATACAACAGAGATGGATGTACACAGGATCAAGAAGGTAGAAAGCAGACTTTCTTGCGAGACCGCTGAGTGATAGATCTAGTGTGGTGCAAGTCGACATCAGGGTCCACAGTGGACGGAAGCCGATCAGGGTCGACAGGGTGAAGGCCCTCAGTGGAATCAAATCGAAAAGGGACGAACTGGTCAATGGAAGTAGTATGGCTAGGTTCGCCGTTGGTTGTCCTATGGTGTGAAGGCGTAGACGGGCGAGTAGAAGAAGTGTGGTCAGGTCTGGCCTTGGAAGTCTCGCTGATGTCAAAGTGGATGGGACAAACTCATCATCATCAAAAGAAGTGTAATCAGAGTCGTCCTGCGAGGGATCGTCCAGGTCAAAATCAAAAGGAACGAAGTCATTAGTCGAAGTATACTAACTCTGATCGTCCTCAAGAGTTTCACCCGGATCATCTTTTTCATCAAGAGGCCAAAAATTTTGAAGATTCGCATCATAACCGACCTCAATCATCATTACTTTTGAGTGACCAGGAACAGACTTATCAGTGGAAGTAGTCAAACCAGGTCTGTCCTGTCTAATCTTGGTATCTTCCCTCTGCTCAATGGGATCAATCACGTAAATACTTTGGATTTCATTAACACATCGCCACACACCACAAGGAGGAACTGCGAGGTCTATACTTTCCGATTTCCTCCCCTTTCACGGGATCCGTCGGGTCTTTTCAGCGGTCGCTAAGCAAACATATCTAATATCATCAGATCGGTCACAGGCCTCGGAGTCAGCTAGAATCGGTGAAGGTGCATCAAGTGCAAGTCTCTGGTCAACTGTGGGTGCTGTAATCGACGCTTCGCTCTCGTCAACAGGACGAAAGCGAATCTCTTCTGATCCATAGTCAATAACGACCCTTGTAGAGGAGAGGAATGGTCATCCCAGGATGATTGGAGAGGGCTCCCCTGTGGAGGTCTCCATGGGCAACACGACAAAGTCAACATGATGGCTCGTGCCCTGAATCGAAATGACGGCGTTTTCAAGGATACCCTTCGGCCTCTTGATAGATCCATCAGCAAAGTGAACGATCATCCTGGTTTTCTTGAGAGGCCCTAAGTGCAGAGACTGTACCGGCGAGAAGGGTAATATACTAATAGAAGCACCGCCGTCTAGGAGAGTGTGATCACATGTATGGTCAGAGATGGTGCAGGTGATGAATGGTGTAGCTGTGTTCTTCTTTCTAGGAATGGGACGATGCGTGATGGCGTGGGAAGTGGCCACGGTCAGAATGTGATGCTCAGATCTGCTCCTTCGCTTTCTCTTATTGGGAAGAGGAGCAGAGAATTGGGTCATGGCCTGTTGAAGTGGGGCACGGATAATCTCATGAATAGTAGCCACTACTTCGGGTTCAATCAACATTTTTTTGAATTTTTGGACTTCCTTCATACAAGGGAGGAAGTCGGAATCAGCATATACACGAGGCAAGCCAAGAGTAGTCTGTACAGCGACATCCTCGGGGTCAAAGGTGGGACAATGTGTGAATGGATGTGTGGTCAAAAAGTCTGGCAGATGGGCACTCTTCTCACTGTCTGAATCAACCAAAGGTCTCGTGAACTCTTTTTGGATTTTTAAAATTTTCCCATTTTTTGTATTTTGGGTGATTACAAGCTCCCAAGATCTCCCACAAGTAGATCCGTATCCTCGACGAAAGGAGCATTAATCTAGTTTTTCCTCAAAATAGCAAGATTATCATTCATCAAATCAATGCGCTTTATCATTCGGTTCAAGATATCACTTATAGAGATCGAGGGAGGTGACTCCAACAGGTTAGACTCAGGTGGATGTAAAGGTGGAGGTGGATAATATACAGGTGGGGGTGGAGGTGGGTAGAAGTCCGAGGTCTGATACTGCGGCTGAGGCAGATATGTACAAAAATCAGGAGCAAAGTCTTCCTGGAAAAAGGGAGGTGGACCGGCTCGAGAGAACGAGGGATCCGCAAAGTCCGGATAAAATATGCTCCAGGGGTCCATCTCGAAATCAAAAGACAATGATCGGGAGAGCACGATGGTCAAGTCAAGAGAAGTAGAGAAAAGGCGCAAATGGGCAGAGGCGATCTAGAATACACACAAGCAAGCACAAACAAACTCACACAAGACAAACCCTCAATTCACCTACTCAACTCGGTAGAGACCGAAAAGACGGTCTTTTTATCTAGTCTGTTTTAGAGTTAGGTGAGAAGTCCAAAATTACGCCAACACTTAGGGGCTGAAAATGGGATTTGGGCACTAACCTTAGTGTGTGCGCGAGCAATGTAAAACGAAGACAATGAGGGGATTACTCGCCCCAAGACAATGTTTTTGATCTTTTTTAGGGTCAAGTAATATTAGCATTCCCAATTTCATTGATTATAACTATTTTTTGTATTTTTAATAAGAAATGCACGAGCCTAACGAGGAGTCAATTTTACTTAGCACCTAGGTTGGCAAAATCAGAGGTAAAGAGTCGGAAAAGCAATGCAAGAGGTAAATCAATGATGTATGCTAAAGCGTAAATGCTCACCTTGCCTCCAGCACTCTGCATGCATGGATGCTCAGCAGAATTGAAACTATCTATATGAAAATGCAAAGCCGATGAAATCGCCCTAAGTTTTCAGAAATTGCTATTATTGTGAAGAACCACAAGTCGGTCACCGATCCTCAATCCAAGAGTCTGGTCTAGGCTTACCCATCCTCTTCTCGACACATCGAGTTCAGGAGTAGCGCTTGACAGGGTGGGCTCACGACACGTAGGCTCGAAGATGATGAGGCGACTGTTTAAATTTGACTAAGTCCAAACGAGTCTATAGGTACATGCAAATATATTAGGTGTTTGGCCTTAATCTATCGCAAGCAACTCCTAAACTAAGGGCTCAATCACACAAAGTAAGGAAAATGAAATCGGAAAATAAAATAAAAAAATGCGATGAAAACTGTAGAAATCCACGGTAAGCCCCCAAGTGAACAATCACTTGGAAATTGGGCCTGAAAGTCCAAAGTCCTGGGGTACCTGTATTATTACAAATATAGAGTCTCTTTCTTACTTAAATTACAAAAATAAATACTACAAAAATGCTCAAGAGGTCATTGCCTTCTCAACTCCTCCCTACCTCCTTTAATGGTAGGGCAGATATCTCCTGCCGCCTTCACGTGGGTGCACATGCGCCTAAGGTGGAGCGCCTCCCTCGATCCGCAGTTTCTCACACAAAGCCCTACAAGGAAGAGTGATTAGACAAATCAAACAATAATATCAAATAAATGAGCAAATAAAGAAAGCAAAAACATAGACAAGTATCACAATCACAAAGCAAAAAGCTGAACTATGTGCTGTTGCTCCCCGGTAATGGCGCCATTTGATAATCATGATTTATCGCGGGTATAAGTAGTCCACACAAGGCGAGACCACTGTGTCGCTGTGGCGACCCACAAGAAACCGTAATTAATCAACAATAACCCCAAAGTATAAATCAAGTAATGACAAATAAGATGTGGAGTCAAATTTATTTTTAACTCTACATAAAAGATGTATAGGTGCAAGTATGTAGAGAGTTCGAACACAGGGAGCAAGGCAGTATAGATCAACAATTGATGCACAAAAATGTGATGTGATTAAGTGTCTACAAGATGCAAATGTTTTTGTGGGTTTTAATTTTTTATTTTTTTTTAATTTTGAATTTTGAATTTTGTATTTTGATTTTTGATTTTTTAATTTTATATTTTTCTTTTTATATTTTATATTTTTGTATTTTCTTTTTCAATAATAGGATATATATATATACAATATAAGGAAAGAGGGGATAAAGTATTTATAAAAATAGGTAAAAATAGTCAAAAATCAATGAATGAAATATTTTTGGTCTTTTTATAATTTTCTACTCTTTTTGTGAATTTTGGGGTTTTTTCTAAATATCTTTGGTATTTTTAAAAGTTAAAATAATAGAAAACAGTGAATCAAAGTTCTGCCCGAAATTAAAATGGGAATGAAAAATAGCAAACAGTGGCAAAATTTTCCCAAATTAATTTTAAAATAAAGACAATAAAATGGGGAAACTACCGAACCTGAGTTATATTTTTAGGAATTTTCTAAGATTTTTTAGATTTTTATGAAGTTTTTAAAGGTTTTCAAATTTTTAAGGTTTTTCTTTTGAAATTTTTAGTGGGTTTTGGATTGACACTAGAATATAATAAAGCATACAAAATATAATTTTTTTGGAAATTTTCAAAACGTTTTTATAATTTTTATGGATTTTCTAATGCAAACAGTAGCAAAAATGCATGTTTTTTATTATTAATAAATATGAAAGTGCAACAAAAATGCAATACAAAAATATAGCGTGGACAAGCAAGTTAACAGGATCTTAAAATGATTTTTGTGGAATTTGTTTTGGGGTTTTAATGATGCGTGAAATAAATAAGACAAGCACACAAAAAATACTAAGTCTAGCAGCGGTATATATGCAATAAGACAAACAAGGAGGGGCTATACTGCAATTTGTCACAAAAATTACAACGTAAACAAAATGTTTCTGGGCTAAATCTAAATTCCTAAGGCATTAAGGGGATGTTCGCAAAAACACCTAGAGACACGTGCGTGAGCACGCGCCTCTAGCAGGGATGATCCAGCAATTATCAAAAAGCCTGAGGGCTAGATTGCAAAACATCGACAAATTAAATAACTTCAACTAAAAGTTTTGGTATTAAAACTAAATACAAACAAAAGCCCAGGGCCCCTATGCAAAATCACCACGATCACGTGCGAGGAAGCGTGTGACCTAGCGGGGATTCAGATGTAATATCACAAAACCTGGGGCGTCACAGTCCCATTATTACAAACTTCTAACGCTGTAGAGGAAAGATTTAGTACTAATTAGAAATTACAAAAGTGCACAAGGGTCGAATAGCAAAATACCGAGGCGCGCTGTGGATCGGATGGCAGTGGGTTTCTCACTTAAGACACGTGTCGTGTCCATGTCGCACGATACCGGTCGGCCTTGAATGACCCAGATTAGACGACGGCTGATTGATCCCATGGCAGGTGACGTAGACGATCTGACGGTGGCTGTACGCCACCGAGAACGTGGCCGAGATCGACGGCTGTCGACGAGGCTGGAGAAACTGAAGATGAACTCGCCCCAGGCGAGTTTAGATCTGGAAGCGCTTGCTCCTCCGGCCTCCTTTTAGCCCTTCGATGGTCCCTCCCTGCTCCTGATGTTGTCCAGCAACTAGGAGAGTCCCCAAAATGGCCAAACGCCACCGGAGGGTGTCCGGCTACGTGCGGCACCTGGAGCTCCTCCTCGTGGTTCGAGCACCTACAACAACGGGTTTCTCTGGCTACTTCCTACAGGGGAGCAGTTAGAACTAAAATGCGGAGCCCAGAAGAGATCCTGAAGGTGGAATAAGCGTAGGGGGTACGGAGTGGGGGCTCGCCGGAGCAAGCTCCGACGAGGTGGAGAATGTGCCAATCTGACGGGCTGGAATCGAAATGGAAGGGTGGAGTTGATGCTACTGCTATTGCTAGGGATAAGAATGCAAGAAAAAGCAAATAAAAACACACCTCAAAGGCTGGAAGCCCAAGGTTGATACCTCGACGGCGGACGCCGAAGATGGGGGTTGGAATCCGACCTCTAGCCTCGCATCACCTCGACGGGGGGTTTGGACGACTCCCCTGTCACCGGAGGTCCAATACACCCGCACCCGGAGGTTTGAAGCTCTCCCAAGGCGGTTCAAAGAGGAAGGGGGACGACGGGGGTCATTTTGAATAGTTGTATGACAGAGGCTCAAAGAACGAGGGTGTCAGCTCGATGCGGTGCTCCACAGCCCAAGGAAACCCTTGGGCGTGAATCATCACTGATCGAGGAAAAAGTTTTGAGAAGGAGGCAACACAAGATAATGAACAGCGTGGCCCCCAAAAAACCTTGAAAGTGGGTCAAAACCAACTCCGACAGCCTACATGAGAGGGGTCAGAGAGTTGACCCGCGGTCAACTCTCCAGGCCCCCTGATTGGTCCACGTGGACCAACTAGGATAATCCTGGGAAAAATACATTGTAAAATTATTTAAAAATAGAAAATGAATGAATTACTTTTAGGTTATTTAATAAAAAATGTTTATTATTTATAAATTATTTTATTATGAATTTTAATTATTTTTATGAAGTATAATTTTACAAGTTTCCTTTTTAGACCTATGTAGGTACATATACCTATATATTTTATTAATTTATTTTTATTTTGTAATTTTAAATTATTTATTTTTGTTTATTATTTTATATAATTATAGAATACTTTTATACACTTAAACATATTTTTATTTTTTTCTGATGCGTTTTGTATATTTAATAAAATAGTAGAAGTAATTATATAGGCTTGTATATAGGTAATATACCTAGGTACAAGTATTTTTATTTTGAGTTTCTTTATTCTGATTTCAATGCACGTATATATTATAAATAATGTTTACAAAATTATAAAAATATAAAAATAATGAATAAAGAATAAAATGAATATTTTAATCTGTTCAAGTACACAAGTAGGGTCCAAAACTCAACTTTCAAACCGTAACTCCGAAAAATACGAAACCACCTCCATTACATAGATTATTTTAAGCTATATACAAATAAAGTGATTTTCGTACATTTTGAGTTTTTATTTGTAAGATACAGGTCTGGGAAGTTGGGATTCTGGATGTTTATTCAGACCATAACTTTTTATCTGTACATTATTTTTCAGTGATATCAATTTTGTATTTTTAGTTATTTAATTATCTACAACTTTTATGTACAAATTTTCTTTATTTGAGGTATAAAAAGTGGAACCAAAAATAGGTCCCAAAATGAATAAAGAATGGAATAAAAAGAAAGGGAATTTTATTGTATTCTGGCCCTTATCTCCCCCTACTTTATTCCTTGTCGACCTATTCATCAAGATACCTAGGTCTCGGGGTTTTGAGTCATTAAATATTTACATATTTTATTCTTTTTATTTTCTTTATTTATTCTATAATTTTGTCTTTAATTACAGTATTTTATACACTATTTAGATGCACATGCATGAATGCTAAGATGATGGATTTAACGCTATTTACACGCATTTGCTAGGGTTTTTGATGCCAAAATGATAGAATAAAGATGATGAAATGTGGCTTCATCAATGCTGCTCGTGATAATGATGACGGTGGTGCTGACGCCACCAAGGATGACGATCCAGCTGACGGTACTGAGGTCGTCGTTTCACCAGATTCAAGAGGAGGTGGTGCTGATGCCACCAGTTTCTATGCTGAGCCAGAGCGTAGTATTGATGCCGCGAATCTAGATGCCGTAGGTGGTACTGAGGCCACCATTTATGTTCCTGTTGTATTTCCACTTGTTTCTGTATCTCAGGACTATTCTCGAAATAAAGGAAAGGGTTATTCATTTGTGAGTCCATCTGTTTTGCTTGGAGATATGTGTATGGATTCTATCTTATCACAATAGCAGTGACCTGATCCTAGCCCTCCATCTGAGGAGGTCCCAGCCATCTCCTTTCCACAAGCACTCCGCTTGGCTAAGGGGACCAAAAAAGAAAATCCAAAAATTCCCATTAGCAAGAGTTCAGCCAGCAGATGATAGACAGATTCCAGATACAGCTGACTCTAGAGGAGGCCTTGGAGCACACCCCCTCTTCCAGAGGAACCTTAGAGAGAGGACCACCATTCGCAGTAAGAGGAGGAACCACCACTCAGAGATCCATGTGCTCACTCGTGCCACCTGCTTCGCCATCCAGAACCGTCTGCCAGCCAAGCGGCCAGATGCAGGAGCTCCCTATGTCAAATGCCACATACATGAGCGGAGGTTCGATCGAACTCTATTAGACAACGGTTCTTCAATTAACCTACTTCCGTCAGCCTTACTCGACCGCTTCGAGTCTGGCCCTCTTAGACAGAGCAGGACGATCCTTCAGTTTGCTGATCGATCTGTCAAGAGGTCGAAGGGATTACTGAAGGACGTGGTCGTCACAATTCAGGGTCTGCAATTCCCCGTGGACTTCGTAGTGTTGGATATGGAGGTCCCTGAGTCTGTGACCGATACCCTCATCATTTGAGGACACCCGTTCTTGGCCACAACCAAGGTAGTGTCCGACCATGATAGAGGGAAGGTATACTTTCGCATCGAGGGTGAGAGTATACAAATAGAGACGATCAATGAGACTAGAACGCGAGATTCAGCTTGCTCAAAGTCGCTAACAGATTCAGAGCAGATGACAGAGGCAGAGCGAGACGTCCACTAGGAGTGTGATTTTGTGATCACAAACGATGAGGCAGTTTGGGCAGACCCCATTTCACGAGCCATCCTCTCAGATACAGACCCTGCTGATGTACATATTCCAGTAGAGGAGGGCTTGGAGAGCGCATTCCTGGCAGAGGACACCTTTGAGGCAACAGACCATGTTCCCGATAGCGAGGTAGTTGATGTGTTGTTTGATTTAGATTCAGATCCCTCGGAATCAGACATTGATTGGGCAGAGTTTGATGATATGATTCCGTGTCTGATTTCCAGCAGCTAGGGTGGAGACCGAGCCGATTCAGAGTACAGAGACACTAGCAGAGCAGTCTTCACCAGATCTTCAGATTCAGTGAGAGTTCTCCCACACGGATTTGGTTGCGTTCACTCGACCTTCCAGAGACCAGATCCGCCAGCTCCTATTTGTCCAAATCGGAAGAACTTACCGCAGTCACTGAAGTATAGGTTCCTTGCGGGTGAGCATGAGATGCATCCAGTCATTATATCAACAGATTTGACTGGAGAGCAAGAATCTCGCTTGATGAAGATTCTTGAAAAGAACCGTATGGCGATAGGATGGAGCGTAATCGATATACAAGGGATAAGTTCGGCCGTGTGCTCCCACCATATCTATCTTGAGGAGGATGCGAAGCCGTCGCGTAAGTTCCAGCGGCGGCTGAACCCGAATCTTCGAGAGGTTATCATGAAGGAAATCTCGAAATGGTGGAGCACCAATTTTATCTATCCTATCTTAGACTCCAAGTGGGTTAGTCCATTACATGTGGTGCCCAAGAAGACAGGTATCACTACAGTTGTGAGTGAGTCTGGAGAGGAGATCGCTACCTGGGTACCCACTTCTTGGACGGTCTGTGTGGAGTGCAGACAATTGAATTAGGCCACCAAGAAAGATCATTTCTCGCTGCCTTTTATTGATCAGATTATAGAGAGGCTAGCTGGGAAGAGTCATTAATGCTTTCTTGACGAATACTCCGGATACAATCAGGTGGCCATTGCATTAGAGGACCAGGACAAGAGCACATTCACCTGTCCCTTTGGGACATATGCTTTCAGACGCATGCCCTTTGGTCTATGTAACGCTCCGGCGACATTCCAATGGTGCATGTTGTCCATCGTTTTGGACATGATGGGTGAGTGCTTGGAGGTTTTCATGGACGACTTTTCGGTCTACGACGATGGGTTCGATGCTTATCTTGAGTGCCTAGACCGCGTCCTATAGCGATGCATCGAGGTCAACCTTATTTTATCATGGGAGAAGAGTCACTTCATGGTGACTCTAGGGATGGTGCTTGGCCATATCATCTCCAACAGGGGCATGGAGGTTGATCCGACCAAGGTGGATATCATTAGAAAACTCAATCCGCCATCCAACTTGCGACAGTTACGGTCTTTTCTATGGCACATCGGTTTCTACCGATGATTCATTCATGATTTCATCAGGATTGCCCCACTGTTGATTGATTTGCTGACCAAAGACACCGAGTTCATAGTCGATGATAAGTGTCTTACGTCATTAGAGACTCTTAAGAGTCTAGTTGTTGAGGCTCCTGTCCTCCAGCCGCCTGATTGTTCTCTCCCATTCGAGATCATGACGATGCCTCCGATTTTGCTGTAGGGGCCGTGCTAGGACAAAGGAAGGATGGAGTACCATTTGCCATTAACTAAGCTAGCCGTACATTGGATGCCACACAACGGAACTACACAGTCACTGAGAAGGAAATGTTAACCGTAATCTTTGACCAAGATAAGTTCAGATCGTACATCATTGGATCTAGAGTAACCATTTTTATAGATCATACCACCATTAGGTACCTCATGGCAAAGAAGGATGCTAAAGTGAGACTTACTATATGGATCCTTCTACTCCAGGAGTTAGATATTGAGATTAGGGATAAGCATGGAGTAAAGAATGTGGTGGCCGATCATCTCTCCCAATTAGAGCATCTTGAGGATTCTGAGCAGATTGATCTTATATGTGAGACATTTCCAAATGAGGCAATCCTTGCTATCGCCTCGCTCCTGTGGTATGCTGACATTGTGAACTATATTGTTGCCAAGAATGTTCCACAAGGTTAGCCCAGGCGGAGACTTGAGACCTTCTTAGTGAAGGTCAAGTCTTACCATTGGGAGGATCCCATCCTTTACTATGAAGGAGGGGATAATGTCTGGCGACGGTGCATTCCTCAAGAGGAGCATCATAGCGTCCTCACCTACTACCACAAGCAGGAGGCAGGAGGACATCACTCTGGGAGGAGAACGACACAGAAAGTGCTCCAATCTGGCCTATGGTGGCCTACTCTCTTCAAGGATTCTGATGAATTCGTGAAAAGATGCACTGACTGTCAGAGGATGGGCACTTGTGGTCAGCGTGATATGATGCTGATGCAGCCCATTCACTTCTGTGAGGATTTCGATGCTTGGGGCATCGATTTCATTGGTCCATTTCCTAAGAGTCAGGGATTCGAGTACATTCTATTGGTCATTAACTATGTGAGTCGTTGGATTGAGGCCAAGGTTCAGAAATGCAGCCCATGTGATCACATATGCAGCCGCATATGCGCATGCGGTCACCCAGCCGAACCAGATATGCTATATGCAGCTATATGCGGCCCAAGCGCACAAACGGGGCGCATAAACTTCATATGCGGCCATTCATGCGATCTTATATGCGGCTGATCCATTTAAGGATCCGATTACTAGAAATGAAATTCTTTGTTTTCGCTTCTGCCTTTCGACTTCCCTCCCCCTTTCGAATTTTATGGAACTCGACAAAACCCTAAACCTCATGCATTATATTCTTCCTTCGTGAGCCTCCACCGTGAAAGCTACCGGAAAGACGTAAGCACCTATGCTGCGCGGCTGTGCCTTCTCCCTCACGTCCTCCTCCTACCTTCCGCCTTCGTCCTACGCATTCTCCCTCATCTCCTCCTGCCTTCTGCGACTGCGCGTTCGCCCTCATCTCCTCCTCCCGCTTTCCTCCTTGTTCATGCATCTTCCGCCTCTTATCACTGATTCACTGTGACTAATACGTATACAATTGACCTCTTTGTGCATTTCTTTCATTCAATTTATGTTGCTTATTTTTTTTGGGATTCTGCTATTGTCTTCACCAATTTGGTTGTGAGAAGGAAAAAATATCACCTAATGGGGTTTGCACATCTATATATGTATGTACTTTCTATTTTCTATTTGCACATCTTTATATGTATGTACTTTCTAAATTCATCTAATGGGGTTTGACCTAAATCAGCATCCATACTATTTCTTATTAAGCATCTATAAACTAACATGTATTTTGTATTAGATCTGATAGTAATATCCTTGTAAAATTAATAATATCTAAATATGTCTTTAAATGGCATTATAGTCTCTGATATATGGCTTAATAAATACAAGTACCATAATAATAAATAAATTATCAGAAATTTCATACTATTAAAATATCCAACTCTGGTTGGCATTAGGTGTCAAGTTAATTTACTTCTCTTTTTACTGCTAATCCTTAGGACAATTGCATCAAGCTGTTAAAATATATATTATCAAAACCAAAAATTGATGAAATTTTATACTATTAAAATATCCAACTCTGGTTGGCATTAGGTGTCAATTTAATTTACTTCTCTTTTTACTGCTAATCCTTAGGACAATTGCATCAAGCTGTTAAAATATATATAATCAAAACCAAAAATTGATCTTGTAAGTTGTTAGGCATCTATTGCAAGTGATCTGTAAATGTCCATTATTATTTTTGTACTTCTTGCAAAACACATGTACAAATACATTCTTGATAAGATTACATTTTGTGCTTATTTTTAATGACACATAATTTTTGTGTCATGTTTAGGTCGGTTGTCATGGCCACCTCTTCCACACCTACTACGGTAGAATCTACTTACTATGTTCCACCTGGATCTACTGATCCGGGGTGGAAATATGCATATCTTGTTGAAAGAACCGATTCGAACACGGTTGCGTGTCGCTTGTGTGGCAAGGTCGTAAAGGGAGGCATCAATAGAATGAAACAACATCTAGCACACATCAAGGGAAACATGAAGGCATGTCCAAAGGCCGATGGAGATGTCCAGAAGGAAATTAGAGATTATATAGAAGATATTATGAAGAAGAATGAGAAAGTTGTTAGTTTGAGAGAACTACGGGAGGAAGTAACAATCAAAGCATCTGACAAATCTTCTAACCATCCGTATGAAGGAGGGGGCGATGCAAAAAGACCTCGTGTTTCTGAAGATTATGTGTCTTTGGGCGCAACAATGCGACAGAAGGTGATTAAAGATGCCTTTGCCAAAGAGGAGCGTGCATGCGTCAACAAGTTTGTGGCAAAATTCTTTTATGATGCTGACATTCCCTTCAATGTGGTGACCAAGAATTCCTTTATCCAAATGTGTGAGGCAATTGGACAATACGGAAGCGGGAACAAACCACCTTCATAATATGAAATTACAGAAACTTTGTTGAAGGAGTAAGTGGATGAAACAAAGGAATATTTAAAGCGTTACAATGAATCATGGAAGAAAAATGGTTGTTCTATAATGACCGATGCGTGGACTGATATGAGGGGAAGGAGCATTATGAACTTGTGTGTGAACTGTGACTTGGACACAACTTTCTTGAAGTATGTTGACACATCTGGTGATTCTCACACGGCTGAATACATCTCCTCTGTGGTAGAGGAGTGTATCAAGGATGTTGAAGAAGACAATGTTGTACAAGTTGTTACTGACAATGATTCTGCAAATATGGCAGCTGGGAGGCTTCTTAAGACCAAATATCCAAGGATATTTTGGTCTTCATGTGCAGCTCATTGCATTGATCTTGTACTTGAGGAGATTGGTAAGGAATCGAAGATAAAATATTGCATCACTAAGGCTAGAACTCTCACTCTCTTTATTTATAGTCATGCAAAGACTTTGAGCTTGATGATACAGTTCACCCAGAAGGGTGAAATTGTTCGGCCAGGTCAAACAAGATTTGCCACCACTTTCCTTACACTACAGATCATAATGGACAAGAAGGAGAAATTACGGTTGATGCTCTCTTCTGATGAGTAGAGGGAGTGTAAGTGGTCAAAAACAAGAAAAGGTAAGATGGTTGCATCTGTTGTCCTCAGGACATCATTTTGGAGCCAAGTATCCTTGACGCTGAAGACCTTCTCTCCACTTGTCTGCCTCTTATGTATTGTTGATGGAGAAAGGTAGCCATCAATGGGATTCGTATATGGAGGATTGCAGGATGCAAAAAATGAAATAAAGGCTATTTTTAAAGATGTTGAGCATTCATACAAACCCTTTATAGATGCCATTACCTTGAAGACAAAAGGAAGATTGGATAGACCCCCCCCATCTTGCAGCTTTCTATCTTAATCCCTATTATATTTACAGGGACAACGATACAATTTCTAAAGATAGCTTCGTCGTTGACAGTTTAATGGAATGCATAGAGATTTTTTTATCCTGAGTTAGAGATTCAGGATGCCATCACGAAGAAAGAAATTCATATTTATCGAAGGGGACAAGGAGCGTTTGGAAAGCCAATGGCGGTCAAACAAAGATCCACCAATGATGATGATTTCAATCCGGCTAATATATCTCAAGCTTATTATCGGTGTAAAATTTCTTATGTTAGGTTTATTATTTTACAAGAAATTAACTGTCTAATCTCTTGTAGTTCATTGGTGGTTGCTATATAGTTCTCAAACACCTTATTTGAAAGAAATGGCTTTGAGACTTTTGAAGCTGACATCCTCTTCTTCTGACTGTGAGAAGAATTGGAGCTCATTTATAGCGGTATAACTATCACCATTTGGATGTACAAATGAATATATTCATTAAGTGATTGTAATTTATAATTGATCAATTTTATATATTCTTAATGCAGATTCACACAAAAAGATGAACAAACTAGAAACCAAGAGATTGAATGATTTGGTTTTTGTGAAATTCAATTCAAATCTGAAAGAGCGTCGATCACTAACTGGGATAGATCCATTTGTTTCAAAGGGCAGAAGACACGTTATGGGTTGGATTGGTGCCAGTGAAGAAGAAGAAGAAATCTTCCAAGGGTCAGGGCTCACATGGAACTTGGTTGTAGAAGCAAGTGGGGCAGAAGAATTTGTTGAGAATAGGAGGAGCCAAAGGAATACGGAAGCTTTGCCAACTTTGGACGAAGAAGAAGAATTTATGAGTGACGCAGAAGGCGATGATGATGACAATCCAACAATCAATTTTGAAGATGATTTAGATTAGAATTTAGAAGCTGGTTTATAACTTTATATATTTGAACATTCTACATTTAGAAACATATTTTGATATCTAAATGAACTATGTAGATTTTTATTGTGGTACCTTTTTTATTTTTAAAAGTATGTTTTTGCAGGAATCTAATGGAAACATGTAATTTTTTGTCTCTAACATCACAATTAAGAGCATATCTTTAATATTTTTTAATGCAAACCGCATAATCCACATATACTTCTGCATATCCATTTACTCGCTCGGGACTACCTGACCGAACGAATACCGCATACCAACTTTCTGAACCTTGGTTGAGGCCATCCACGCCGGAACTGCAGATGCTATGACTGTATGCAGATTTTGGAGGAAGAACATCATTTCATGATTCGGGGTACCTCAAGTTTTGATATCTGATAGGGGGTCTCATTTCGTCAACGATAAGGTAAAGACCCTTGCTATCGAGTTCTGCATAGACCTTCGAGTAGCCACTCCTTACCACCCTCAGACCAATGGTCCTGCTGATGAGTTGAATTGGGAGAACAAGACTATATTGCAGAAGGTTGTCCGCCCTGACCGAAAGGATTGGTCACAGCTTTTGGACTCGGTCTTGTGGCATATAGGATGTCCTTCAAGACTCCTTTGGGTACATCTCCCTTTTGCCTCGTTTATGGCAAGCTATGCCATTTACCTATTGAGCTTAGACATAAGTCACTTTGGGATTCTACAGAGATACTTTTAGATCCAGTGAGTGTAGGAGACCAGAGGAGGGCAGAATTGGCAGCCCTGGAGGAGCATAGAGATGAAGCCTTTTCAAGCAGCCTACATTGTAAGGAGCGAGTGAAGGAGTGGCTTGATTCTGATATCAGTTACAAGCAGTTTGAGCCAAATTAGAGAGTATGGTTGTTTGATGCCAGGCTTAGATTATTTACACGGAAGTTACAGAGCAAGTGGAAGGGACCATACCTGGTCCGAAAGGTACATGATAATGGGAGTATTGACATATCTCAGATGTCATCTAAGTCTACCTTTCATGTTAATGGGAAGCAGCTCAAACCATATCTAGATCATGAGCCGCTGGTCGTTGACGTCGCCCCTATTCATTTTGCGTGAGATGGTGAGATGTGGTCTTCGACTCACATCTAGTGCATCTCACGCCTGATTATCACTGTCTTCCACCTTATATAGATCCAATTGTCCATATCATTCCATTCTTTAGTCCCACACCCCATCTTCATCCTATGATTATGATATACCTAGGATATACTTTGCCCTAAGTATAGGGGGGGTGTAGGACTTCTGAGTATTCTTATGATTCCTTCTACCATTGTTTTGTTGCCCATACTTAGGGATATTTTACCCTAAGTATAGGGAAGGTAGACCCTGTACATTCTTCCACTAGGATTTCCCTTCATGTACAACTTGCTATACTTAGGATTATTTGATCCTAAGTATAGGGGGAAACATCGAGTCCTCTTCATTATATTCTTTGATTTGTCCTTGTAGTATACTATTCCTTTTCACTTCCCTATACTAAGCACGAGTTATGTCTTCTTCATCGCTCTTGATTCACTTTGAGGACATCGTTCGAGCTAAGTATAAGGGGGTGTCGTATATATTTCATATATACTTTAGCCATAACTCGTACTTTGTGTGAGTGTGTTAATAAATAAAATGGTTAAAAATCTTTTATCGAAAAACCATAAAAATTTAAAATTTTTCCTTGTACATAAAAATTCTTTATTACACATACATAGCTATTTAAAAATTGTTTTTGTACAAATATTTGTAAATATGATTTTGTGTAAAGAACTTGTAAATATTTTGATATCAAAATTATGTATATAGTACAAAATTTTTGTAAAATGTTTGAAAAACAAAAGTTTGGAAAAACATTTGTGTAAATGTTAAATATTTTGCAAAACTCCATGCATGCATTCAGACATTCAAACATTTTTCAAAAATTTTGCACATTTCCAAAAAAAATTGCATAAATTTTTTTTTGTATATTTTTACAGTTTTTCTAAATCATTATTGACATTTAAACTAGCCTAGAGTTAAATTGGAAAATGGAGCTTGGTTAAGACCTTAATCCACCTATTCTAAGACGAACCTTATAGGGCTTAAGGTTAACACTTTTCAGGTCCATTTGGGACTTAATTCTTTAAGTCCACTCGGCTATGATCATATGTCATCTTGATGAGCCTAAGTAGAACACATAACAATGCACACATGACTCTCAGAGACAATGGCTTTACTTGCACCAACACATTACACATAACTCTTCACGGATGAGGTGGTGAGGAGGCAGTTGAAGGATATGGAGAAATCCTCAAGCGCATCACGGAAGCGTGATCGTCGTATCGAATACGACGAAGAACGACTAGTCGTACTAGTTGTTCGGTGCAGCGGAAATTTAAAAATTTTAAACCGATGAAACCACATGATCCGAGAACCATTCTCAAATCGTTTCATCTATAACCACAGCAAGTATAATGCAATACCTCTTGAAGCGTGGTTGATCAAGTCTCTACGAAAAGAGACCTCCTGTCTCAAGTCCGATCGTCGGAGTAACGGCTTGCGAGCGCGGAGATGAGTCGCGGTGTCCTCGCAATCCAAGATGATCCAAGCGCGGTTGCTCCTGATCTCGTTGCACGAGATCAAGCGTCTCCTTCGTGAGTGAAGCACTCCAAGAAGACAAAGAACTGCAGAGAGTCGAAGCGGCAGCACGATGGCGCGGGCGTCGACGTTTCTCTCCACCAAGGTGGACGGCCACCAAGAAGAGAGGGAGAGAAGGGCCGTCGTGTATATGAGAAAGAGAGAGAGAGTTTGTGCTACAATGGCATGTGTAAAGAGAGAGCCAAGTATGCCTCTCTATTTATAGGGTTTTGGGATCCATGGATCTCAATCCATGGGACACATAGAATCAATGGATGAGATTGATTTATGTTCATCCAATGGCTAAGATTGTTGTTGCCAAAAGCAACAATTTTAGGTCAAAATATATATGATAAAATCAAATATAATTCATTCCTAAAACAACCCAACAAATAAGGAGAGAAGACACATGGAGATTTCATCTCCATGTGCCTTCCATGTAGGCGCACACCCACTCCAATTAGGAGTGGTGTGCCGTCCATGGATTGCATGGAGATTGCAATCTCCATGAGATTGCAAATCTCCATGTAATCTCTCTTATTTATTTGCAACAAAATTATTTGGGTTTTATTTCTCAAAAAATAATTCACAATTATCTTTGAGAATATTGCAATCTTGCCATAGAAAAATTGTGAATCATATTCACAACCCAAAACAACATGTAATTCATATTGTTAATTAATTACACAATGTGTATCCAATACACATCATAATTAATCAACACATATAAATTATAATTAACTCTCTCTAATACATTATAAATCACATTTATAATATATCATGAATAATTGGATATCTCTATCCACATTATTCTTATCCAAACTAATTAAATCACATTTAATCATATTGGATAATTTCTCATACATCATGATAATTAAAACACTTTTAATTATCAAATTCTCTTTGCTTAGATCTTATGGAATTGTTCTTAAACCATTTAAGAACAATGCTATTTCTCCTCAGATACTTGGAGATAAGGACAGGGTGATTGTATTGTTCCACGTATAGTGACTTGGATGTTGAGATCGTATCTCAAGTCCAGATCCTATGGACCTCCCACTGATGCTTGATCAAATCAAGACCGTAGACTTAATCTTCTCATTGCATCTGAATCTCATTCAGATCAATGTCCAGTTCATGGACTAAGATTAGGTCACTTCTCTAATGAGAGGAGTCACTAAAATCCAAACATGTTTCATCACTCCCTCGGAATGGAAGCGTCATGGTTATACAATCGTATATGATCAAATCACCCTTCAGGTATTCCTAATACCTGCACATCCTACATACTGGAAGACCTATGATCATCCTGAAGATAAAGATCACTTTTACACTATCATCTTCAGGGTTAGATCATTAAGTTTCTCAATCTTGGTCATCGGGATTTGGTATAGATCATATGCTTTCACAAAGCATATATCTTACCTTCAAATTCATGTCATGCTTCCAAAGCACGACGACCATGCATGGAATTTGTTCAGTCCCAATACCTCATGAGTGAGCTCATGTCTCCCGGTTCACAGGTGAACCTGTATGATCCCTTTGAGAGATCGCATTACTCATATGTCCTTACATGCACACCAGCTCGCCGGTATATAGACCTTGATTAGGTCATCAACCTATTGGTCTGCCAAATGTACATACTCAGACATATAGCAATACATCTGTCTCTAGTCAGAGGATGCATGCCTATGTTGTGACAGTATTCAACGTAGGTCTTTGGTTATCTCGATCTCGTCAAGTCAACCCATTGACTTGACTAACCTGACACCTCTGAATTACTATTCCTATGCAGAGGACCTGCATCAAGAGGTCAGTCAGATATCAGTCATATGAGATAGGATTGCCATCTCCCACTCAGACTGGAGATCATCACTTAATGATCATTTGATGATGCTTGATGAGTCCTCTATCTAACTCCTTAGATATTCATCCAAGCATCAGCCTCTATGATCCATCCAATGGATCAACAGCTGTATGATCATCAAGTTGGCCATGGTACATAACCCTTATTGTACAGAGGGACCCTATAGTGCATTCATTCATTAATCTCAGAAAGGGGAGTGAAAAATAATCAATAATTTTCATTGATAATTTATTCATTACAATAACATTTATTGTAGAAATGGTTCGCCCGGGGCTCACATTGCTAACAATCTCCCACTAGCCCTCAGAACCATTCAGGTACAATCTTTAAACCCATACTCATTACATGCTGGTCGAAAAACTTCTGTGTTAGAGGTTTGGTAAGAGGATCAGCAACGTTGTCGGCAGAGGCCACCTTGGTGATGATGATGTCACCACGCTTTTGTATCTCCCGAATGATGTGGTATTTCCTTTCCACGTGCTTGCTCTTTTGATGCCATCTGGGTTCCTTTGCCTGGGCAATGGCTCCCGTGTTATCGCAGAGTAACGGGATGGGAGTATCAGAGGAAACTACGCCAAGCTCCAGCACGAACTTGCGCAACCACACCGCCTCCTTTGCAGCATCCGATGCGGCAATGTATTCGGCTTCCGTTGTTGAATCTGCAGTAGTGTCTTGCTTCTTGCTTCTCCAGCTCACAGCACCACCATTCAACAAGAACACGAACCCCGATGTCGACTTTCGATCATCTACATCCGATTGGAAGTCAGAATCTGTATATCCCAAGACTTGGAGATCACCATCCCCATAGACCAAGATGTAATCTTGCGTCCGTCTTAGATATTTGAATATGTTCTTCACTGCATTCCAGTGTTGTTCTCCATAGCGGGATTGGTAACGACTTACCACTCCCACTGCATGGCAGATATCTGGCCTAGTGCACATCATGGCATACATTAAGCTTCCTACGGCTGATGCATAAGGACATCCAGCCATGGCCTTCTTTTCCTCAACAGTTTGAGGAGCCATTCCTTTAGACAGGTGGATACCATGTCTTAAGGGTAGGAATCCTTTCTTTGAACTATCCATACGGAATCATTCAAGAATCTTCTTAATGTATCCATGTTGTGACAATCCCAAAATCCTCTTTTCTCGGTTTCTGAACAGCTTCAGGCCTAAGATATAAGAGGCTTCTCCGAGATCTTTCATCTCAAAGGTATGGGACAGCCAAATCTTTACACTGGTCATCATCCCTGTATCATTCCCAATGATAAGGATGTCATCTACATAAAGCACGATGAACACAACGACGCTCCCACTAAGCTTCTTGTATACACAAGGTTCATCAGGATTCTGCACAAAATCATAACTCTTTATGGTTTCGTCAAATCTGATGTTCCAACTACGAGAAGCTTGCTTGAGCCCATAGATGGATTTCTTCAGCTTGCATACTTTACCATCCTCAGTCATGAAGCCTTGGGGCTGCTCCATGTAGATATCCTCCTCGAGGTATCCATTGAGGAAAGCCGTCTTGACGTCCATCTGCCAGATGTCGTAGTCAAGATATGCATCTATAGCTAGCAATGTCCGGATGGATTTAAGCATAGCCACAGGAGAGAATGTCTCATCGTAGTCGATGCCTTCTCTCTGTGTGTAGCCCTTGGCTACGAGCCGTGCCTTGAAAGTCTCTACTTTCCCATCAGGTCCCCTCTTTCTCTTGAAGATCCATTTACACCCAATGGGTTTTACCCCTTTAGGTGGATCCTCTAGGGTCCATACACCATTCTTATGCATGGAGTCAATTTCTGACTTCATTGCTAGCATCCATCTATCCATGTCTTGATCCGCGAGTGCTTCATCAAATGAAGTAGGATCAATGTCAGTTTCACCTGACACATGGAATCCATACCTTTCAGGTGGTGCAACCACCCTCGAACTCCTTCGAAGAGGTATGGGTGTTTCATCTTTATTTACTTCTTCAGTTTCTGGTCTGGGGAGCTCAGAATCCTCTTGGGATTCAATGAGCTCCTCTACTTCACTTTTATCTTGACCTTTAAGGAAATCATCCTCCAGAAACTTTACATCTCTAGAGACAAAAACCTTTTGGGTCTCAGGGTCATAAAGCTGGTATCCAATACCATCTTTAACATACCCAATGAAGTAACACTCACGAGTGCGAGATTCCAGCTTACTTGCGTCCACGTTCTTCGCATGGACCAAGCAACCCCAAACCCTTAAGTGATTGACACTAGATTTGGTTCCATACCATAGCTCATGAGGAGTCTTAGGTACAGATTTGCTAGGAATCTTATTCAGGATATATATTGCAGTCTCTATTGCATATCCCCAGAAACTAAGAGGTAAATGTGCTTTGCTCATCATTGAACGGACCATGTCCATGATGGTTCTGTTGTGTCTTTCAGCAACACCATTAAGTTGGGGAGTTCCAGGAGGAGTGAGATTTGAAACAATTCCATTCTCCTTAAGGTATTCCTTGAATTCATATGATAGGTACTCGCCACCTCGATCAGATCGAATCCGTTTAATCTTCCTATCGGTTTGGTTCTCAACCAAAGCCTTGAATTCTTTGAACTTTTCAAAGGTTTCAGACTTGTGACGTAATAGGAAGATAAACCCGTATCGCGAATGGTCATCGATAAACGTCAAATAATATCGGTATCCATTTCGAGTCGCGGTACTGAAGGGACCACATACATCGGTATGTATTAGGTCAATAATACCTTCGCATCTTGTAACCTTGTTACGGAAAGGCATCCTAGTCATTTTACCTCGAATGCAATGTTCGCAGGTAGGCAAAGATTGGACCTGTAGGAAATCTAAAGGTCCATCCTTTATCAATCTGTTGATCCTATCAACAGACAAATGACCAAGCCTTTGATGCCAAATCATATTTGAATGATTTTTATTCTCCCTGGATCTCTTAGGGTTTTTATTAGTGGTTGTAACATTCATGACATTCGCATTAATGCACAATTCATAGAGTCCTCCAGAAGTTAAAACACCTTCTGCAATATATTTATCATAATGATTTATGACTAATTTATTACAGAACAGGAACGAATATCCACTTCTAACTAGCTTAGATACAGATATCAGATTCCTTCTAACTTCAGGTACATAAAGACACTCTTTAAGTACTAGGACTCTTCTACTAGATAATGATAGTCTGCATGTCCCGACGGCGACTGCTGCAACACTTGCATCAGATCCCATCTGGATGACTATCTCCCCTTCCTCAAGACTTCTAGTTTCCTGAAACAAATGCAACAAATTGCATACATGAACAGAAGCACCAGAATCTACAACCCAACTTCCTTCTCGTCCGACGAGAAAGCTAGTTTCAATGATGAAAGTAGATTTCATACCTGCTGGAGCTTTACCTTTGTCTGAGGACTTCAGGTAATCTGGGCAGTTACGCTTCCAGTGCCCCGGCTTCTTGCAGTGGTGACAGACGTCGGTTTTCTTAGACGCCATGAGAGTGGATGCATTGGAAGAAGAGGCAACACTTTGTCCCTTCTTCTTTCTCTTCTGGGTCGGGCCCTTCCGAGAACCATGCTTCCGACCGCGCTTCCCTTTGACCTGTGCAACCATTGCACTGCCACTGGGACCATCCTTCTTCATCACGTCCTCTGCGGACTTTAATGCAGCAAGGAGAGCAGCATTTGTCAATTCCAACTTGTTCATGTGGAATGACACTACAAAGTTATTAAAAGACTTGGGCAATGACAGCAGAATGAAGTCAGCTTGCATGTCTGCATCCATCGTTGCCCCAAGAGTCTCCAGCTCCGACAAGTACCCAAACATTTTGAGTACATGTTCACGGACCGAAGTCCCTTCCTGCATTCTACAGCGAATGAGGTCTTTCATAACATTGTACCGCTGAGTGCGGTTAATGTCACCAAACATATCCTTAAGATTCTGCATTATTTCCTGACAGGTATTCATCTCCACATGTTGCTTCTGCAGAACATTGGAGAGAGAACCTAGGATATAGCACCTAGCCAAGACATGATCCTCATCATACTTGTCATTAAATGCTTTTTCTTCCTTGGACTTAGGGTTCTCAAGCTTGTCCTCGGATAGCACATAACTAATGCGCTCAGCAGAGAGAACAAGCTCCAAATTTCGGATCCAATCCGAATAATTTGGGCCGGTCAATTGGTTGACCTCAAGAAGCCTACTAAGTGGGTTCAAAGACTTCATTTTCTGAAATTAAGAATGCACTATATTAGAATATAAAAATTATATATTCAAATTTATAATATTTGATTAAGGCATTTTAAATCAAATTGTTCTTGCTATGTCAACCTTGAAAGTTTATTCCCTTATTCACTTTCAAAGTAAGAGATATACTTACCAATATATCTCAAGCAAGAACTGGGATCTCCTCCTTATCTTTGTCATATCCCAATAATATGAGAACCTATGACTCCAATAAAGAGAAGCGGGAACACATTCCGCATTGCAAGTCCAACTTGCATTTCCCAATTCGGTCTTTAATACCCGGGCCCACCACCCCTAAGGCGATGTTGACCCGTTATTAATTGAACCAACCGTCAACAGGAATACAACTCGCTATGCGCAATCCAATATCGCCCCAATAATATGAGGACCCGATATTGGGGTCACTACGCATACGTCCTTACTCTTTCGAGAAGCGACGAGCCCGATCCAAACGGATCGTATGCAGGAGCTGTCACTTCGTACAGGCGTCTCCTTCATACGATGTCTGGCGACGGAACTCTTCGCCTTGACGGGAGACCATGGATGTCACTTATGTGATCCTCCATATCATATTCAAATTTTAATTAATTATTATGAATCACATTCACATAATTAATTCTTCCAAGGGAATTAATAACTCTAATCATATTAGAGTATTTCAATTGGACATAATCAATTTAATCATATTAAATTAATTATCAATCCAATTCAATCAATCAAACTTGATTATTTTACTTGAATACATATATGGTAATATCTCAAAATACGTATTAATTCGAATTTTAATAATTTAGAAAAAATACATCTTAATCCCTCGGACATTATCCCGGCCCTACCCGCTGTCATGGCCAGTACCGACGAGAGTGGGACGGACCACATACGTTGCAACCCGCAACCCCAATGCTCTCCGACTAGGCACCACATCCGCCTCGGGAAAGGATAATGCCAAATTGATTAATTTGTACTTGAGATGATCATCGGTTTTTCAACCGAAATTGTACCATATAGTAATAATCAAAACATTTTTGATTATAAGGAAATTTGCTAGACAAATTCCCAAATCCTATTCAAGCATCAAGTTTGAAAGATTGTTGTTTCCAATTTATGATTTAGATCACATCTTAATCAATTAATTGGTTGGGGCCATGTCAATTAGGCAAATAATCATGTCTCAATATTTCACAAATATTATTCAAGATGATTTCACGAAATTAACAATTAATTTCACTAATTGACAATCACTTGGTTCTAGATTAGGAATGCAATTTCAGTAAAGACCCCTATTCACTAAAATTGGCATATCTCAATCAATTTAAATCCAAATTAAGCAAACTCAATTTTCATAGATTTCTAACTTGATTTACAACAGAACCTAAGTGGATTTGCACGCATTTCGAGGCAGATGATAACAGTAATTAACTCTTTAATCATGTTAAAATCTACTGTTCCCGCAACAGTGCATACATGTCCATTAAAACAACCATAACTAGAGCATACGAAATCCGATTTACGCAAACTCAGTTGCTATGATTTCCTTATTTAATGGGGAACAAAAACCAAGTATTAAATTCATGTTTAAACAATTTAAACAGTGCCGAATTTATTTACTAAACAGATCTGCGAAATCAAATGCGATGAAAACTTTCGCGACCTAAACGAACCCAAGTCGTCCTCGGTTTTTCGAATCATATTCGAAACCGTCAACCTGGCTCTGATACCACTTGAAGGATATGGAGAAATCCTCAAGCGCATCACGGAAGCGTGATCGTCGTATCGAATACGACGAAGAACGACTAGTCGTACTAGTTGTTCGGTGCAGCGGAAATTAAAAAATTTTAAACCGATGAAACCACATGATCCGAGAACCATTCTCAAATCGTTTCATCTATAACCACAGCAAGTACAATGCAATACCTCTTGAAGTGTGGTTGATCAAGTCTCTACGAAAAGAGACTCCTGTCTCAAGTCCGATCGTCGGAGTAACGGCTTGCGAGCACGGAGATGAGTCGCGGTGTCCTCGCAATCCAAGATGATCCAAGCGTGGTTGCTCCTGATCTCGTTGCACGAGATCAAGTGTCTCCTTCGTGAGTGAAGCACTCCAAGAAGACAAAGAACCGCAGAGAGTCGAAGCGGCAGCACGATGGCGCGGGCGTCGACGTTTCTCTCCACCAAGGTGGACGGCCACCAAGAAGAGAGGGAGAGAAGGGCCGTCGTGTATATGAGAAAGAGAGAGAGAGTTTGTGCTACAATAGCATGTGTAAAGAGAGAGCCAAGTATGCCTCTCTATTTATAGGGTTTTGGGATCCATGGATCTCAATCCATGGGACACATAGAATCAATGGATGAGATTGATTTATGTTCATCCAATGGCTAAGATTGTTGTTGTCAAAAGCAACAATTTTAGGTCAAAATATATTTGATAAAATCAAATATAATTCATTCCTAAAACAACCCAACAAATAAGGAGAGAAGACACATGGAGATTTCATCTCCATGTGCCTTCCATGTAGGCGCACACCCACTCCAATTAGGAGTGGTGTGCCGTCCATGGATTGCATGGAGATTGCAATCTCCATGAGATTGCAAATCTCCATGTAATCTCTCTTATTTATTTGCAACAAAATTATTTGGGTTTTATTTCTCAAAAAATAATTCACAATTATCTTTGAGAATATTGCAATCTTGCCATGGAAAAATTGTGAATCATATTCACAACCCAAAACAACATGTAATTCATATTGTTAATTAATTACACAATGTGTATCCAATACACATCATAATTAATCAACACATATAAATTATAATTAACTCTCTCTAATACATTATAAATCACATTTATAATATATCATGAATAATTGGATATCTCTATCCACATTATTCTTATCCAAACTAATTAAATCACATTTAATCATATTGGATAATTTCTCATACATCATGATAATTAAAACACTTTTAATTATCAAATTCTCTTTGCTTAGATCTTATGGAATTATTCTTAAACCATTTAAGAACAATGCTATTTCTCCTCAGATACTTGGAGATAAGGACAGGGCGATTGTATTGTTCCACGTATAGTGACTTGGATGTTGAGATCGTATCTCAAATCCAGATCCTATGGACCTCCCACTGATGCTTGATCAAATCAAGACCGTAGACTTAATCTTCTCATTGCATCTGAATCTCATTCAGATCAATGTCCAGTTCATGGACTAAGATTAGGTCACTTCTTTAATGAGACGAGTCACTAAAATCCAAACCTGTTTCATCACTCCCTCGGAATGGTTATACAATCGTATATGATCAAATCACCCTTCAGGTATTCCTAATACCTGCACATCCTACATACTGGAAGACCTATGATCATCCTGAAGATAAAGATCACTTTTACACTGTCATCTTCAGGGTTAGATCATTAAGTTTCTCAATCTTGGTCATCGGGATTTGGTATAGATCATATGCTTTCACAAAGCATATATCTTACCTTCAAATTCATGTCATGCTTCCAAAGCACGACGACCATGCATGGAATTTGTTCAGTCCCAATACCTCATGAGTGAGCTCATGTCTCCCGGTTCACAGGTGAACCTGTATGATCCCTTTGAGAGATCGCATTACTCATATGTCCTTACATGCACACCAGCTCGCCGGTATATAGACCTTGATTAGGTCATCAACCTATTGGTCTGCCAAATGTACATACTCAGACATATAGCAATACATCTGTCTCTAGTCAGAGGATGCATGCCTATGTTGTGACAGTATTCAACGTAGGTCTTTGGTTATCTCGATCTCGTCAAGTCAACCCATTGACTTGACTAACCTGACACCTCTGAATTACTATTCCTATGCAGAGGACCTGCATCAAGAGGTCAGTCAGATATCAGTCATATGAGATAGGATTGCCATCTCCCACTCAGACTGGAGATCATCACTTAATGATCATTTGATGATGCTTGATGAGTCCTATATCTAACTCCTTAGATATTCATCCAAGCATCAGCCTCTATGATCCATCCAATGAATCAACAGCTGTATGATCATCAAGTTGGCCATGGTACATAACCCTTATTGTACAGAGGGACCCTATAGTGCATTCATTCATTAATCTCAGAAAGGGGAGTGAAAAATAATCAATAATTTTCATTGATAATTTATTCATTACAATAACATTTATTGTAGAAATGGTTCGCCCGGGGCTCACATTGCTAACAGCAGTTTCCTTTGGCTTGGGGTAGCATATGAGGGTAGTACTTCTAGGTGGTACCTCTCTTATTCTTATAGTGAAGGAAGTGCATCTCAACTTGGTATGGTGGTGTTGAAGTCTAAAGACAAGAGTTGTAGGTTGAAATAAAGCTTCAAAAGAGGGATAGTCTACTGGCTCAAGAGAAAAACTCTTTATGTATATATGCTGCACCATGTAGATATGTTGTACATATGCATATCGGGAAAAAATATGCAAAGAAAAAAACTCCAAAAAAAGTGATGGTTTTGATTGAAAATAAAATACCTACCAGAGTGTATATAGTCAAATAAAGCAAAGCTTATGTTACACATGCTCATCTCATGAAGCTTGCAACGGGAGACCTAACTACACTAGTTGGGCTCCCAAGGATACATGGCTACACTGGTCATGGTCCTTTCTCTTCTTCCTCCTCTTCTTGAGCCAGTTGAACTTGAACTTAGAAGGGAATACCCCGCTCCTCGAGGAAAGAGCTTCCAGACTGAGGCATTAGAGTTACTTTATTAAGGGGGGTTGTCACTTTGTCATTTCTGAGGTGAGGAGCTATATATAACTTACACAATATAAGGAAAGATTCATGGTCATTAGAGTTTGTTTATGTAGACTTGTTCTGATCTGGATTATTGAGGAGTCTTGACCATAGATTAGTGGAACTTAGAGGCTATTGAGTTTTAAGATTAAGTCCAAATAAGGTTCCAAAAATTAATAATCCAAAGGCCGGACTGAGCTCCATACTTCAATTCAATGAAGGCAAGTTTAATAATCAACCTTGATTTTCCTTCTTTTTCTTTTTCTTTCTCTTTTTCACTTCTTTTTCAAATAGTTGTTTGCTAAGGGACTAGCAAAAGTAAAGTATAGGGGGGTGATGAATCCCCATTCGTCACTCTTTATTCTTATATTTAAGCTAAATATTTTGGCAAAACACCATGTACGTAGTTGTAAATATAATAAGTTACCAATAAGCATGCATTTGTAAATATCAATAATTAGCATGTATTTGTGCAAAATTAAAAGACTAAAGAATAAAAGGAAAAAGAGGGAAATATTTAGTATAAATATTGAGTGACCTAATCCCAAAAGTGGGCCCAACATGGGCCTGATCGCCAAATAAAATAAGTAGAAAGAGATAGGGTCACTTTACCTTGTACACTTCCCCTTCTATGTATGCATATATATAGATATTTTATTTTCAAAAAAATCAAAATAAAAATGTGTTTATATTACCTTGTATATGTCTTAAAAATGAAATAAAAATTAGAAAAAGAAAAAGAAAATAAAATAATTTCTCGCTACAACCTTGTACACAATACATGTATATATGTATTATATCCGTATTTATTTAACACTTGTAAATAACTCATAAAAATAAAATAAAAATCATTCTATACTCTGAATTTTATGTTGTAAATAAATAAAATATAAAATTGGGGTATTTTAAAAAAATAAACAAAATAAAAATAAATAAATAAATAAATATTTTAGACATGTACATAATCTATTATAATGTATATACCTTAATTTATTTTTGATAAAAATAAATAAAAATCACTAAAAATTAGTCTGAAAATTAATAAACATTTCTCATCTTGAACATTTTTTAAAATAAAATTGTTTTCTATTTTTAAATTACTTTACAAATAATTTTGACTTAGTTGATTTCTGATTGGTCCAGAGGGGAACGTTGACCTTGGTTAATTGCCCCCTTTGGACCTAATTCCTTTGCAGATACGATTTTGCTCGATCTTTGCCAATTTTTCCTGAACCGATCCATCTTCCTTGTCCCTCAATTAGATGGTCTGAATACCAAGGAATGATCCACTATTCTCGCCCGGTCACCTTTAGGGATCCGTTCCTCGGATTACGCACCCTTACTCCCATCTTCTCGGACCCTGCTGGGTATATAACTTCCTGGAGCCGCAACTTATTCTGCATCTTTGGCCATTGTCCTCATTTCCTGGGAGCTCCATCTTCTTCCTTGAGTGACAGCAAGTGAGGGAGAGTGTCATAGTGAGGTCTCAAGGTGTCAACGAGCTTCATCGCTGTGCTCCGCCACGAGGTGAGCTCCAACCTATGGATGCGTTAATCCATCAAGGCGAAGACCCCCAAAGGTCCGCGATCTTCAGCCCAGACGACAACATCCATTATGTAACCCTGATTCTTCCTCGTTTGTGTTTAATTCAAAGATTTGGAGGTTGGTCAGATTGAGTCATCGGCTTCATTACACTGTGATCGAATCATCCCTTAGCCCTTCCGACAATCATAGAAAGTTCATCAGACTCCTCCCCACCTTATACACCCAATCCCCCCCCATTCGCCCAAGAAAAGGGATTGAGCTCTCCTCCGCCGTCCCTTCATCGGAGAGTCACGCTCTACCTCGCCCTTCACCCATTTCACCTACTAATGGGTCGAGGAACTTTGCCCTCGACCAAGTGACTCGTCTACGCAGGTCAGAGTGCCGAAGTGGCCTCATTTGGAGGTCCAAACATCATGGCACAACAGCCCAGGACCTCAGTGTCTCTAGGCCGTCCCCGACATTTTTAGCTTCATCAGAGCATAGTAGTAGCTGCAGAAAACCACCGGCGTCATTTCCCCCATCTGAGCAGCTCCAGAGGACGTCTTAGCAGCGCGTAGTAGCCGGTCGAAGCTCGCCGGAGGCAAGTTCTTGGTCGTTCTTACAGGAGGTGTCTTCTCCGTCCGATCGAGGCATCCTCCAGTTCTGATCATGACCATTCATCCACAAGGAGCCCTCGATCGTCCGATCCATCTGAGGATCAACTGTCAGCCGTCCATCGCCGAACCGGTATCGCCTACGCCTAGCCGTCCAATCATAAGTGGACATGTTCAACCGTTGGATCTGTAATAAGAAGGGTAATTTGTACTTAGGCCCTCCTACCTGTTTACATTTCTTCTTTAGTCTTGTAAATATTTTTCACAGTTCTTTTTAGCTTGAACATTTTTCACTTAGGACCTTATGTTTTCAGTATTTGCATGCTAATCCATCTGTTTGAGCAGCACGTGGTCTATCACGTGCTATCTGGGTTATTTGTATATTTCTACCTGAGCTTTATGGTTGTTACTAATTGAATTTTTATAAATAGAAATTGCACTTATACCCCTGCTTGACTGTTTCATGTGCCGCCCCACACGCGGATCTGGGCTTTTTGCATATTTAGCCCTATACTCTTTCCACGTGTTATTGTTTGGTTGGATACTTTTCCATAATTGCATATTGGTCCCTATATGCTGTGCCTTTACTTGTTGATTGAATAAATAACAAATCTCTTCCAAAATTCATGAAATTTGGATACATGGCTCCTGCCATGGTGTAAGAATTTCTATGAATTTTTGGGCTCATTTTGTTTGAGTTTAGTATTTTCAAAAATTCAAAAACCCTAAAAATTGCTTCTGTCCAGTTTTAAAAATCAACTACAAATATTAAAACCTTTTTAAAAATTATAAAAAAATTGTTGTGTGTTTATTTTGAGTTGCTTTTGCTTGTATCCAATTTTTGTCGCATTTGCTTTTATAAAAACCTTACAATTGAAAAACCCCAAAATCTTAGAAAAATCATTAAAAATTCAGAAAAAATAAAAAAATATGTTTTTTTTCTCATGTAGTTAGTTTTTAGTATATAGTTTTAGATAAAATTACTGTTGATATTGTACATGCATTTTAAGTATTTTTAACTTGCCTTTAGATCTCAGCTATACACTTTTTAGCATTTTTAACCTTATTCCATTTTTATAAAATCAACTAAAAATAAAAAAAACAAGAAAATTAATAAAAACATCTGAATATTTCTAAAACCCCAAAATATTTTTATTTGAATTTTCTGAGTATTTTTGATGTGTTGAATAATTGTCTGATTGTTATTTTGTGAGTGTTTTTATCCTTTTTCCTAATATGAAAAACTCCAAAAAAATTAAATAAGATAAAATCCACCAAAGATATTTGTTTTCAGATTTCTGACTACTTCGTAGCTTAGGCATACCGTGCTCCTTGTGTTCAATCCTGGTAGCTATACAAGGTAAAATAAAATAACGAGACTACTATTTTTGTTCTTGATTGTTTGATTTTTCCTCCTTGGTGGTCTTTCTTGATTTTCTTGATTGATTCCGATCCGAGTGGTTGAGGTCGCAACGACTAGTGACATATTTTACCCTTAGTCACTCGGGTTTTCGGGTCATCAGTAAGCTTCCTTCAATGGTCCTCCACATGCTGGGTGCTCCAAAAGGCTCCGGCAAGAGCCGAAGCTCTAACGAGGAGGCGACCGAGCTGGAAGGCTCCTAATGCTTCGACGAGAAATCAAAATGAGTTCCCAGGTGCCTCTTGGTGCTTCTGGACCTGCAAGAATGGTTAAACCGTCGATGGAAAAGTACCTCAACGGTCGGCGAGGCGAGCGGGGGTGGGGAACGGTGATGATGGTTGGATGACTAGAGCGAGCTCCGACGAGGGTTTGATTTGATTATCCGATGGATGAAATGCAGGGATAATGATGTGGTAGTGTTCCTATAGGTACGATGGACGAGAAGCGCGAAGAAAAATGAAGAAAAGGGGTACCCTCGAAGGTGAAATCACTTGAGGAAGAAGACCTCGACGGCGTGACTTCGCCGGAGGTGGTGGAGCTGCCTCGACCTTCCTTTGATCCACCTGACGCCCTGAAGATGGAGCTGTCACATCCCTCTCGCGAAAGGGGATGAAAAGTGGAGAAGAACTGGTCCAAAAGGGGTTCAAAGTTTGAATCAAAACTCGGAGGTGTATTTGAGGGGTTGACGAAGTGGGTGGGGGAATCGAGGCGGATCGATGAAATCGTGGGTGATTAGCCCAAGAAGAAGCATGGGCGGGAAAGCTCATTCGTCGAGGAGCAAAAGTCAAGAAGGGAGTTACGCAAAATGGTGCAAGAATCGAGCTGTAAAACTCTACAAACATGGTGAGAAACGAGGTCTGACAAGGGGCAGGAGGGCAGAATAGAAGTTGGCCACGGTCGACGTTTACCGCCTCCTAGTTGGTCCACATGGACCAACCAGGAAAAAGCCCTGAAAAATTATTTGAAAATGCATTTAAAAATAACAAATGATTTTATCAATTTTAGGTTATAAAAATGTTTATTATTTTTTAAATTATTTTATTATATTTCTTATTTATTTGTTTGATGTATAAAAATACAAGTTCCCTTTTATGGCCTATATAGGTATACAAATCTATATATTTAAATATTTTATTTTTATTTTGTACATTTAATTTTATTATATTTGTTTACCATTTTATAAATTTATAACTTATTTTTATATACTTAAGTATACGTTTATTTTATTTTTGTGATGTATTTTGTACAATTAATTAAATGGAAATAGTATTCATATAGGTATAAGTATAGGTAATTCATCTAGGTATCATATACAAGTATTTTATTTTTGTATTTTATTGTATTTTTATTCCTATTTTAATATACATATATATTATAAATAATATTTACAAAATTATAAAAATATAAAAGTATAAAAAATAATGAATGATAAATAAAATGGTTGTTTTAATCGGTACAAGTATACCATAGGGGTCCAAAACCCAACTTTCAAACCATAGATCCGAAAAATATGAACCACTTTTATTAAATATCTTATTGAAAATTATATACAATTAAAGGTGATATTGATACATTTCAAGTTTTTATTTGAGAGATACAAGTGTGGGAAGTTGGAGTTTTGGAAACTTATTCAGATCATAACTTTTTACCGGTACATTATTTTTGTATGAAATCAATTTTGTATTTTTCTTTATTTAATTATCTACAACCTTCACGTACTAAATTTCTTTATTTGGAGTACAAAAAGTGGAACTAAAAATAGGTCCCAAATTGAATAAAGAATGAATTAAATAAAAGGTTATTTTTATTGTATTTTAGCCCTTATCTCCTCATACTTTATTCCTTGGTTTATACATCTAGATGCCTAGGTCTGGGGGTTTCAGGTCATAAAATATTTACAATATTTTATTCTCTTCCTTTTCTTTTCTTTATTCTATAATTTTGGCTTTAAAACTGTATTTTACACACTATTCACACACATGCATGAATGCTAAAATACAGGAATTAAAGGTATTTACATGCATTTGCTAGGGTTTTTGAGGCCAAAATGATAGAATAAAGATGATGAAATGGAGGTTCATCAATTAGCAAGTTGATAGGTGCTCGAAACTTCTCCGAAATAATATCCTGAATTCCTACCAGAAATCACATAGTCTTAACCAGTATGGGTGTAAGTACGGATCGTTTCCGGCTACCCATGTTACTTGAGGACGGAGCCTTACGCAATGTTCTCTAAACCTCCCACTCTGCTAAGTACTCCTGGATTGTTCCGGCTACCCGAGAGTACACACTGAAGATAAGGTGAATAAAAGCATGAATTAAGTAGTACTTCAGAAGAAGCCCATACTCTGACTCTACGTTATGTGTCATCTCTCACTCACTGAATCTGGAGAGTGTACCTACGACGCAATCCCGGGGGTTGCTCTCCCAAAAAAATAGAGTCCTTACGACTCATTTTAAGGTCAGATGAAAATTATCAGTCTCTATTTTAATTTTCATTTATCACTTTTTTGGGTATTTTCAGAAAAATCGTCTAACGTGTTTTTGTCTTTTTGGGTAAGATCCTAGATACAAGCAACTAGGTGTTTCGGCCTAAGCAAGCACCTAGATACCATTGCGCGGAGAAGGGAAAAGATCGAGAGATCCTAAGAAGCACCTATCCTTAAAAAGCCATTGAAAACCGTCCAGAAAAACACAAGCGAAAAAGCCACGGCTATGAACAATTTTTGTTAAAAAACATTACACTAAAAATGACTTTGCGGTTCTGTCCCGCCCTTCTCAACCTGTGTTGCACAAATCAGAAATAGAAAGCCGTGAAGTTAGATAATAAAATGGCGAAAAGAGAAATCCTAAACCTAGGTATATGGCTACTCTAACGTCGTTTCTCCGACAACAACGTCATCTGAAAACCCACACCCAATCAACTTCTGAATCATGCAAACGTGATAGAAAAGATTTTCATTCATTGTATCAACCATGTGAGTTTTATCAGAAAAGACTGATTTTTAGTTAGTGTAATTTATTTTTATTTATACTCCTAAACATAAGTGAGTAGCGGTTAAAAACGGGTGTGTCGAACTTAGGGAGGCAGACTTTTGTAAAACTGGGGCTAACCTATATATAAAATAAGATAAAATAAGTATCCTAATTTTTATTTTTAAGGATCTGAATTTTTATTTTATTTTTATGAAATTTATATTTATTTTTTGTGAATTTAAAGTAGTTAATGATTTTTTTATTATTTTAGAATTTTTTGTATTTTTTATTTTTATGTTGTAATTTTGATTTTCAATTTTTATAAAATTTTAAGGAATTTTAGTATTTTTACATATTTTGGTTTATTTTAAGTTCAAAACTTATTTTTTATAAAAATGGTGAAGTATTTTGGAATTTTAGAATTGAAAATAGTGCGAAAGTATTTTGATTTTATTTTTATTACATTGTAGAAGAAATTATATTTAAAATGATATGTTATGCATTTTTAAACGATATTTATTTATTTATTTATGATTTTTTGAAGTTTTATGTATTTTATATTTTATTGGTTTTATAAATAAATTTTTATTTTGTTTTTGGATTATTATGTAAAATATGGTAAAAGATATTGTAGGTAATTTTTGTAGGATTTTTAAAGGTGTTTTATATTTTTGGGATTTTTAAAGTTTGTTATATTTTTATGGTGTTTTAAAAGGAGTTATTAAAAATAGAAAATTGATGAATCCATGATTCGTCACCTTTATTCTTTTATTTTAGCTTTATTTCTATAGTCAAACACCTGTAAATAGCTACTAATTCCATGAAATTACCATTATGCATGTATTTGTTAAATATGCATTTTTAGCACTTTTGTATTCAAAATAAAAGAATAAAGAAGAAAAGTAGAAAAGAAAAGAAAAATAAAGGATGTATTTAAGCAATAAATGCAAACTAAAGTGAACCTTGAGAGAAGGTCAAGACTTGACCTGATCAACTAGGAATAAAGTAGGGGGAGATAGGGTTGTTCATTCAAAAATCCAAAAATATTTTGTAAATACTCTTCCTTGTATATTTGTACAAAACTTGTACTATTTAATTTATACATAAATTGACCTCTACTTAATTATTTTTGTAAACAGAAGTTGTAAATAAAAATGTGTTGTAAATAATAAAAATAATTGCAAAGCAAAATAATGTACATATTACAATAATCACACTTAGAAAAAACCACAAAAAGATGATTGAAATACCAATTTCAGCTCCATACAAACTCAAATTGAACCAACTCACTTCCATTATACTTTAAATTAAATTATCTTTCAAATGGATGTGATTTCATAATTTTTGAAGTTACGATTGAAAAGTCAGTTTTCTGGGGTGTTTTGTGCACTTTTACCACGTACATATTCGTATATTTACTTATATTTATTTTTTATACATATTCTACATAATTTTAAACATTAGTTTCATTAAAAATAAAATAAAAATATATAAATAATAAAATTAAAAAAATATTTTAAAAATACTTCCTTATTCGTACATGTGTATATTGTATTATATGTCCATAATATTTGTATACAACTAATTTCCTTATATAAAAATCACCAAAAAATTAGATGTCTAACACTAATTAAATAACTTAATTTAATTACGAAATTTGTATTTAGATTTAATTATTTAATTTAAAAACATACCTTGTATATAAGATATGATTCCATACCTTTAATAGCCACCATTAAGGTGGCTAATTAATTTCTATAAATTAATTATTTTTATTAATTTATTTAATTCTAAAATTCGTAATTAATTAATTAATTAATTTATTTATTTAGTTAATATATTAACTTCAACACTAAACACCTTTCTTAAGTGTATATACATTCCTTTTTTATTTTTCTTCTCTTTTTATTGGCTCCCCCTCCTTAATTCATTCTTGATCAATCTTTGGTATAGAGGAGCCCAATCTTCGAGAGCTATCTTGTTGAAGAAGAGTGCCCAGTCTCCGAGTCGTCCAGTGACAGCACGTCGGCCCTCGTCAAGGTCATCACGGCATATTCGATCCCGTGGTAAGATCCAACGTTATTTCCTTTTGTTTTTCCTAGATTAAATTTTACATTCAAGTTGTGCTTTGATTTCATCAAAATTTAGATTTTAAAACCCAAAAATTTTCACCACAACTCAGTTTCGATCCGATACTGATTTTTCATCTCATCTCGTGATTTGTCTGTTTCACATTCTATCTCAGGCAACCTCTCACCTCCGATCGCGCACGGTGGTCGGAGACACGGATCTATCTTCCATCTCGCCAAGATCCTCAACCATTCACGCATCATATCTTGCTGATAAAAAATAAAAAGAATAAAAAATCATATATTTGTTTTCATCTCTAACATTTGTGTCACAGGATCATTTCAAAATATATAAAAATAATAATAAAAAATAATTTTACTTCTATTAAATTTTCTATTTGAAAAAAAATATAATTTTTTTCACTTATAGTTTAAAAAAATAAAAAAAGGTAGGTCACACATGGTTGCGCCGCAACCGGCCAGCCATCATCCGCGCACAGCCTCCAACAATGCTCCCCCCCTGCGCCCAGCACGCTGCCATCCCAAGGTTCGCCGCCCCTCTGTGCCCCTTGCCCAGCCTTCTCGCCACGGCCCCATGCCATCGCGCAAGGCGGAAACCTCCTCCAGAACCCATGCTGTGCGCTACCACAGCAGCCACCCCTACGCGGCCACTCTTGCGTCGATCTTTGGTGCTCCGCCTCCCATCCCCCAGTCCAACCGCGCTCTGCCACATGGGTCAGAGCTGCGCTCTCCAACCGCCATTCTAGCACGAGCGCGGCATCGCCCATGACTTCACCCCGGCGTGAACGTCAGCTCCCGACCGCCTCACCCGCACCACGACGTTGTGCCTTCTGTACGCACACTGCGTGAGGCGGTTCCCTCCATAGAAACATTATCCTTATGTTGGACCTCCATCGCCGCACGCCCGTTCACCATGGCAACGACCCAGGGGGCCCGTGCGCCTCCGACAGACAATGCGCCGACTGTGCGCCCTCATATCGCCCCCCCTGCTTCCCCTCGCGTAGCAACGGCAGCGATGGATCTGCACCTCAGCCCCCTCCCATTGTGAAGAAATGAAGGAACAATAAGAAGACATTTGGAAAATTGCAACAAAGCCCTTTGATGTTTCGGAAATTACATGTCAGCCCTTGCCTTGGGGACTGCTTGGAGGATGACTTGGAGTTTCTTTTTGGAGGACCCGTACAGGAGGAAGCACATGGACGACAAGAAGATATTTATTTTGTTATAGAGAAAAATTGATTATTGTAATAATTTAGACCTAGATTCTTGTGGACTTGGATATTTTTCAGGGTTTGTTTCGCCAAGTGTTGGTGCAGTTGTGGACTCATTTCAAACATATTTCCATTGGGAAAGACCTCTATCTTTTTATTAGTACACATGAACATAAAGACCATCACTAGTGTCCAAAAAAATTTGAAATAGTCCACTCCCACTGGTGGAGGCCTCCCCCAATAACCATCATCTCTTCCATTCCTCCACCAAATAAAAGAGCTTCATCTCCCATTTTTAAATTCATCCACCATTAGAGTCTTCATTCTAGCTCCTCTACCTCCATTGTGATAGAGTGAAGGTTGGAGACGAAGCCACGATGAAGGGAGGATTTTTTGGCATGATCCCTTGGTGTTCTTGCTCCATTGTATCACAAGCTCTTAGCTTGTTAAGCCTCCTCTCCGCCAGAATCGAGGCCATGACCGGTCATTCTTATCAGAGAATCGACCACCATAGGCGACTACGTTCATATGCTATGTTTTTCTTCTTGTAGGTAACTTTTAGATTTAGTTTTTCTTCTTTTGTAGTGTAATAACCCACCATCTTCAACTTTCGTTCATCCTCCTCGACACGGCTAACACCCCACGCCGCCTTCATCCGATTCTTCGTAGCCCCTTCACGCAACCTCAACCAACTTCGGCCACGCACGTTGGTTGGAGACCATCTCCTTCTACCATTTTCATAGGAGAACCCATACACCGTATGTATTTTTGTGTGTGTAACGCAAGCCGAGCCCACGCTCGAGCTACCATTTCTACTCGCAGGTATCCGTCTGAACGTCCTACAACTGCACCACCATCTCTCGTGCAGAGCTCCACGCTGTGGCACTTCATCAGCCCTCGGATTGGCTTTTTTGTTGTTGTTTTTCGAAGGAAGAAGAAGAAGGGAGGGGGTGGATAGCAGCCACCGTTTGATTTATCCCCCTTATTCTAATCTTAACCATCCAGCCAAAGGGTAGACGTTTTATGCATAAGCACTCACCATTTTGAAATTTCACGCACATCCCCTTATTCTCCAAGAGCCTCTGAATGCCACGTGGTTAAGTGGCAAGTTTTGCGACCATACCCCTTCATTTTTGGAATATTTCAAGAAGTTTTCGAGTACAATTATGAATTGCAGTTTCGTATTTACTTTTTCATCTGTACCCCTACACTCAAATGCTCATAACTCATTCATCTGAACTCCCTATCATGTGAGATTTTTTTGTTAGTAAAATTCATTAAAGATCTACATCGTATCAAAATTTCAAAATATTCTGATGTATGAGATATTAATGGTGAATTTTTGAACTTAGGATACTGATTTAATGTATTTTGCTAATAACTTTTTAAGTACTTGATATCATTTGCTCATTTTTGGACATGTTGTAGAAATTAGGAGGACTAAAGTTGTGTTCAAAATTTCATTAAAAGATATTTCGATTTGTGTCCGATAGAATTTCTACAATATTTCGAGTGATTAATTTATTTGTTGAGCATATTTCGTCTATTTGAAAATCTAAAAATATGTTCGTGTGCCCTGACTTTGTTCTCCACTTAGAGATTTTTGTTGTATTTTTATCCTATTGTTTGATTAATAAAAAATTCAAAAAACATCATTTCTACATTCTTGTTGTCTTTTATTTTTAGTATATTCATTATATATCAGAAAAATACCAAAAAAATATTGTTGCTTTCTCTCGTCTATATCTATATCATATCCTAAAGGCATTCAGTATGATTAGGTCTAGTGTCCAAAAACCCAAAAACACTTCAAAACTTGCAAAAATAACTAAAAAATGAAATAGTGCCAAAAACAAAAAACAAAGTCCTTTTTTCTTTGATATAATCTTATCTATCTACGAAAATATAGGTATAATTTAAGGACTTCATTTTGAATTATTAATAGTATTGTTTTCGAGTGTCCTATTTGCCTTATTTTTTCTAGGTTAGGATTGCCCATTTTATATTATTACTTTCTTTTTTCTAAAAAAATTCTAAAAACATTTGCAAAATTAACTAAAACACAAAAAGATTTTATTCCCTGTATTTTGAATATTTTTACCTAATTTTATCTCTCTCTCATCTCTCTTGTGTATATATATATATCCTATATAGTCTTATATCCTTGCTAAAAGAAAAAGAAATTATCAAAATATAAAATATAAAATAAGAAAATTAAAAATCAAAATATAAAAATAAAAAATAAAAATAAAAAAATAGAACTTGTAGGCATTTAACCACTTTCACATTTCTGAGCATTATTGCCTTATTCTACCTGTTTGCTCCTTGTGTTCGACCCTCTACATACTTGCACTATACACATATTTTCTATAGTTATAATAAATTTTAACTCCACACTTTGATTTCCATTGCTTGATTTAATTGTCGTGGGTTGATTGTTTATTTAATCGGGATTTACCCGGGGTCGCCGCAGCGACTTTGTCTCTGCCTTGTGTGAGATATTTAGACCCTCGTAAATATCGGTTAATCAAATGGCACCGTTGCCGGAGAGCAACATCGCATAGATCGTCTTTTTGCTTGATTGTGGTTACTTGTCTATATTTTTGCTTCATTATTTGCTCATTTATTTGATATAATTGTTTGACTTGTCTAATCACCCTCTCTTGTTGACTTTATTGCGAGGAACCGCAAATCGAGGGAGGCTCTCCACTCTAGGCGCATGTGCACCCACGTAAAGGCGGCAGGAGATTTCTGACCTAACATCAAAGGAGGCAGGGAGGACTTGAGAAGACAGTCACATTTTGAGAAATTTTCGTATTCATTTACTTGTGTAATTTTAGTGAGAGAGAGACTCTATTGTTGTAATAATATAGGTACTCAGCACTTGGACATTCGGGCCCAATTTCCAAGTGATTGTTCATTTGGGGGCTCACCGTCGGTTTTTCACGGTTTCCATCGCATTTTTTTCTCTTTCTTTTTTTCCCTTTGTTTTCTCGATTTTGTTTTCTTCATTTTGTGTGATTGATCCCTTAGCAGTAGGATTTGCTTGTCGATAGTATTAGGTCCAAACACATTAATCACCATTGCATGCTCCTATAGAAAATGTTTGGATTTAGTCAAATTTTGAAACTGTGCTTTACGCTAATAGCAGCTTCTCACCCTAGGGTGATTTCATCGGCTTGCATCTGCATATAGATTAGGTTTCAATTCTATTGAGCATCTTTACATGTAGAGTGCTTGAGGCAAGGTGAGCATTTACGCTTTAGCATACATCGTTGTTTCTGTCGCTTGCATTGCTTTTCCGACTCTCCCTCTGATTTTGATTATCTAGGTGCTTAAAGGAATTGATTCCCGATAGGCTCGTGCATTCTCACTAAAAATCCAAAAAAGTGGTAACTAATAAAATTGGGACTGCTAACAATACTTGATCTCAAAAATCAACTAAAAAGAAAAATCGTGTATTGGGGCGAGTAATCCCCTCATTGTCTTTGCTTTTACTTGCTCGCTCACACACTAAGGATAATGCCCAAATCCCATTGCAGCCCCCTAAGTGTTTGTGCAACTTTTTGACTTCTCACCTAACTCTAAAACATACAAGATTAAATGACCGACTTTTCGGTCTCTACCGAGTTGAGTAGGTGAATTGAGGGTTTGCTTGTGATTGCTTGTGTGTGTTCTAGATCGTTTCTGCGCATCTGCGCCTTTTCTCCACTTCTCTTGACTCGACCATCGTGCTCTCCTGATCCATGCCTTTTGTTTCTAGATGGCCGACTGGAGTAATTTTTATCCGACCTAAACAGATCCCTCGTACCCTCCATTCGATCCACCTTACTTTTATCAGGAGAATCCTCCTCCTATTTTCCCTGATTTTTGCACATACCTGCCTTAGCCACAGTATTACACCTTGGATTTCTACCGACCTCCACCTTCATATTATCCACCTCTACCTTCACAACTTCCACCTTCACGTCCACCCGAGACTGATCTGTGGGAGTCACCTCCCTCGATCTCTATGAGTGATATCTTGAACCGAATGATAGAGCACATTAATTCAATGAATGATGATCTTGCTATCTTAAGGAAAAACCAAATTAATGCTCCATTCGTCGAGGTTACAGACTTCCTTGTGGGTGATCATGGAAGATTGCAATCGCCCAAAACACAAAAAAATGAGAAAAAATTAAAAACACAAAAAGATTTCGGGAGACGCATGATTGAGTTAGACTGTGAGGAGAGTGCTCACTTGCCAGACCCTTTGACCACACAACCTTTCACACCTTGTCCCACCTTTGACCTCGAGGATGTCGCTGTAGGGACTGCTCTTGGCATGCCTTGTGTACAAGATGATTTCGACTTCCTCCCTTGTATGGAGGAGGTCCAAAAATTCAAAAAATGTTATCTGAACCAAACGTGGTGGCCGCTATTCATGAGATCATCCAAGCACCACTTCAGCAGGCCATGACATAATTATCTGCTCCTCTTCCCAAAAAGAGAAAGTGGAGAAGCAGATCTGAGCGTCATATCTTGACCATGGCCACTGTCCACACCATCACACACCGTCCCATCCCTAAATGAAGGAACACAGGTACCCCTTTCATCACTTGCACCATCTCTGACCATACTTGTGATCAGACTCTCCTAGACGGTGGTGTTTCGATTAGCATTCTACCCTTCTCGTTGGTACAGTCTCTTCACTTAGGGCCTCTCAAGAAAACCAGGCTGATCGTTCAGTTTGCTGATGGATCTATTAAGAGGCCGAAGGGTATACTAGAAAACGTCATCATTTCGATTCAGGGCATGAGCTATAATGTTGATTTTGTCGTACTACCCATGGACACCTCCACATGGGAGCCCTCTCCAATCATCTTGGGACGACCATTCCTCACCTCTACGAGGGTTGTTATTGACTATGGATCAGGAGAGATCCGCTTCCGTCCTGTTGACGAGAGCAAGGTGACCACCACCGCATCCACTACCAAGCAAAGACCTGCACCTGATGCGCCTTCACCGATTCTTGCTGACTCCCAGGCCTATGACCTATCTGACGATATTAGAGAAGTTTGCTTTATGACCGCTAATGAGACCCGAGAAATCCTCCGAAAAGGGGAAGACTCGGAAAGCATAGATCTCGAAGTTCCTCCTTCTGGGGTGTGGCGATGTATTGATGAAATCTGCAGGATTTACTTGATTGATACCATAGAGCGGACGACAGACACCAAAAGTAGACAGGACGGACCTGGTTTGACTACTTCCACTGATAAGTCCATTCTTGGTCACTCTAAAGTGGCTAAGATTGAGGCCGATTCTGATCTTAACGCTTATTTTCAGAAATTCGACCCTTTTCATGAAGACAATAATCGGGTTGAGATTCTTGAGGATGAACAGAGTTCGACTACTTCTACTGATGATTTCGTTCCTTTTGGTTTTGACATGTACGAGACCTCGCAGGACGACTTTGACTTTACTAACGATGAGTTTGTCCCTTTTCACTTCGATACCAGCGAGACCCCAAGAACCTAGCCATACTACGTCCATTGACCAGTTCGTGCCTTTTTGATTTGACTCCACTGAGGGGCTTCACCTTGTCGATCCTGATCGGTTAGTGTCATCTGAGGACCCCGATGTCGACTTGCACCACACTAGATCCATTCCTCAGTGGTCCCGCAAGAAGGTTCTCTTTCCACCTTCTTGATCTTGTGTACATCCATCTCAGTTGTATATTCTCTTGTGTGTACCTCTGTTCTCTCCACCGTATTGCTCAGCCACTCATTCGTGTTTGCCTTGCTTTGGACATACTTTGTCCTTAGTATAGGGGTGTGGATGAGCCGAGTGTTCGTCGTTCTGTTTCATTACTCCTATTGTTGCCTATATTTAGGGTAATATACTTAGGGCTTCTTTTACCCTAAGTATAGGGGCAGTGATGTGTACATCCTCTGATCTTTCATCTAACTTCTTATCTCTTTTCTTCTTTTCTTCTTTTCCTTTTCTATCTTCTTTATCTATCAGAAAGGTGTCGCCCCTTTTTGTCAGTCTTCTATACTTATGACGTACTTTGTCCTAAGTATGGGGGGGTGTGCACCCCAAGTTGATTTTATTATTTGATCCTCTCCATTGTCTCCTCTTCCTGTCTATACTTAGGGATATCTTACCCTAAGTTTAGGGGGAGATAGTCTGAGTACGATCTGTTCATTCCCACCCTTGACCCTCCCTGCTTTGTGTGCAGTCTGCTATACTTAGGATTATTTCATCCTAAGTATAGGGGGGACGGTCAACTTCTCATTCGTTCATTCCATCATCTCTTATTCATTTATTCGTTAGACTATTGTATACTCAGTATGAGTTATGTCTTCTCTATTCTCCCCGATCTATGAGGACATAGCTCAAGCTAAGTATAGGGGGGTCGTATATACTGTGTATATACTTTATCCATAACTCGTATTTTCGTATTTTCTTAATAATTATGGCTAATTATACTTATAAAATTCATTAAAAACCTTAATAACAAGATGTGATTATTCCTCAAATTCTTTGCGTATTTATTGATTAATAAATCAGGTTAAAATATATTTTGCAAAATATTTGAAAAATAGTTTGAAAATCCTTTTGAAAGTCTTTTGAAAACTATTTGGAAAACGTTTTGTTACATGTTTTCAACCTTTGTAAAAATATTTTGATTGTAAAATTATTTTCTTTGCGTGAAATAAAAAGTTTGAAAAAATATTTGCAAATGGATTGAAAAATGGTTGCAAAAATATTTGAAAAAACTATTTCTACTATTTGGTAAACCTTTGCAAAAAGATTTTCAAATGTGTGTGCATGTTTGTAAAAATTGTTTGTAAAAATTATTTTGGACTATAGTTTTCAAAATTGATTGAAAAACCTATGTCAAATAAGTTTGAGGAATACATACATCTCACCAAAATTCATTATTTATATTTATAAAATTGATCACTTACCCTTGTAAATTCTTAAAACCCACTTCTTGTAAATGCAAGATGCATCACTTGTAAATACTTGTACCTAGCTTTTGGGGAAAACCTTTTTGATTTAAAAATCCCAAAAACATTTGCAAAATTTAAATCCAAAAACATTTGAAAAGTCTCTTTGAAAAATACAAAAAATGCATATGCATCATCTTTTCAAAAATCCATAAAAAATTCAAAATCTTTGAAAATTGCATCACAAAAATATTTTCTGCATAGCATTTGCATAGCATTCCATTTTTTCGGATTGAGTTTGATAATTGAACGAGTTTAAATAAAATATGAAGATTGGATCTTGGTTAGACCTTAAATCTACCCAATTAATAGGAACCTTATAGGAGCTGGAATTGAGGTACTTCAGGTCTAGTTGACTTAATTCTTTGAGGATTGTAGGACTTGGTTCAATGGATTCTTGACTGCCTAAGTAGAGTATTTCGGAGCACAGGCACGACTCTTGTTGATAATGACCTAACTTGAACACTTGCACCTTTCACTTGGCTCAACTCAGTTGGAGTGGTGAGGTGGTTTGATTTGCCGGTATGAGACGCATACAGGTGGAAATACTTGTCCTCCTCTAGGGAGGGAAGTGCACTTCAAGCCATCCGATGATGATGAGTTTCGAGGACAGGAGATTGTGGGTCGCAATAAAGCTTCAAAAGAGGGATAGTCTACTGGATCAAGAGGAAAAACTCCCTATGTAAATGTTAATGTATATAATATTAAAAAACAAAAAGCAAAAACTCCAAAAAAGTGCACAGGCTTGTACAAAAATAAAAATGCCTGCCGGAGTGTATATATGGGTATACTCAATAAGCAAGCTTGAGCCTCAAAGTCAAATCATGTGAGCTTGCAACTGGATGACTTGACTACACAGGTCTTGTATCCTAGGATAGGTAGCTACACTGGCTACCGTCCATTCTTCTCTTCACCCCCTCCTCTTGAGCTGGTTGCCACTTTTACTTAGAAGGGAATACCTCGCTCCTCGAGGAATGAGTTGTTGGATTGGGTAATCCTTGGGTTGTCATACTGGAGAAGTCTGTCTCTTGGACATTCAAGTTGGGGAGAGCCACTATCACTTACACTATACGAGTCAGATTCATAGTCATAAGGGTTTGCGTATGAGTTTTAGAATTCTGACCTGGATTTTGAGGAGACTTGAGTAGAGTTTTATGATTCTCGAAGGCCATTGGATTTCAAATACGGTTCTCATTAAGGTTCCACCCGCACTAAAATTCCAAATGTCTGACTTAAGCTCTAAACTTTGATTTTGTGAAGACAAGTTTGGTAGTTAAACTTTATCTAATTTTCTTCTTTTTCTTTCCTTTGATTTTCTTTTCTGCACTTATTGCATAAGTGTTTGCTAGGGACTAACAAAGGCAAGTATAGGGGGATGATGAATCTATGTTTCATCATCCTTATTCTATCATTTTGGCCTTAAAAACTCTAGTAAATGCATGTAAATAGGCTTAATTTAGGCTTTTTATCATCCATGCATCATTGCCAAAATATTGTATAAAATGCGGTTTTTAAAGCCAAAATTATATAATAAAGAAAAGAAAAGAAAAAGAATAAAATATTGTAAATATTTTATGACCCGAAACCCTGAGACCTAGGCATCTCGATGACTAGGTCGATAAAGAATAAAGTAGGGGGAGATAAAGGCCAGAATATAATAAATTCCTTTATTTAATTCATTTTTTATTCATTTTTATACCTATATTTAGTTCCACTTTTTATACTTCAAATAAATAAATTTATACATGACAGTTTTAGATAATAAAATAAAGAAAAATACAAAATTAATTTCATATAAAAATAATGTACAGATCAAAAGTTATGACCTGAATAAAATTCCAAAATCCCAACTTCCCAAACCTGTATCTCTCAAGTAAAAACTCGAAATATATCAAAATCACCTTTAATTGCATATAATTTTCAATAAGCTATTTAATGAAGGTGGTTTCGTATTTTTCGAAGTTACGATTTGAAAGTTGAGTTTTGGACCCGTGTTGTACAATAGTTTACGCCTTTTTCTTTCTTTTATATAGATTCCTTTTTTAACACTTTTTCTTTTGATTTCAATTTTATTTTGTTAGTTGTATATTCTAATTTCTATTAAAAATGTAGAATCAATTAAAAAATGTAAAATAAAAAAGATACAAAAATAGATCTTCTCTATACAAGTCAATTTAGCTCGTATTCTATCTTCATCACTTTTTTACTTATAAAATTAAAAATCAACAAAAATATTTCAAGTTTTGTATATTATTAACAAGAAAACAAGACTAAAGAAACCATAAAAATCCAAAATGGGTATTTTTTACCTTAAAAAATATGTTCTTAATTTACATCTTTTGGAAAAAAAAGATTTCTTCTGCAATATTCTAGATAACATTAGTTTGAGATAGTTTTATGATTTGAGTTTTTATTTTGAGGTCTCTTATTATTCATTTCAAACATGTTTTCATTGGGAAAGACCTCTCTTTTTTTATTAGTACACATGAACATAAAGACAATCACTAGTGTCCAAAAAAAATTGAAATAGTACACTCCTACTGGTGGAGGCCTCCCCCAATAGCCATCATCTCTTCCATTCCTCCACCAAATAAAAGAGCTTTATCTCCCATTTTTGAATTCATCCACCATTAGAGTCTTCATTCTAGCTCCTCTACCTCCATTATGACAGAGTGAAGGTTGGAGACGAAGCCACGATGAAGGGAGGATTTTTTGGCGTGATCTCTTGGTGTTCCTGCTCCATTGTATCACAAGCTCTTAGCTTGTCGAGCCTCTTCTCCGCTGGAATCGAGGCCATGACCGGTCAGTCTTATCGGAGAATCGACCACCATAGGCGACTACGTTCATATGCTACGTTTTCCTTCTTGTAGGTAACTTTTAGATTTAGTTTTTCTTCTTTTGTAGAGTAATAACCCACCATCTTCAACATTCGTTCATCCTCCTCGACGCGGCTAACACCTCACCACTGCCTTCATCCGCTTCTTCGTATCCCCATCACGCAACCTCAACCAACTTCGGCCATGCACAGTGGTTGGAGACCATCTCCTTCTACCATTTTCGTAGGAGAACCCATACAGCCCATATATTTTTTGTGTGCGTAACGCTAGCTGAGCCCCTGCTCGAGCTAACATTTCTACTCGTAGGTACCGTCTAAACATCCTACAACTGCACCACCATCTCTCGCGCAGAGCTCCACGCCGTGGCACTTCGTCGACCCTCGGATTGGCTTCTGTGTTGCTGTTTTTCTAAGGAAAAAGAAGAAGGGAAGGGGTGGATAGCAGCCTCCGTTGGATCTGTCCCCCTCGTTCTAATCTTAACCATCCAGCCAAAGGGTAGAAGTTTTATGCGTAAGCCCTCACCATTTTGAAATTTCACGCACATCCCCTTATTCTCCAAGAGCCTCTTAATGCCACGTGGATAAGTGGCAAGTTTTGCGGCCATACCCCTTCGTTTTTGGCATATTGCAATAAGTTTTCGAGTACAATTTTGAACTGCAGTTTCGTACTTACTTTTTCATCTGTACCCATGCACTCAAATGCTCATAACTCATTCATCTGAACTCTGTTTCATGTGAGAATTTTTTATTAGTAAGTTTCATTAAAGATCTACATGTATCAAAATTTCAAAATATTCTGATATACAAGCTATTAATGGTGAATTTTTGAACTTGGGATACTGATTTGATGTATTTTGCTAATAACTCTTTAAATACTTGATATCATTTGCTCATTTTTGGATATGTTATAGAAATTAGTAGAACCGAAGTTGTGTTCAAATTTTCTTAAAAGATATTTCGATTTGTGTCCTGTAGAATTTCTACAATAATTTGATTGATTGATTTATTTCTTGAGCATCTTTTGTCTATTTGAAAATCTAAAAATATGTCCGTGTGCCCCTGACTTTTTTCTCCACTCAAAGATTTTTGTTGTATTTTTATCCTATTGTTTGATTAATTAAAAAAAATCAAAAACATCATTTCTACATTCATGTTGTCTTTTATTTTTAGTATATCCATTATATCTCAGAAAAATAACAAAAAAATATTGCACCTTTCCCTCGTCTATATCTATATGATATCCTAAAGGCATTCATTAAGATTAGGTCTAGTGTCCAAAAACCCAAAAACACTTCAAAACTTACAAAAATCACTAAAACATGAAATAGTGTCGAAAACCCAAAACAAAGTCCTGTTTTCTTTGATATAATCTTCTCTATCTAGGAAAAATATTGGTATAATTTTAGGACTTCATTTTGAACTATTAGTAGTATTATTTTCGAGTGTCCTATTGGCCTTATTTTTCCTAGTTTACGATTGCCCATTTTATCTTATTACTTGCTTTTTCTAAAAAAATTCTAAAAACATTTGCAAAATTAACTAAAACATAGAAAGATTTTATTTCCTCTATTTTAAATATTTTTACCTATTTTTATCTCTCTCTCATCTCTCTTCTATATATATATATCCTATATAGTCTTATATCCTTATTAAAAGAAAAAGAAATTATAAAAATATAAAAAGAAAATATAAAATAAGAAAATTTAAAATCAAAATATAAAAACATAAAATAAAAAATAAAAAAATAATAGCACTTGTAGGCATTTAACCACTTTCACATTTTTGAGGATTATTGCCTTATTCTACCTGTTTGCTCCCTGTGTTCGACACTCTAAATACTTGCACTATACACATATTTTGTAGAGTTATAATAAATTTTAACTCCACACTTTGATTTCCATTGCTTGATTTAAATGTCGTGGGTTGATTGTTGATTTAATCGGGATTTACTGGGGGTCGCCGCAGCGACTTTGTCTCCGCCTTGTGTGAGATATTTAGACCCTCGTAAATTTCAGTTAATCAATGATCAATAGAAGCTGCTCATCTAAGGCTGATTTCCTCGTGCATCATATAGTTAGTTTACTTTATGTATTTAATTTATATGCGGATCATATTGCATGTAGAGTGCTGGAGCAATATACCTATCCCTGCATGCATCATCTGCTTGACCGTACATTGGCTTTTTCGACTTCATCCCCCTGTTTTTGGACTCAAATTAATCAAAGAGGAAAATCGAAAGCTCGGTAGGCGTTATCTTTGAAAAATACAAAAAAATAGAAAATAAAAAATAAAAAATTGGGACTACTAATTGAACTTGACTTTTAAAACTAAACGTAACCGATTCACCATTGTATTGGGAAAGCACCCCCCTCATTATTTACGCTTTTAATTGCTCGCATACACACTAAGGAGTAGTGCTCAATTACCATTAAGCCTCCTAGGTATTTGTACAGCTTTTGTCTAATCACTAAACTCTAAAATTAAAAAGATAAAGACCGAGCTCTCACGATCAGATTTACGTAGAGTTGGTGAATTGGGGGTTTGCATTGTGTTTGTATGTCTTTGTCGTGAGTCGGTTACGTTCATCTTTTCGAGATCATTAGCAGTCACCTTTTATCTCTATCTTCTATCCCACCCCCTCCCTTCATCTTCATTTCACTCTCTTTATGATGGGACACACTCCATTTCAGCTAGATTTTGCGGCTTCTTAATTTCATGCCCATCAATCCCGCACCACTTTCTCGAGGGGTCGGAACTCCGACCGATTTCCCATTTTCTCCCTATCCACCTTCCCATTTGGGACATGCTATGAGTGATGCCTGAGGAGATCAGATTGACAAAATAGGAAACCCATGTGATTACCTTGCTGAGATAAGAATGCATTACATAGGAGAGCATGCTCCGCTTCTATCTTAGGATGATGGATGAGTACACAGATCAAGAAGCATGCTCTGCTTCTACATTGAGTCCCTTCATTTTGTATTAGAGTTCATCAATCTACTGCCAAAATTTTTAGGAGGAGTGCATGAGGAATCATATATTCATATATATGAGTTTGAGGATTTTTATGAATTACAATCATACCTAGATATAACTTCTGAGGACCTGATGCTGATGACCTTACCTTTCTCACTTTAGACTAGAGCTATTGAGATGGCATAGAGAGTTGGGGAGGAAGATTGCTACGCGGGAGATTTACGATCATTATTCTTGCAGAGATTTTACCCCCAGCATAGAGCTGATATGATGCGGTCTTGCATTCATGATTTTTCAGTTGACCCCTAGGAGACATTGAGAGATTCGTGGTTGAGGTTACTTGATCTTTTGAGACGATTTCCAGATCATGGATTTTCGATGACTAACCTTACCCACATGACCATGAGGGGGATGATCGCTAAACATATTGCATTAGTCATCACTTCGTATGGTGGTTCACACCACATTCCCGACCTTGATTTATTTGAGACCATCTTGGGAACACTTGTAGACATTCCATATACACGATATGATTTATTCAAGACAACACATGAGGGAGAGATGACACCTATTGACTGTGTGACACATCATGTCGATTCAGACAGCACACACCATTCAGAGGACATGGATGCTACTACTTTTCATATGATGAATATTTTGGATGAGTACCCATTAGATTTACAGAGAAATTTTGAGCCAGTCCCGCACTTTCACATCAAAGATTCTTGGATTCTAGATATGCTAATATCCCAAGAAATAGAGCACGAGCCCACATCTTAACCTTCCTTTGAGTGTCCGTGTCCAGTTGATTCAGTGTCTATTCTTTAGAAGATCTTCTCAGATTCAGATATACAGTTTGATCCATCTCAGCATAGAGAGCTTGATGAGGGACCGATTTTTGATTAAACAGACATAGATAGTCCCATATTTTAGCCATGTATCCTCCCATTTGATGATGTCGATATATTTTTGGAGGACTTGATATTTGGCAGCATAGATCCCCAGTTTCTTGATGATTCAGCATTACTCCACATCTGTAGGAGGATGCCACGGACCTTGTGTACTCAGTTTCACTTTTTGGGAGTGCATCTGATTTGTCAGATCACGAGACCGAGTATTCTGATATTTCTGATCATGACATTGAGGTTTCTCTCCTCGAAGATCCTCACGAGCATCCGATCTTTGAGGTATTCAATGATTTCACTTATTTGTCAACATTATATGCATCAGATATCAGCCTTTTTAGTAAGTCTCCTGATCTTGATCTTCCTTATCTATTCGAGATGGTTATTGACGTGGAGAATTCCTTGATAGATCCTTCCTTCTCCATGTTCGACTTCTTCGGCTCCATCCATTCACTCCATTCAAACCTTGAGCCGATGATCTCCTTTGTGCTACCGGAGCCTGATTTCATCTTCTCGTACCTTTACCCAGTAGTAGACACCCTCCTGATGGTTTACCTGGGTGTCATAATCTACACTGTTTATTTCGTTGTTGTTCTTCCACCGAGACTGCAACGACAGTATGATATTCGCCTCACAGATACCGTCCTGAACCTTGATACTGCGTTGTCCTAGACTTTGCGCCCACCTAGGGGTGTAAACTCTAGCGCTTGTTGAGAGGTACCTCAACATCGTTCACAATTGTATAGATCCATTTGTCCATATCATCCATTCATTCTGTATAAACACCCCATCTCCATCTCATGACTATTCCATGCTTAGGGTGTACTTTACTCTAAGTATAGGGGGGTGTCAGACCTATGCTTATTTTTTTGATTATTTTTACCTCTATTTCACTACCTATACTTAGGGATATTTTACCCTAAGAATAGGGGAGGTAAACTCTGTACATTCTACTCCTCGATTTTCCCCTTGTGTACAATCTTCTATACTGAGGATTACTTGATCCTAAGTATATGGAGATCATCGACTTCTGTTGATTATATTATTTTATTCGTTGTTGTAGTATAATATTCTTTTCACTTTTTTATACTTAGCACGAGGTATGTCTTTCTTTACAGCTCTTTGATCACTATGAGGACATAGTTCGAGGTAAGTATAGGGGGTGTCATATATATTGTATATATACTTTAGCCATAACTCGTACTTTCATTTTTTTAATGTGGCTAAAATACTGGTAGAAAACTAATAAAAAGATGCATAAATTTCCGCAAAATTCTTTTTGTATATACTGATTAATAATTCAGGTTAAAGTATTTTGAAAGTAGTTTGAAAATCTATTTGAAAAATCTTTTGAAAACTATTGGAAATATATTTGAAAAATATTTTCAACCTTTGTAAACATATTATGGCTTGTAAAATTTTTCTCTTTCTATGAAATAAAATTATTTTGTAAAACTATTTGCAAATGTTTTGAAAAATGGTTGAAAAATTATTTTGAAAACCTATATATACTGTTTGAAAAATGTTTACAAAATTGTTTTCAAATGATTGAAAATGATTGTAAAATTGTGTGAAAAATTATTTTGGACTATAGTTTTCAAAATTATTTGTAAAATTTTTTAAAATAAATATGAAAAATATATGCATAAAAAAATAAAAAAACTGTTAAAAAAATAAAAAAACCAACTATATCTATATACCTGCATATACTACTCAAGTTGTAAATCCTTTTAACTTGACTCTTGTAAATACTTGACTCACTACTATGTAAATATGTATATATCATCCCTTACCCTTAAAAAAGTGTGTATATACTTATATATTACTAACTATTTGCATAAAAAAAGTTTTTGCATGTGCATCTTTTTTAAAAAATCCATAAAATTTTCAAAATTTGAAAATTGTTTCACAAAAAAAATGCTTTATTATAATTGCATTATACGTATTTTCTTGCATTGGCATGTGCATTTTTCAGGATAGTCTTGACATTTAAACTAAGTATGGAATAAATTTGAAGAATGGGGCTTAGTTGGACATTAATCCACTTAATTTCAGAGGAACCTTATAAGAACTGGAGTTATGACTTTTCAGGTTCTATTGACTTAATTCTTTGAGTCCATAAGTCTATGTTCACATGTCATCTTGATAAGTCTAAGTAGAATATTTAACAACACACCCATGATTCTTTAAGATCATGGCTTACCTTGGACAAGCACTCTACACGTAGCTCTTCACGGAGGATGTAGTAAGGGGGTAGAATCTTTTAGCTTGGGGTAGCATACGTGGGTAGTACATCTGGGCGGAACCTCTTTTCCTCCTCTAGGGAGGGAAGTGTATCTCAACATGGTTTGGCGATGTTGAGTTCTAAAAACATGATGAGGTGGGGTTGCAATAATGCTTCAAAAGAGGGATAGTCTACTGGCTCAAGAGGAAAAATTCCTTATGTACATGCTCCACCTTGTATATTTTCAAAAAAAAGAGAAAAAAGAAAAAAAATGCAAAATCTCCAAAAGCGGACAGGCTTGATAGAAAAGTAAAATACCTGCTGGAGTGTATATACAAGTGAAAAAAATGAAGCTTCAAATTGAAATGTTTGTGAGCTTGCAGCGAATGAATTTGCTACAATGGTCATGCATCTAAGGATAGGTAACTACACTGGTTACCGTCCATTCTCTTCTTCATCCCCTCTTCTTGAGCTGGTTGTACTTAAACTTAGACGGGAATATCTTCACTCCTCGAGGAAAGAGTTGCTAGACTGGGTGATTAGAGTTACCTTGTTAAGAGAGGTTGTTTCTTTGCTACTTTTGAGATGAGGAGCTATATTTCACTTACACCTCATAGTCATATGAATAGGAGTCTTGTAGAACTTAGAGGCTTTTAGGTCTTAAGTCCATTTCCCATTAAGGTTCCGACACACTAATAATCTAAAGGTCCGACAGAGCTCCATCCTACAATTTTATAAAGATAAGTTTAAAAGTCAACATTATTCTAACTTCTTTCCTTTTTCTATTCTTTACTTTTATTTTCACTCATTTTCCAAATAAGTGTTTAATAAGGGACTAGTAAAGGTAAAGTATAAGGGGAATGATGAATCCACGATTCATCGCCTTTATTCTTTTATTTTAGCATCATTTCCGTAGTTAAACACCTGTAAACACCCACTAATTCCATGAAATTATCATTCTGCATGCATTTGTTAAATATGCATTTTTAACACTGTTTGTATTCAAAATAAAAAATAAAGAAGAAAAGAAAAAAAGAAAAGAAAGAAAAATAAAGGATGTATTTATGCAATAAATGCAGACTGGCCCAAATCCCGAGAGAAGTCAAGACTTGACCTAATCGACCATGATTAAAGTAGAGGGAGATATGGTCTTTCATTCAAAAATCCAAAAATATTTTGTAAATACTCTTCCCTATATATTTGTACAAAATTTGTACTATTTTATTTGTACATAAATTGACCTCAAATTAATTATTTTTGTAAACAAAAGTTGTAATAAAAATGTGTTGTAAATAATAAAAATAATTGCAAAGCAAAAATAATGTACACATTACAAATAATCACACTCAGAAAAAACCGCAAAACGATGATTGAAATACCAATTCCGTCTCCATATGAATGCAAATTGAACCAAACTCACTTCCATTATACTCTAAATTAAATTTTATTTCAAGTGGTTATGATTACATATTTTTTGGAGTTACGGTTGGAAAGTCAATTTTCCGGGGTGTTTTATCCAGTTTTACTACGTACATATTCATATATTTACTCATATTTATTTTTTTACATAATGTATATAATTGTAAATATTATTTTCATTAAAAATAAAATAATATATATAAATAATGTTTTATAAAAATATTATTTAAAAATTATTTCCTTATTTCTACATGTGTATATTGTATTATATGTACATAATATTTGTATATAACTAATTTACTTATATAAAAATCAACAAAAAATTAAATATTTAACATTAATTAATTAATTTAATTTTACTTATGAAATATGTATTTATATTTAATTCATTATTTGATTTAAAAACCTACCTTGTTTATAAGATATGATTCCATACCTTTAATGACCACCATTAAGGTGGCTAATTAATTTCTATAAATTATTTATTTTATTTAATTACAAAATTCATAAGTAATTAATTAATTAATTAATTAAATTATTTTATTAATTTCACCATTAAACACCTTCCATAAGTGTATATACCTTCCTTTTTATTTTCTTCTCTTTTTATTGGTTCCCCCCTCTCTCATTCATTCTTGATCAATCTTTGGTGGAGAGGAGCTTGATCTTTGAGATCTATCTTGTTGAAGAAGGGTGCCCAACCTCTGAGCTGTCCGGTGACAACGCGTCGGCCCTCGTCGAGGTCATCACGGCATATCCGATCACGAGGTGAGATCAAAAGTTATTTCCTTTTGTTTTTCCTAGATTAAATTTTAAATTCAAGTTGTTCTTTGATTTCGTCAAAATTTAGATTTTAAAACCCAAAAATTTTTACTACAACTCGATTCCGATCCGATACCGATTTTTTATCTGATCTCGCGATCTCTCCGTTTCACATTCTATCTCACGCAACCTCGCACCTCCAATCATGTACAGTGGTCGGAGAGACGGATCTATCTTCCATCTCGCCAAGATACTCAACCATTCAGACATCATATCTGGCTGATAAATAAATAAAAAGAATAAAAACATATATTTGTTTTCATCTCTAACATTTGTTTTGCAGGTTCATCAAAAATATATATAAAAAACTAATAAAAAATATTTTTACTTCTGTTTACATTTTATTTCAAAAAAATATATAAAAAAATTATTTTCACTTACAGTAAATTTATTTTCACTTTACAGTTAAAAAAACAAAAAAAGGGCAGATCATGCATGGACGTTCCATAACTGGCCAGCCATCCTCTATGCGCGGCCGACCACAACGCTCCTCCCCCCTGCGCCCAACGCATTGCCATCCTCAAGGTTCGCCGCCTCTCCGTGCCTCGCGCCCAGTCCTCTCACCACGGCCCCGAGCCGTCGTGTAAGGCGACAACCACCTCCAGAACCTATGTCGTGCACTGCCATAGCAGGTGCCCTTGCATGGCTACTATTGACGCCGATCTTCGTCGCTCTGCCGCCCAGCCCCCATTCCAACCGTAGCCAACCTCTATTCTCTCCAACCAGGCTAGAGCCATGCTCTCCAACCTCCGTTCCAGCACAAGCGCGACGCAACGCGTGACTTCACCCCGACGCGTACGTTAGCTCCCGAACGCCTTGCCTGTGCCACGACGTCGCCGTCTGTGCGCATGCCGCGCAAGGCGATGCCCTCTACGACAACATCACCCTTCCACTGGATCTCCATCGTCGCATACCCATTCTTCACGGTCGCAACCCATCGGGGCCCTGATGATCGAAAAAATGAACGAGAGACTAAGGGAGATAAATATCACGGGTCGTTGTGACCTTAATCCCTCGAAGATCGATCAATCAAGAAAAATAGACCACCAAATCAATAATTAGTCAAAAAGTTGAATAGCGGTCTTGATATTTATTTAACTTGGTATTGCGACCAGGGTCGAACACAAGGAGCACGAATTGGCCAAAAGGCCTACGAAGTAGTCTAAAAATCAAGTAAAAAGAATAAAATATTTTTGGTGGATTTTATGGGGATTTTAAATTTTTTATTTTTAATTATGAGAAAAATAGAAAACAAGCCGAAAATGTCTTAATCAACTAATTATTTAATGCAACAAATGAAGTAAGAAAATTGAAATAAAATTATTTTTGGATTTTATGATTTTTCAATTGTTTTTGGTGATTTTCTCATATTTTTACCCTTTTTGTAGATTTTAAAAAATTGAACAAGGTAGAAAATGAAAATCAATGTGCAACCAGATTTGAAAGGCTATTTAAAATATATACAAATAGCCTATAAAAATATGGAAACAATTTTATGATAAACTGCAAATAAAAATTAAGCTACAGAAAAAGAAATTGCATTTTTTTGAATTTTTATGCTTTTTATAAGGTTTTTAGGGTTTATCAATTTTTAGGTGTTTTATAAATCCAAATGCAGCAAAAATCGAACTGAAGTAAGAAGACAACTAACTAACAACCACTATTTTTTTAGAAGTTTTGGTGGGTTTTTAATATTTTTAGTTGATTTTATAATTCAAACAGTAGCAAAAATAGAGGTTTTTGAATATTTAAAAATAAAAAATCAAAGAAAAAATGTTCCAAAATAGTACTGAAATTTTTACGTAGTGGCGGGGGCCACGTATCCAAATTTTAGAAGATTTGGAGTTGATTTGATCTTTTATTCAACCAATAGAAAAGGCACAACACATAGGGACCTAAGTGCAAAGAAATTAAGTTCCAGTGCCAAATTATAACATGTGCTAAAAATGCAGGGCTAAACGTGCAAAAAGCCCAGATATACACGTGGAAGGCACGCGATTCAGACATGGAGGGGGATGGATGTCATTCTTATTTATAAAAGATCAAACCATAACATCAAGAAAATCCAGGGAAAACCATGCAATTAACCCACGAGTCACATGTCGATGCACGTGCTCCACATACAGAATGACTGATTTGCAAATAAAATAAGCACAGGGTCCTGAATGCAATTTTTCCAAAATAAAAACAAGTACGACAAGTATTTACAGGACTAATCTATAAAAACTAAAGAAGGAAGGGCCAAAGTGAAATATACCCTTTTATTATGATCCAACTACTGGAAGGCAGCTCCACATATGATCGGACGGCTGCGATTCACGGATGCCCCTTCTATGATCAACGCACCAGATGAGATCCTCGGATGGATCAAGATGCTGAAAGTTCCCCAGGAGCGAACGACGGAGATTAGAACTGGTGCGGGGGCTCGATCTAATGGTGGAGGAGGGTCTCGGATGAACAGCTCGCCGGTGTACTTCGGCCGGCCAATACACGTGCCTGGGTGTTCCTTCGATGCTGCTTTGAGAGGGGAAATGGAGCTCGAGTTCATCCGCAGCTATTGATGGTCCCCGATGAGGCCAAGGACGCACGAGGTGGCTCGGTGACGTGAAGGTCCTGGAGCTCCTGTGCCCGAGTGGTTGGACCTCTAGACGATGTCATTCTTCAATTAGTTCTGCACAGAAAGAAACCTGGGTCGAGGGCAAAGTGCGTCGACCCGGTTATGGGTGGAATAGGTGGTTGGGTGAGGCGCGACGGAGCTCTCCGGCAAGGTGACGATAGAGGAGAGCCGAGGACCTGTTCCGGGGCGAACCAAGGTGGCTGAAGGGGTGGAGAAGGTGGAGAGAAGTCCGGCGAAGGTGAAGGGCTAATCGGAAGGGCGAATGGGTGAACTGAGTGCGGTGGATGGTCGATGAAAGCGTGGGGGCCGGCGAACGAAAAGTCGAGAATCAAGAAAAACTAGATGTGATCTAACCTAACAAATGGATGTAGTCATCTGGGATAGTGATCCTGGACCTCCGAGGGTCATGGCCTCGAAGGAGCGACGCGTCCAGAGGCTGAACTCACCTCGTGGCGGAGCACGGCGGTGGAAATCGCCGGATCTAAGGTTACCGGCACTCGCGACCTCACTGCAACCCTCTCTCACACAATTGTCACTCAGGTGAAGGAGAGGAGCTCATTGGCGACAAGGGGGAAGGCCAAAGATGCGAAAAAGGTGCGGCTCTGATGAGCTATATACTGGAGGAGGTCCGACGAAGGTGGAGATCGGGCGCGCATTCTAGAGATCGGACCCCTAAGAAAGATGTCGGGCGTGAATCATGGATATGTTGTTGATAATCGGAGCCCCAGGTTTTAGGAGATTATGATCGGATCAATGCGGGAGAAATCAACGAAAATGGGTCGGCACGGAGATCCGAGAAGAAGTGGTCCAGGGGGGAGAGTTGATCGGGGGTCAACAATCCCCCGTGTACCAATTAGGTTAATTCATTTCTAAATTATTTGTAAATTCAAAATAAAATAGAAAATGATTTTATTTGAAAATATTTACAAAAAGAAAATGTTTATTTATTTTCAAATTATTTTTTAGTGATTTTTATTTAAATTTTTTAAAAATAAATTAATGTATATACATAATATATTATTATATACAAGTATAAATACATATGTATTTTACATTTTTATTTTTATTAGTTTATTTCTATAAAATTATCCAAATTTTATAATTTTATTTATTTACAATATTAAATTTGGGAAATAAAATAATTTTTATTTGATTTTTATTGCTTATTTACAAGGGTAGAATAAATAGGTATATGTAAATATATACATGGTATATACAAAGGTGAGAGGAAGAAATTTTATTTATTTTTATTTTTATTTTATTTTTCTTATTTTTATTTTTCTGTTTATAAATATACACAACTTAATGAAAACTCATATTTATTTTTGTTTTTATGAAAATAAAATACAATATATATGAAGGGGAAATATAAGGTGAATGGCCCCATCTCTCTCTACTTGTTTTATTTTGCGGTCAAGCCAATCTTGGCCCTCCCTTAGGTTCAGGTCACTCAATATTTATTCTAGATATTTCCCTCTTTTTCTTTATTTCTTTATTCCTTTATTTTTGCACAAAAACATGCTTAATTATTGCTATTTACACAAAGCATGCAGTTTGACAAATTATTATATTTACAAATATTTACATGGTGTTTTGCAAAGATTTTTAGCTAAAATAAAGGAATAGAGAGTGATGCATGGTGATTCATCACCCCCTATACTTTACTTTTGCTAGTCCCTTAGCAAACACTTATTTGAAAAAGAAGTGCAAAAGAGAAACAAAAAGAAAAGGACATGAAAATCAAGGTTGATTATTAAAATTTACTTCATTAAATTGTAATATGGAGCTCAGTCAGACCTTTGGATTATTAATTTGTCGGAACCTTATTTGGACATAAGCTTAAAACTTAACAACCTCTAAGTTCCACCAATCTATGGTCAAGACTCCTTAATAAACCAGATCAGAACAAGTCTACATACACAAACTCTAATGACCATGAATCTTTCCTTGTACTGTGTAAGTGATATGTAGCTCCCCACCTCAAAAATGACAAAGAAACAACCCCCCTTAACAAGGTAACTCTAATGCCTCAGTCTAGCAACTCTTTCCTCTAGGAGCGGGGTATTCCCTTCTAAGTTGAAATACAACCGGCTCAAGAAGAGGGGGAAGAAGAGAATGGACCATGACCAGTGTAGCCATGTATCCTTGGGAGCTCTAACCAGTGTAGCTGAGTCTCCCGCTGCAAGCTTCATGAGATGGTCATGTGTAACATAAGATTTGCTTTATTTGGATATATACACTCCAGTGGGTATTTTATTTTCAATCAGACCCACCACTTTTTTGGAGTTTTTCTTTCTTTGCACATTTTTTTATGTGCATATGTACAACATATCTACATGGTGCATCATATATACATAAGGAGTTTTTCCTCTTGAACCAGTAGACTATCCCTCTTTTGAAGCTTTATTGCAACCCACAACTCCTGTCTTTAGACTTCATCAGCACTAGACCAAGTTGAGACTCACTTCCTTCACTATAAGAAGAAGAGAGGTTCCGCCTAGAAGTACTACCCTCATATGCTACCCCAAGCCAAAGGAAACTGCCTCCTCACCACCTCATACGTGGAGAGCTATGTGTAAAATGCTAGTGCAAGTAAAGCCATTGTCCTTGAGAGTCATGTGTGCGTTGTTAAGTGCTCTATTTAGGCTCGTTAAGATGACATATGCTCACAGCCTAGTGGACTCAAAGAATTAAGTCCCAATGGACTTGAAAAGTCCTAATCCTAAGCCCTGTAAGGTTCCTCTTAGAATTAGGTGGATTAAGGTCTTAACCAAGCTCCATTTTCCAATTTAATTCCAGGCCAGTTTAAATGTCAACTATGATTTGAAAAAAAATGTACAAGTATTTACAAAAGATGCAAATTTTTACAAGATTTTTGAAAATGTGCAAAAATTTTTGAAAAATGTTTGAAAACATGGATGTATGCATGAATGAAGAGTTTTGCAAAATATTTACCAAAATTTACACAAGATTTTTGCAAACATTTTGTTTTTCAAAACATTTTACAAAAATTTTGTATAATACATAATTTTGGTATCAATATATTTACAAACTATTTACACAAATCATTTTTACAATCATTTGTACAAAACTAATTTTTATACATAGCTATGTATGTGCAAGAAGAATTTTATGTACAAGGATTTTTAGCCATTTTATTTATTAACACACTCACACAAAGTACGAGTTATGGCTAAAGTATATATGAAATATATACGACACCCCCCTATACTTAGCTCGAACGATGTCCTCAGAGTCAAGAGCGATGAATAAGACATAACTGGCGTTTAGTATAGGGAAGTGAAAAGAATGGGATATACAAAGATGAATCAAAGAATAGAATGAAGAGGACTCGGTGTTTCCCCCTATACTTAGTATCAAGTAATCCTTAGCAAGCTATACATGAAGGGAAATCTGAGTGGAAGGATGTACGGGGTCTACCCCCCTATACTTAGGGTAAAATAGCCCTAATTATAGGCAGCAATACAGAGGTAGAAAGCGACGAAGAAGACAACTATATACAAGATGGGAGGGCATCACTCCCCCTATACTTAAGGTGAAGAATCCTTAAGTCTAGGAAACGACAGGAGTAATGAAACAGAACGAAGGGAATAACTCGGTGTTTACACCGCCCTATACTTAGGATGAGGTATATCCTAAGTATAGCAAAGATAATCCTAGACGACACCTGGGGTAAAAACAAAGCGGAAGAGAGAAGGATCAAACCATGACGAAACACGTATATACAAAAGTGGACATTGTTGAGGTGCGTCTCAACAAGCGCTAGATTTTACGCCCCTAGTTGGGCGCAAAGGCAAGGACAAAGATGTATCAAGGTTCAGGATGACATTTGTAAGGCGAATGTCGTACTGTCATCGTAGTCACGGTAGATGAACTACGATGAATCAATAGTGGAAATGAAGACACCCAAATAGGCAATTAGGAGGGTGTCTGCTACCGGGCAAAGATATGGGAAGATGTGATCGGGATCGGGTAGCACAAAAGAAATCATCGGATCAAGATCAGGCTGGAGTGGAAGTGGAGAGCGAAAGGGATCAAACATGTAGAAAGATGGATCAGTAATAGAATCCTCCACGTCAATCATCGTCTCAGAAAGGTGTGAAAAGTCAAGATCAGGAGACTCACAACGACAGATGATATCTGATACATATAATGGAGAAAAATCAGATAGATCATCGAATATCTCAAAGACCGGCTCATCCTCGCGAGGGTCGTCGAGGAGGGAAAACTCAGATTCAGAAGGATCAGAAGACTCAGTTTCGTGATCTAACAGGTCGGATACATACTCAGAAGGTGAAACCGAGTACACATCGTAAGGGGCATCCTCCCGCAGATAACCCTCGGGGATGAATGCAAGATCATCGGTGACAAACGGAGGATCAGAATCTGCTTGGTAATCTGCATCACTGTCAAGCACCCACTCCTCGCAACAAAATGCTTCATCAGCTGAAGTCTGCCTCTGAACAATCTGGAAACAAGACATGGAGCTGGTCACCAACGCGGTAGCTGACGAAGTGTCTGAAACTGATCCTCGAACTACGGCAGTGCTAGCTGTCAGCTGCTCCTCATGCAATGGATTTAACTCATCAATCTGGAGGATAGAAGGCTCAAATACAGAACTATTTATATCTGTCATGCCAAAGTGGTATCCCGTATCGAGCTGTGGCTATCGGGCTGAGTCATGACATCTGTCCAAGTCGGAAAAGTATCTCTGCAAGGTAGAAGCTGAGTCGTAACGGCATGGACACTGAAATCCCTGAACTGATGGATGTCGTAGCATGAGCTCCTCCATTTCCAGGAATATCAGAAGATCTGATATCCAAGACTCGTCTACGAAAAATTTTGGGACTGTCTCGAACTCTCGCTGGAAGACCAACGGGAACTCGATCAATCTCTGGGTCAGAATCTCCACTGTGGCAGTCATGTCCTCTATCGTCTATGCTTTAGCAGCATCCATGTCCTCGATCGGGTGTGCAGAAGTGGTATACTCATGATGTGTGGCACACCCAACTAGTACTGCCTGATCCTCGTGTGTTGTCCCGACTGGTGTATCTCGTGAAGATGGACTCTGTGAAAGTGCTCTGTTGATGGCATTAAGTAGCTCGATGTCAGAACTGTAGTGTGAACCACCACACAAGGTAACTACCAGTGCAATCTGATCAACGATCATCCCCCTCATGGAGATCTTAATAAGGTCTGTCTGTGAAAGTCTGTGATCTGGAAATCTCCTCAAGAGGTCAAGAAACCTCAGCCATGCATCGTGTACTGGCTCCTGGGGGTCTACTGAAAAATATGTGATCAAAGACCGCATCATATCTGCTCTACGTTGGGGGTAATATCTCTGTAGAAACTCTAGGCATAATCCTCCCCACGTAGCAAACTTCCTTCCCAATCGTCTATGCCATGTCATGACTCTGCCCTGAAGTGAAAATGGGAAGGTCTTCAGCATCAGCTCCTCCGAAGTGATATCCGAATATGTCTGGCTCTCGCAGAACTCCTCGAATTCGGATAGATGAAGATATGGCTCCTCGTGCCCCTCCCCTGAAAATGTCGACAGACTCTGAATGAACTCCACATCCAGAATGAAGGGACTGTATGATGTAGAAGCTGACTGTGCTTCCTGATTGGTATTCTCATCCATCATCGTAGCATAGGAGGTATCTACAACTTGCATCTTCTCTCTGTGATCGCCTCTAGGGTGTACTCTCATCCTAGTAATGGCATCGTCTCAGGCTCGCATCTGGTCAATCTGATCTCCACGGACGTCTAGCGTAGCATTCCCAGAAGGGTGGGTAAGGGTGGTAGAGAACGGGAGGTTGGTTGAAGATCTGACCTCCCTCAGAGGTGGACTGGAATGATGGATATGAGAAGAAGAAGCCGCAAGAGTCAGCATGAAAGTAGTGTGATCCATCATCCCAGGGTAGAGGAGAGGAAGAGAAAACTGAGGGGAGGGTGGGAGGGAGAAAGATAGATGACTAGAGAAGAAGATAGATGATGAAGAGAGCAGATGGGATCTGAAAACACAAACAAGATCGGTCAAGCAATACCCCCAATTCACTTACTCAACACAGAGCTGATGACCGTAAGAGTTCGGTCTTTTATCTTGTCAAATTTTATTAGGTGATAAAATCAGTCTATCAAAGTGATTAAGCGAGCTGATGGGAATCTAATACTCCCAATAGTCTGTCCCGTATAAAAGGCCGGTAGTCTGATAAGAGATCAGATATGGCTCTAGCCTAATGTGCAGCTCTATACATAAATGAGCCGCCTCCGATTCCTGCAGTTGCATTGGCTTCTGAAGAAAGCCGCCTCGGTCCTCAAGCCTTCACAAGAAAGTGAAACAAAAGAGTATCAGACACAATTATTATAAAAATATGCAAATAAAATGGTAAGAAAAATATCTAAAGTATAGACAATAAGCCGCGAAAAAGCCACGAAAATAAAAGTGACTACTAAGTCGTGCTCCCCAGCAACGACGCCATTATTATGACCGAAAAAAATGAACGAGAGACTAAGGGAGATAAATATCACGGGTCGTTGTGATCTTAATCCCTCGAAGATCGATCAATCAAGAAAAATAGATGACCAAATCAATAATCAGTCAAAAAGCCTAATAGCAGTCATGATATTTATTTAACCAGGTATAGTGACCAGGGTCGAACACAAGGAGCACGAATTGGCCAAAGTCCTACGAAGTAGTCTAAAAATCAAGTAAAAAGAATAAAATATTTTTGGTCGATTTTATGGAGGTTTTAAATTTTTTGTATTTTTAATTATGAGAAAAATAGAAAACAAGCCAAAAATGCCTCAATTAACTAATTATATAATGCCACAAATAAAGTCAGAAAATTGAAGTAAAAATTTTTTTTGGATTTTATGATATTTTAGATGTTTTTGGTGATTTTACAGATTTTTATCCTTTTCTGTTGATTTTAAAAAATGGAACACGGTAGAAAATGAAAATCAATGTGCAACCATATTTGAAAGATATTTATAAATATATAAATAGCTTACAAAAATCTGGAAACACTTTCGTGATAAACGTCAAATAAAAACTAAGCTACTGAAAAAGAAATTGCATTTTTTGAATTTGTTAGAATTTTTAATGCTTTTTATAAGGTTTTTAGGGTTTTTCAAATTTTAGGTTTTTTATAAGTCTAAATGCAACAATAATCGAACTGAAGTAAGAAGACAACTAAACTAACCGCCACGAATTGTTTTAGAATTTTTGGATGTTTTTAATATTTTTAGTTGATTTTATAATTCAAACAATAGCAAAATTAGAGGTATTTGAATTTTTAAAAATAGAAAATCAAAGCAAAAATGTTCCAAAAAATTATTGAAATTTTTACACAGTGGCAAGGGCCATGTATCCGAATTTCAGAAGAATTGGAGTTGATTTGATGTTTTATTCAACCACTAAAAAAGGCACAACACACAAAGACCTAAGTGCAAAGAAATTAAGTTCCAGTGCCAAATGATAACACGTGTTTAAAGTGCAGGGCTAAACTTGCAAAAAGCCCAGATATACACGCAGAAGGCACGTGATTCAGACACTGAGGGGTATGGATATCATTCTTACTTATAAAAGATCAAGCCATAACAACAAGAAAATCTAGGGAAAAACATGCAATTAACCCACAAGTCACGTGTCGATGCACCTGCTCCACATACAGAAGGATTGAATTGTAAATAAAACAAGCACAGAGCCCTGAATGCAATTTGTCCAAAATAAAAACAACTACGACACGTATTTACAGGACTAAACTATAAAAACTAAAGAAGGAAAGGCCTAAGTGAAATATACCCTTTTATTATGATCCAACGGCTGCCAAGTGGATCCACATATGATTGTACGGCTACGATTCACGGATGCCAATTCGATGATCGACGCTCCAGATGAGATCCTCAGATAGATCGAGCGACTGAAAGTTCCCCAGTAGCGAACGATGGAGATTAGAACTGGTGCGGGGGCTCGATCTAACGTCGGAGGAGGGTCCCGGATGAACAGCTCGCCGGCTTACTTCGGCCGGCCAATACGCTTGCCTAGGTGCTCCTCCGATGCTGCTCTAAGAGAGGAAATGGAGCTCGAGGTCGTCCGCAGCTAATGATGGCCTCTGATGAGGCCAAGGACGCACGAGGCAACTCGACGACGTGAAGGTCCTGGAGCTCCTGTGACAGAGTGGCTGGACTTCCAGACGAGGTCCTTCTTTGGTTAGTTCTTCACAGAAAGAAAGCTGGATCGAGGGCAAAGTGCCTCGACCCGATTATGGGCGGAATAGGTGGCTGGGTGAGGCGCGACGAAGCTCTCCGGCAAGGTGACAGCATAGGAGAGTCGGGGACCTATTCCGGGGCGAACCAGGGTAGATGAAAGGGTGGAGAAGGTAGAGAGAAGTCTGATGAAGGTGAAGGGCTAATCGGAAGGGCGAATGGGTGAACTGAGTGCGATGGATGGTCGATGAAAGCGTGGTGGCTGGCGAACGAAAAATAGAGAATCAAGGAAAACTAGAAGAGATCTAACCTAACGGATGGATGTAGTCATCTGGGCTGGAGGTGTTGGACCTCCGGGGGTCATGCCTCGATAGAGCGATGCGTCCAGAGGTTGAGCTCACCTCGCGGCGGTGCACTGCAGTGGAAATCGTCGGATCTGAGGTTCCCGGCACTCGCAACCTTACTGCAACCCTCTCTCACACAGCTGTCACTCAGGTGATGGAGAGGAGCTCATCGATGACAACGGGGAAGGCCAAAGATGCGAAAAGGTGCGGCTCCGATGATCTATATACAGGAGGAGGTCCAACATAGGTGGAGATCGGGCGTGCATTCCAGAGATCGGACCCCTAAGAAAGATGCCGGGCGTAAATCATGGATATGTTGTTGATAATCGGAGCTCGGGGTTTGAGGAGATGATAATCGGATCAGTGCGGAAGAAATCGGTGAAAACGGGTCGGCACGGGGATCCGCGAAGAGGTGGTCCAGGGGGAGAGTTGACCAGGGGTCAACAATTCCCTTTGGACCAATCAGGTTATTTAATTTCTAAATTATTTGTAAATTCAAAATAAAATAGAAAATGATTTTATTTGAAAGTATTTACAAAATAAAAAATGTTTATTTATTTTCAAATTATTTTTTAGTGATTTTTATTAACTTTTTCGAAAAATAAATTAATGTATATACATAATATATTATTATATATAGGTATAAATACATATGTATTTTACATTTTTATTTTTATTAGTTTATTTTTATACAGTTATCCAAATTTTATAATTTTATTTATTTACAACATAAAATTTGGGATAAAATAATTTTTATTTACTTTTTATTGTTTATTTACATGGGTAGAATAAATAAGTATATGTACATATATACATGGTATATGCAAAGGTGAGAGAGAAAAATTATTTATTTTTATTTTTCTTATTTTTATTTTTATGTTTAGAAATATATACAAATCAATGAATACCCATTTTTTTGTTTTTATGAAAATAAAATACAATATATACATGAAGGGGTAAATATAAGGTGAATGGCCCTATTTCTCTCTACTTGTTTTATTTTGCAACCAGACCAATCTTGGCCCTCCCTTGGGTTCAAGTCACTCAATATTTATTCTAAATATTTCCCTCTTTTTCTTTATTTCTTTATTCCTTTATTTTTGCACAAAAACATGCTTAATTATTGCTATATACACAAAGCATGCAGTTTGACAAATTATTATAATTACAAATATTTACATGGTGTTTTGCAAAGATTTTTTGCTAAAATAAAGGAATAAAGAGTGATGAATGGGGATTCATCAGGCCCCTGTGCCTCCGACCGACGATGCGTCGACCACACGCCATCAGATTGCCCCTCTCTGCTTCCCCTTGCATGGTAACGGCACCAGTGGCTCTGTACCTCAGCTCCCCTCCCTTTGTGAAGAAACAATGGAAAAAGAAGAAACCCTACGGAGGGTTTTTAAATAAAAATTTTGGAAAAATTGTGGTGAAGCCCTAGAATTATCAAAAATTGCAAAACATTCCCCACAAGCTATCAAGTCACGTGCGCTGCACTCACCTACTGGGTAATTTACGATCTTTCACTTGCAGATTATTTAATATTATATTTTGCTCCAGAGAACTTTGAATGATCGTATTTTAGTCCATGTATTGCATACATAAATTTTGCATGATTTTCTTGATGAAATAAATGTTTTATTATTCTAAAAATTCTCAAAAAATTCGTGTATACTACTGTTATGCCTCTGAACATTATATTATTTTTTCATAGTATTTTGTTAACATTTTATATAAAAAAACTGTGTTTTTGTCTGTTTGGAATTGGAAAAATCATAAAAATTGGAAAAGTTGCCTAAAAATTCCAAAAAATTTTATTGTATGTGTATCTTGTTGTCTTTTAATTCCTATCTCATCTTCGTACATAGATCATTTACAAAACTCCAAAAAATGCGAAAAACTAAAAATCTTAAAAAATGTAGAAAATTATATAAAAATAAAAAAAATTGATTTCAGTCTCTATCCGTAGATAATTATTTGCACTTTAGCATAAAATTAACTTCTAGGTACTTAAATTAATTTTAAATTACAAAATATTCTTAGTTGTGTAATGTTTCTCTATTTTCTACTATTTGATATCTATAAAATCACAAGAACATTAGAAAATATAGAAAAATTACTAAAAATATTTATAAACCAATAAAATACAAGCACATTTTTTCCCATAATTTTCTGAGTTTTTTTACTATTCTGAAAAATTCAAAAAGAGTGTGATGTGTGTGTTTTCTCACTTGTGCATCATTTGAAGACAAAGAGAAAAAATAAAAATTCAAAAACCACTAAAAAATTATCTTGGAAATTTGACTACTTAGTTTTTAAATCGTGCTCCTTGTGTTCGACCCTGATCTCTATACCAGGTCAATAGAATAGTGAAACCACTAACATTGTATTGCTTGATTTATCTTTCATTAAGTGGTTAAAACGTATTTTTCCGTTAACCGCGCTTGGTGATTCGAGTCACAACAATCCTTGTTTATTTCATATTTAACCTGAGTTGTCAAGCGCGTCATTAAAAATATTTTTAATTTTTTAAAACTGAATTTATAGTATGTATAGTGTAAAATACATTATTTATATGTATTTTTAAGAGATTTTTATAGTTTGTATTTTATTTATTATGTATAGAGTATGTATAGTATTATTAATGTAGAGCGGTATGGATGTGATAGTATGGAAACTGTGGGAGTGTATGAAAATAGCTAAAAGCTACGTTGGCATTTTGCGTAAAAGAAAGCTCAGGAGGCGTGTTGTTTTTGTAGCCTATGGATCTATGAGTGATTTACAGAAATATCGAGGAGAGGCTTGTAAGTCCCACACCTTTTGAGTATTCGACAACTTAGAATATATCTGAAGTATGCATCGTGGCCTTCCGTCACAACACATGTCCCGTAATTTACTCCGACTATTGAAGAAGTTTGCGAGCTCAAGGCAGAGATGTCGGAAGTCTCGGCTCATGCGACTGAGATCACCTACAAAATGTAATTTCTCTTCTCGATTCTGTTGGAATCGAATCCCAAACGTGAGCAACAAAGATCTGCTCTAAACATTCATTCTCAACCTGATGTATTTTAAACAGATCATAGGCAACTATTTTCAATCAAAGCTTGGAGATATGAATATGCAATGGAGTGCATCAGCCAAATAAAATACCACCTACGGTTTTTTTAAGAAGATACAAATACATCAAAATCTCAGGCTGATACATTGATTTGTTCAAAAGTTAATACTCGGAAATTAAACTTTCTTCAGGTCAACTTTAATTAATAGCACATCAGATTCACAGAGAACTCGACGTTTCAAATTGCAATAAGCAAACACAGTTTTTACATCTGCAGATTTAAACTATTAGAGACCAATGACACACTTACGATCAGACGATGAGTGGAAGGTCCTACCTACTGGAAGAATTGGATCTGATCTCATATCGGGATGCAATCTGAGGTGAGAAGATATGATAGGAAGTGCGCGAATTGAGTGATGTGTATAGGTGTTGAGATGAGGTGATAGTTGTGTGAGTGGAATTCAGAACATAGCAGATGAACATGGAAAAATAGGTCAGAAGAGGAAGAAAAAGAGAGAGGAATCTGATCTACCTAGAATAGGGATGAAATGGTTGATCGCCAATGGACTTGGCGCAAATGCTCCAGAGGTTGTTGCCTCGACATGAGGGCGAAACTGGCGGTAGCCAGTTCACGGTGGAGTAGAAGCAGCGTTGGCGAAGGAGATCACGCTGAGCTTCACCTCCGCCCTCTCTCTCAACGGGGGAGAAGCCGAAATCTACCACCCTCACGACCTCTCAACCTCAGAGATTGGATAGATCGAAAGCTAATGGCGGATTTTAAAAGTGAGTTTGGTCTGTTTGGGGTTTTCTATAAATAGTTATGAACCTCGGAAGTCGGCTTTTGTGACTTTTACGGTTTATTGCGGTTAATTATTTTTGTGACGAATTATTTTTCTGATATTTTTATAAAATAATAGATATTTTTATGAACATCTTTTATATAAGAATTGTTTTGATTTTAGGTGGTTTTGATGATAAATAAATAGATGAAATATTAACAATGTGTAAAATGGATAAATTATATTTTGGTCTTTGTTTTCTTGATATTTTTGTATGTTAGGATTCTTATCTCCCCCTACTTATTTATTTCGTCGACCAGGTCAATATTGACCTGGTCCCAAGATTAGGATCAGTCTGTATATATTTTATATCTATAACCTTTTTTCTTTTATTTTCCTTTTTATCTTTATTCTTTCATTTTGAGTAAAATAAGTGTTAATTATATAATATTAATATTTGTCATTAGAATGATAATTAGCTAGAATTAGTGGATATTTACATGTAATTTACTAAGGATTTTAGTCAAAATGAAAGAATAAAGGTAATGAATCATGGATTCATCATGGATTCTCTTGACACAAGAAGATTGAGTAGGTGTCAGAGTGGGATTCCTAATGTGAGTAGGGAGAGGTGGAGGAGGGGCTCGATTGATCTTCGAGAGGAGGAGGAAGATGACTTCTTCAAAACTTCGAGCATGTCTTGCCTTTCAGACAAATAAGAGAAAACTTGGCTTTCTCATTATGAAATGTAATAAATTTATTAGAATAATGAGCTTATGTTGATGTACATGATGAATCTACGATTCTCATTCTTTATTATTTTATTTTAGCTCTTCTTCTTAGCAAAAACACCTGTAAATACTTGTAGATGCAATAACTTAGCATGCTACCTGCATGTGATAATAATCCATAATAACACCTAATTGTGTAAAATAAAAGAATAAAGAGAAAAGTAAAAAAAATTGTATTAAGAATAAATACAGAGTGACCCAAATCCCAATAGAAGGTCAAGCTTTGACCTGATAGTAAAATAAAATAAGTAGAGAGAGGTAGGATTCACTATGTATTGTACATAGTATTTATTTATTTTTTAGACAAAATAAAATTATATTGTTCTTTTACATCCTTGTATATAACATTATAAATAATGTAAAAATGAAATAAAAATCAGAAAAAAATAAAAATAAAACAATCAACCATTTATACAAAATATACATATACATACCACATCCAATATTTATTTTACACCTTCAAATAGTTTATAAAAATAAATAAAAAATTAATTTATACTCCTAAGATCATGTTGTAAATAGATAAAATATAAAATAAATGATTTGTCATACAAAAGATTAAAAATCACAGAAAAATAGTTTATAAAATAATAAATATTTTCCATTTTAAATTCATTTCCTATTTTTAATTCTATTTTCTTTGAGTTTTATAAATCCTGAATTATCTTTGGTCCATATTAGAATGTTAACCTCAGTAAACGCCTTCTCATTAGGCGGGTCGACCCGATTTTGATCGCTAGAGTCATTTTCTCCCCATTTTCTAAATCATATCCAATCTCCATTCGGCTCAATCTCTACATCCGATTATGCTCCGAATATCTAAGACCCTCACGGATCCCTAGGCGCAACAAGATCTGTCGAGGGTTTCGAGCTATTCGTCAATCTTTCTGAACCTTGGCCATGCCTAAAGAATGCCTCTTCTGCTTCCTCCACTCGCTAGCTCATCCCTCGTGCCACCACAGACCTAAGACCCCTTCCTTGTAGTGACAACCATTGAAGGAGTGCCTTAGGACCAGCCGGGAGGTGCGCAGAGACTTATAGCTCACAACGTGGCTAGAGCTCTGCTGCATAAAGCCTCCCAGCTAGTCGCAACTTGGTTGAAGCCAAGACCTTGATGCCCACCTTCGCATGAAGCCTAGGATCTCATACGTACCCTTCAGGTATCTATCCATCCTTTCGTATTTCCATTTTCACCTCGATCTTTCCATTTTGTACCGTTGTCATCACCTTGGCTCCGACTAGCTGGTCGGAGCCTCGTTACACACCCTCATCCGTTCCGATCGATACTTCGACTCACCCTGCATCTTCTCTCGTGACCTGATCATGCTCAACCTCGCACATCAGAGCTAGATTGAGGTCTGGACCTCCATCTCCCACCTTCGTCGGAGGTCGTCCCCCATTCCCCGTCGTTTCATTCATCTCCAACTATAATAGTTGTGATCGGAGCATAGCCCTGAGTCCCCTCTACCTTTTACAGGCTCATATACGCAGAAGGAGGCTTTTTCAGACCTCCAACTACTTAGTTGGAGCTTCTCCAGGAGGACCTGCATTGTCACACTTATCCAACCATTCTCCCATCCATTGGAGCCCCTCGTTCGATGCGGACCACTTCCTTGTTCCTACCAGAGCCTTCAGATCTTTCGTCGGAGAGTCGGATACCCTACGATGCTCAGTTGAAAGTCGCTGGAGGCGAGTTTTTGTAAACCTTCTCTTGCTCATTGGATGAGACCCGCATCTGCTAGATTACATCACAGCCGCCCGACCGTGCAGCTTAGGCCATTGGATCAGAGCATCTACCACATTTGCTCGTACGTCCCAGACATTCCCTACACTATCAGATCCTGCTATTGCGGTCGATCAGAGCTGTGCGCCTGTGCCAACTGCGACGCGTGCCACGTGCCGCTGCCATGTGGATATTTCACATTTTATCCCGCACGATTTTGCTTTTATTTTTAGTCCTCTAAATGAAATGTGTAATTGACTACATTTACAGTTTGAACCTCAGACTTTGTGGTATTTGCACTTTAGTCCTCCTGAGCTTGAAGCATGTGTGTGCTCCCGTGTATTTTAGGTTATTTGCATTTTCTATCATGGACTTATCTGGTTTTATTGAATGAATGTGAACTTTTTAGAAATTGCATTTATACCCCGACGCGTTCAGTATTGAGCATGTGCATGAATTGAGTGGGCTTTTTATGGAATACACCAGGACTTTTATATTGTGTTATCTAGTGGGTCCAAAAACATAAAGTATTTATAGAGAGGTCCCTATGAACTGTGACTAATTCTATGCTTTTAATTGGACTTAATAATTATTAAATTAATTTTAAAAATTACCTAAAAATTACCATTAGATCCTGTTAGTGTGTAGTTTTTACTCTGATTTTGTGGATTGATTTAGTTCTATACTCTATTTTTGAAAATTCAACAACTTTAAAAATGTACCTGTTTTCCTTATAAAAATTCGAAAAATAATTTAAAAATTCGACAAAAATTTCTTTGTGTGTCTTTTTACTTGCTTTACCTCCAGTTTCAAATTTGGTTTGAAAATTTATATAAACACCCTAAAAATTACAAAATAACTCAAATCTTATAAAAATCACAAAAAACCAAAGAAAATTCCTAAATGCCCATTTCCAATTCATGTTTGTTGATTTTTTATCTATATTCTATCAAAAGTTATTGATCAGGCCCTTAGGGCACCTTAGATATCTTTAATTTGCAATTTGATCATGGTTGTGCGCTGTTTTGATTTTTGAGCACTTATTAATTTTTGTAAAATCGTAAAAACATTTGAAAAACCTAGAAAAAACTTCAAAAACATTTTTAAAACCATAATACCCAAAAATAATTTTTATTTTATTTTCTGAGTATTTTAGTCTGATTGAAAAATCTAAAAAGGCTGTTGTGCTTGTCTTTTTCATTTCATGCTTGCTTGCCTTTGTTGAAAAACTAAAAATTTTAAAAAAAATTAAAAACCAAAAACAAAGTTTTCTCTCAGAAATTCGACTACTTAGTTATTTAATCGTGCTCCTTGTGTTCGACCCTAGTACCTATACAGGGCAAATAAAAATAGTGAACCGCTTACATTCTTTGATTGCTTGATTTATCGGTTGAGTTTTTTATTTTCTCGATTGACTGTGCCTAGTGATTTGGATCATAATGACCTTGTATTGCTTACTTAACCCTAGTTGTTGGGCGTGTCATCAGACTGGCGCCGTTGCTTGGGAGCACGACTTTGTAATCTTATTTCTTTTTTGCTCAGTTTTTCTTATCTATTTGTTAGAACTATTTCTGACATTTCTTCTATTTTACTTTCTGTGCGAGGAACTGCCCAAGGGGCGCTGCGTCTTTCTATTGAAGGGGCCCGCATCCGAGGAGCAGAGGAGCAAGAAGATTTAGTTATAGTTGATAAATAGTTATTTTTGCAAACATTTTATTGGTGTAATAATTTTAGACTCTGAGACTCTCTATTGGACACTTGGACTATGGGGTCTGTTTTGTCGAGTACCAATGTACTCGGGGGACCTTACCATGGTTTTTTGCAGTTTTGTTTTATCGCTTTTCATTCTAATTGATTCATGAGGATTTATACCCTAGACTTTAGACTTCTATTTGATTGTGATGTAATTAGCTAAGGCCCCACACCTAATCGCTTATCTGTGCCTATAGATCATAATTGGACTTAGCTAAAATATAATTAAAAGTTAGCTTGATCAGATACTAGACCACATATCGTAAGGAGTCACATAAAACGCTAGCAGGACCTATTGTGATGGGCACCGAGTGACTCCCAAGATTAGACTCCAATCTTATATTTGATTAGATAGTTGTTCTGCTTCACGTAATAGAAGTTGCTTGTATAAGGCCGATTTGATCGTGCATCGTATAGATAGTTTATTTCTTGTCTTTACTTTTGTGTGCGGATCACCGTGCATGTAAGTGCTAGAGTCAGGTACGCATTTCTATATCTGCATGCATCATTGTGTTTGATCGTGCATTGTCTTTTCCGACTTCCTCCTCCTATTTTATTGGACTCAAAATAACCAAGGAAATCGGAAAATTTGTGCATTCCTAAAAGATGCCCAGAGAGAATCCTCATTACTTTATTTCCATGCCATTTTCAAGAACAAAGCCTTAAGCGCATATGACAGGTTCCTAATACCTAAGCCTCCATCAAGAGGTTTACAGATCGCCTTCCAGTTCAACTAGTGGTTAAGTTTATGGTCCCCATTCCTTCCTCAGAAGAAATTAGAGAAAATACTCTCCAATCTAGATAAAACCCCCTTGGGAATGTCAAAATATGTCTAATCAAAACAATTCTTCCTTCTGGTGACAAGATCATGCACTTACAACCTGCAAGCTTCAACTAAATATCATGAATGAGATTTTAAAAGAATACATTTTTTGTCAGACCTTGATAAATAGGCCAACCTAGGTAAATAAAAGAAAGATGTACTTGCCTCATTCTTGATATTTGGAACACATTCTCTTTAGTATCTCTTGAATATTTTCTTGAAATATATAAATCACTTTTATTTATGTAAATCATTTGGGTCGTCGCTTCCTGGTAATGTTTAAGGAATACAAAAAGATTTTGCGAGGAGTTCTTTGAGCCATTTGTAAAGATAGTTGTATCATCCGCAAATAAGAGGATATATAATTTAAGCCTTCAAGTGAGTATAAAAGGGAAGATTTCATCCAAAATGTAGAAGTTTTAAAAGTCATCTTCATAGAACCTCCTCAATGAGAATAAATAGATAAGGTGAGAGGGGATACCCTTGTCTTAGCCCTCTTGAGTTCTTGAACCATCCAGAAGACAATAGGATGATATTAGGTCAACAAGGATGCTAGTGTTCATATCTCTAGGTGGTTTCTGAATAGTATTCAATTCTCCAAGGTTGCATGTGTGGTTTAAGTGAAGTGGTGGATCAAATGATCATCGATGGCAAGTCTAATCATGCAATGTTTAATGAACAAAGAAGTCTGGTTGCTTTTATTGAGATTGTCATTTGTTGTGTTTCAATAGAAGGCTCAATCATCTTTGTCTCTAGATCAATGTTTGGATTTGGATTAATAAACCAATCCATATAACTGGCTGAATCTATTGCTTTTTCTTTTGACTCTATGAGATGCTATGATTTCGATCAGGGATGTTGCAACGACGATTGTTCGCTTCTCCACCGAGAAAGATACCCAATGATGTTCAATAGGATGTTGTGAGATGCCTCTCCTTCAGAAGCTTTGATATCCAAATGATAGTGTCATGTCCAAAAAGTTATGCATTAACTGAGAAGATCATCTCGGTCCAAACAATTACAAAAGGTGCACATAAAGGGGTTCCTATAGAGATATGGTATGGAACCTAAATCTTTGATCATTATACGTGATTGGAGTTGAATATGTATGGGGATAGAAAAGAAATATGAGGAGTTCGATGGGAGATGGTGTTTGTAAATTTTATTTATTATCAAAATTGAGAAAAAATTAAGAGAAGAGAGGGATAGAAAAGATAAGAGAAGAGAAGAAGGGAGAGAAGATATAAGAAAAACCTAACTTGGAATGGAGTTGTCACCTATGACGGAGCTCTGTAGAGCTCCATGGGTTTCATCACGTTTATGATTGAGATAGGTTGGAGGCTCTCGCGATGGAGGAAAGGGTTGCAACACCGATTGAGATCCAAATCTCCTCACTCCTCTCTACATTGATGGAGTCTCACGTGGTCAGTACACTCATGCTAGCCCTCCCTTGGACCTCACAGGATGAGAGATGAAAATGGAAGATGGCTCGAGCTAGAAGAGGTGGATGGTTACCTACAGAAGAAAGTTGATGTCGATGGAGAAGAAGATCGAAAAGGAGGTCGACATTGATGAGCAGTTAGGTGAATAAACGAGTGTTTAAGGAGGTTGGAGGTAGTTGGGTCGACATGGAGAAGGTTCTCGAAGAAAAAGGGTGGGCAGAGGAAGGTAGAAGAAGAAGCAAGGATGAGAGTTTGCCTGAGATCAACCTCTCCTGATTGTACAATGAAATGTTACACGTGATGGAAACCTACTGATGACATGTCTGATCACTCAGGTAAAAGGTAATCAAGGGTCGTTGCGACCCGAGTAACCAAGCGGTGTCAATCAAGAAAAATAGACCACCAAATCGAATAAAAATCAATCAAGCACAAATAGCGGTATCGCTATTATATTAACCTGGTATAGCGATCAGGGTCGAACATAAGGAGCACGTGATGGCCTTGCGGCCTACGAAGTAGTCAAAAAGAGAATAAAAATAAAAAGAAACTATTTTTGGTGGATTTTCAATTGTTTTTAATTTTTTTTTGGATTTTTGGTTAATAAGGAAAATAAACAAACTAATAAAATAAGCCAATTCAAACAATTATTAAAGCATTCAAAAATCAACCAAAAATGAAATGAAAATGTTTTTATGTGTTTTATGTTTTTTTACTGTTTTTAATGAATTTTTGGGATTTTTCTGATTTTTATATGATTTTCTAAAAATAAAACAAGGCAAGAAAACAAGGGTACTGTCCAGCCGAGCTTGAGGGACTTAGATAAAATATCTAAAAATCCCCAATAAGGCTGGAGGTAATTTTCCTGTAAAGATAAAGAAACAAGGAAAATTTAGGAACCACAATTATTATTTTTGGATTTTTAGATTATTTAAAAGAATTTTTATGAGATTTTTAGTGTTTTGTAATTTTTATGAGTTTTACGTAATGAAAAATGACCAAATTTGGTCAAAAATTCAAACAAGCAAATTTTTATAATTTTTGGATGAGTTTTAATATTTTTTTGTGAATTTTTAATTTATACAGTTCAAAAAATGCGAGTTTTTTGATTTTTTTAAAAATATCATGTAACAGAAAAAATCTCCCCAAAAATTCTAGAAAATTTTACAACATGGCAGGAGCCATGTGTCCAATTCTCATTGAATTCGGAGTAAGTTTGATATTTTATTCAAAAGTAAAACCTAGGTACAGTGCATAGGGACCTAAACGCAAATACCAAAAGTTCTGGGGGTCCGGTGCAAAAATCCCAAGAAGTCACTCGTGAGGCGCGTGTCTGGGACACACAAGGACCTAATTGCAAAGAAATAAAGTTTCTGGGCTAAATAATAACAAGTATTAAAATCCCAGGGACCTTAGTGTAATTTACCCACTAATAAACGCACATGCTCAAATAAATCACGCACAGGGGTATAAATGAAATTCTATAAAAATTTTCATTCATTAAGAAACATCCCAGAACTACAAGGGCATCAATGCAAATATCCCATACAAAACACGTGTTGATGCACGTGACACACTACTGGTAGGGGTATAAATGCAAATACTAGAAACTGTAAGCTCCGCAATGCAAATTACCCAATGAAAATAAAGGTTTAAAAATATTTATAGGACTAGATAATAAATGTGAAGACTAGAGGGGCGTAAGAGCAATTTACCCCTTATTAAATCATGAGGGACGGATGTGTGCCATGTGGCAGATCTGACGGGTGGAATGGCGCAACGCACAACGGAGGGAACCCTCGGCGCGATCCGACGGCTGGGGATGATCGAACGGCGGTGCTGCGACGTGGTTCTGTGAAGGGGGGCCTGGTTCGGATCGGACGGAGGAGGTGCAGCCACGTGCTGGATCTGACGGCTGCAAAGCGTCGTGGCTAAACCTCGCTGAATCAACGGTCGCGATCAAACCTTCAAGGATCTACGGTGTCTGCGGCTCCTCGTATGGACGGATCAGATCGAATCTGGAGAGTCGAGGCCGATCGGACGTCTGGGGAGGATGGTGGAAGAACAGTTGGCCGGCGAGCTTCGCCGGCCTGATGCACGCGCTATGGTCCCCCCCTGCTGCTCCTGAAGGGCAGAAGAGCTCCGCCGTGAAGGTCCGCAGCTGATGCGATGCTCCGATGAAGGCGGGGAGCTCTGGAGAGCTCCGGCGACGATGAAGACCTGGAGCTCCTGTGCTTGAGTTGCTGTCCTCCAGATGAGGCTCTACTGATGATAAGACCTGCACAAGAAGAAAGATGGGTCGAGGGCAAACTGCCTCGACCCGTCAAAGCGTGAGAACAGTGAAAGATGCGTCGCGATGGAGGCCCTTCGGCGAGCGACAGAGGTGAAGGGCCGATATCCCTGCTCCGGGGCGAGCCAGGGGGAATGGGTCGGTGGAGAAGGTGCAGAGGAGACTCGTGAAGGTGGTGGCAGTGTCGGATGAGCTGATGGGTAGACGGAGACGAAGGGCGGAGGCGGCGGAGCTACAACTACTGAAAACGGAAAAATCCTAATCTACGCTAAACTACAGGCTAAGAAGACTACATGGTGGAGGCTATCGACTGGGCTGAAGCTCGGGGAGCTTCTAGGTCATTGCCTGCAAGGGGTCATCGGCTCCCCAAGGCTGGGCGCGCTCGCGGCGGCGCACGGCGGCGAAAGCTGCCGGATCAGTGGCTGCCGGGCCTCGCTGCTACTCCCACTCGCTCCGTTGTCACTCAGGCAAGGAGGAGGAGGTCACAGGCGTCGAGGGGGAGGTCCAAAGATGCATGAAAAGGTCGCCGGAGGAGATACTTTATATGATCAGGGGTCCGAGAAGGAATGGATCGGGCGAGCTGCTCGAATCTTGGATCCCTAAGACCCACCCCGGGCGTGGATCTGGGATGAGCAAGGGTCAATCGGGGCCCGGGGTTAGGGTAATTGGCAATCGGGTCGAATGTGGAGAAAAGATTGAAATCGGGTCGGTCAAGGCAAACCCGGCTCTGGTGGTCCTGGGAGGAGAGTTGGCCGGGGGTCAACATCCCCCGTGGACCAATAAGAGCCCGCCAATTATTAGGACTTTATAAATTAGATAATAAATAGAAAATGAACGAATTTCAAAAAACTCAAAGCATGAAAAATATTTATTTTATTTTTTTTCTATTTTTTGTGATTTTTAATTAATTTTTCAAAATAAAAAGAAGGTATTTACATAATAGGGCTATATATAGGTATATGTACAATATAGAATTTTTTATTTTTGATTTTTAATTAGTTATTTTTGTGCATTTTTATTCCCATTTTATGTTTTATTTATTTATATAATAAAATTAGGAATAGAAGGATATTTTTATTTTATTGTTATTATTTATATACAAGGGGTAAATAAATACATATGTACATATATGTACATGGTATATATACAATATTATTTTTGATTTTTTATTTTATTCTTTTTTTGTTTTTGTTTTTGTTATTTTTATTTTATTTATTTACACCATAAAAGATAGAGTATTTACAAATTTTATGGAAATTAATTTTATTTATTTATAAGGTGAAATAAATATAGAGATAAATGAGCTATGTACATGGTGTCTATGTACAAGTGATCTATTTTTATTTTCTTTTTGATTTTTCTATTTTTATCTTGATTTTATATTTATAAATATATACAATATATACAAACCACTTTTATTCTTTTTTTAGAGGAAAATATATTTATTTTATTTACAGGTATATTTACACAAATGAGCCCCTATCTCCCTCTACTTTGGCTTTTATGCGGTCAGGCCCATGCTGAGCCCTCCCTTGGGATTAGGTCGCTCAATATTTATTCTAAATATCTCCCTCTTTTTCTTTTTCTCTTTATTCTTTTATTTTTTGCACAAAAACATGCTAATTATTAAACTTTATACAATGCATGCACTTTGGTAATTGTTTGTATTTACATGAATATACATGTATTTGCAAAGGTTTTTGTATCTAAAATATAAGAATAAAGAGTGATGAATGGGTATTCATCACCCCCTATACTTAACTTTGCAAGTCCCTTAGCAAACACTTATTTGAAAAAGAAGTGAAAAAGAAAGAAAGAAAAAGAGGAGACTATGCATGGATTAAGGCTGATTATTAAACTCGCCTTCATTAAATTGAAATATGGAGCTCGATCAGATCTTTGGATTATTAATGTGTCGGAGCCTTAATTGGACTTAAGCTTAAACTCAACAGCCTCCAAGTTCCACCAATCTATGGACAAGACTCCTCAATAAACCAGATCAGAACAAGTCTACATACACAAACACTAATGACCATGAATCTTTCCATGCAGTGTAAGTGATATGTAGCTCCCCACCTCAGAAGTAACGAAGAAACAACCTCCCCCAACCTGGTAACTCTAATGCCTCGGTCTAGCAACTCTTTCCTCGAGAAGCGGGGTATTCCCTTCTAAGTTCAAGTGCAACCGGCTCAAGAAGAGGGGGAATAAGAGGTATAGACTTTTGGGAGCTCAACCAATGTAGCTAAGTCTCCCGCTGCAAGCTTCATGAGATGTAACATGGATACCATAAGCTTTTGCTTTATTTGACTATATACACTCCGGTGGGGTTATTAAATTTTCAATCTGACCCACCACTTTTTTGGAGTTCTTTTTGCATTTTTTTCAAGTGCATCTGTACAACATATCTACATGGTGCAGCATATATACAAGAAATTTTCCTCTTGAGCCAGTAGACTATCCCTCTTTTGAAGCTTTATTGCAACCCACGACTTCTGTCTTTAGCCATCATCACCACTAGACCAAGTTGAGACGCACTTCCTTCACTATAAGAAGAAGAGAGGTTCCGCCTAGAAGTACTACCCTCATATGCTACCCCAAGCCAAAGGAAACTGCCTCCTCACCACCTCATCTGTGGACAGCTATGTGTAAAGTGCTGGTGCAAGTCAAGCCATTGTCTCTAAGAGTCATGTTTGTGTTGTTAAGTGCTCTACTTAGGCTTATCAAGATGACATATGCTCATAGCCTAGTGGACTCAAAGAATTAAGTCCTTATGGACCTGAAAAGCCTTAACCCTAAGACCTATAAGGTTCCTCTTAGAATTAGGTGGATTAAGATCTTAATCAAGATCCATTTCCCAAATTATATACATATATACAAAGATGCTATTCACACATATTTACAATCGTGCGAAAATTTTTGAAAAATGTTTTGAAATCATGAATGGATGGATGCATGAAGTGCAAGTTTTGCAAAAGTATTTACACACATTTACACAAGATTTTTGCAAACTTTTGATTTTCAAAACATTTTAGAAAAATTTTGTACTATATTCATAATTTTGATAAGAAAATATTTACACAAACTTTACACAAAAGATTTTTGAAAACATTTTTACAAAACTAATTTGTACACTAGCTATGTATGTGCAATAAAAGAATGATTACTTACAGGAAAAATTTTTAATTTTTGTGATTTCTAGGGTTTTTAGCCATTTTATTTGTTAACACACTCACACAAAGTACGAGTTATGGATAAAGTATATATGAAATATATACACACCCCCCCATACTTAGCTCGAACGATGTCCTCAGAGTGATCAAGAGCGATGAAGAAGACATAACTCGTGCTTAGTATAGGGACGTGAAAAGGAATGGCTAGATACAGAGATGAATCGAAGAATAGAATGAGGAGAACTCGGTGGTTTCCCTCTATACATAGGATCAAGTAATCCTAAGTATAGCAAGTTGTACATGAAGGGAAATCCGAGTGGAGAATATACAGGGTCTACCCCCCCTATACTTAGGGTGAAATATCCCTAAGTATAGGCAGCAAAACAGGGGTAGCAAGACAGGAAGAAAATTACGAATATATACAAGAAGGAGGATCATCACTCCCCCTATACTTAAGGTGAAGAACCTTAAGTATAGGCAACAACAGAAGTGACGAAACAGAACGAAGAACAACCCGGTGTTTTCACCCCCCTATACTTAGGATGAGGAATATCCTAAGTATAGAAAAGATAATCCTAGGCGAGACCTGGGGTGAAAACAAGAACGGAAGACAGAAAGATCAAACTAAGACAAAACACGTATATACAAGAGAGTACAATGTTGAGGTGCCTCTCAACAAGTGCTAGATTTTACGCCCCTAGCTGGGCGCAAAGGCTAGGATAAAGCTGTATCAAGGTTCAGGACGGCATCGGTAAGTCGAATGACGTACTGTCGTCGCAGTCTCGGTATGAGAGAAACGACGAAAACAGAAGTGTAAAGTAAGACACCCAGGTATGCAATCAAGCGGGTGTCTGCTACCGGCCAGTAATATGGAAATAAGTGATCGGGATCCAGTAGCACAAAAGAAATCAGCGGCTCTGGGTCAGACTGGAGTGAGAATATAGAGCCGAAGAAATCAAACGTGGAGAAGGATGGATCAGTAATAGAATCCTCCACGTCAATTAGTGTCTCAAACAGGTGTGGACAATCAAGATCAGGAGACTCTCTAAGCAGACTGATATCCGATGCATGAAATAGAATCAGATAATGCAAATCATCGAATATCTCCAGGATGGGCTCATCCTCACGAGGGTCGTCGAGGTGAGAAGACTCAGAATCAATGTGATCTAAAGACTCAGTTTCGTGCCCGCCAGAACGGAAACACACTCAACAGGTGAAACCGAGTACTCATCGAGTGCGGCATCCTCCCGCAGATAACCCTCAGGGAGAGATGCAAGATCAGAAGTGAGTACGAGAGGATCAGGATCTAGAAGGGCATCTGTGTTGCTGTCAAGTATCCACTCTGTGCACCAGGCTGCATCATCATCTGAAATGTCGCTCTCGACAATCTGGAAGCAGGAGAAGGTACTTGTCAAGACTGCGGAAGTTGGCAAAGTGTCTGCGGCTGATCCTCGCTCTGCGGCTATGCTGGCTGCCAACTGGTCCTCGGCAAAGGTGTCTGTCCCGTTAGAGTGGAGGACAAAAGGCTCAAATATGGGACTCTCTGTATCTGAACTCTCAAAATGGTGTCCCTCATTGAGCTGTGGCTGCTGGGCTGAGTCATGGAATATGTCGGTTTCCGAGAAGTATGTCTGCAGAAAGGAAGTTGACTCCTCCGAGACTGGAAACTGAAGTGGTTGAATCAATGGCTGAAGTAGCTGGGGCTCCTCCGGTTCCTGGAGTATCAGAAGATCTGATATCCAAGACTCGTCGACTGAAAACTCTGGAACTGCCTCGAACTCCAGCTGGAAAACCAACGGGAACTCAAGTAGACTCTGGGTCCGAACCTCTGCTATGGAAGTCATATCCTCTGCCAGTGGTGCTGTATCATCCAAATCCTTGGTCTGGTGTGTAGAAACTGTATCATCATGTAAAGTGACACACCGCACTGGTACAGCATCGTCCACATGTGTTGTTCCGACTACGGCATCTCGTGAAGAAGAACTCTGTGAAAGTAGCCTCGAGATGGTATCCAGTAGATGAATGTCAGAACCGCGGTGTGAACCGCCACATGTGGTAATCACCAGTGCAAGCTGCTCTGCGGTCATCCCCCGCATGGAGATCTCTATCAGGTCTGTCAGTGGAAATCCGTGCTCAAGAAATCTCCTCAAGAGGTCAAGAAACCTCGGCCATGCCTCGTGCAATGGCTCCTGGGGGTCAACTTAAAAGTCGGTGATCAAAGACCGCATAAACTCAGCTCTACGTGGAGGGAAGTATCTCTGTAGAAACTCTCGGTGTAGCTCTCCCCACGTATCGAATGTTCTCCCCAATCGGCGGTGCCATGTCCTGGCTCTCTCGTGAAGTGTGAATGGGAAGGTCTATCTCTGTACTCTGCAAAACTCCTCGAATGCGGACAGGTGAAGATAAGGCTCCTCGTGTGCCTCTCCTGAAAATGTCGGCAGTCGCTGAATGTAATCCAAATCCAAGACGAATGGACCTAATGTAGAAGCTGACTGAGCTCCATGTGTTATCTGCTCCTCCATCCTTCTGGAATAGGATATGTCTGCTGATCTCCTCTACTCTCTCTGATCATCAATGGAGTGCGCTCTCAACTCAACAACAACATCGCCCGGGTCTCGCATCTGCTCTATCTGGCATCCTCGGACGTCTCGCGCAGCGTACCTAGAGTAGTGAATGGGATGGGAGGGAGGGAGCGGAAGGTTGGTTGGAGATCCGACCTCCCTAAAAGGTGGACTGGACTGATGGTCAGCGAATGGAGAAGGAGCCGTAAGAGTCGGCTCGAAGTGAGGAGAATCCATCATCCAGGGGTCAAGGAGAAGAAGAGAAGAGGGATGAAGGGAGAGAGGGTGGGGAAGGATCGAAGGGATCTAGAAATCACACAAGATGAACAAGCAAACCCCCAATTCACCTACGCACACAGAGCTGAAGACCAAAAGGGATTGGTCAATTATCTAGTCTATTTTATTTTAGGTGATCATTCAGTCTATCAGAGCGATTACGTGAGGTAATAGGAATCCGATATCTCTCAACTGACTGTCCCGTACTAAAGAGCCGGTAATCAGTCGAGAAAGATCGGATGGCTCTATCCTAAGGTGCGGATCACTCTCTCGCTCATCCAAAAACAAACAAGGAGGGGGTTACTCTCCCCAAGATAGATTTTTAGTGAAGTGTCTTTTAGGTCATGTGTGATTAGCAGTCCCGATTTTATTGTTTTTGTTTTTAGGTATTTTTCAATAAAAAGAAAGGGCCTAACGAATTTTTCGGTTCTCCTGGTTATAAAGTCCAAAACAGGGGGGAGAAGACGAAAAAGCCGATGTGCGATAAAATCAACGATGCATGCAAAGATAGAAATGCGTACCTGGCTCCAGCACTCTACATGCAATATGATCCGTGCAGAATTGAAAGACAGAAATAAAACTACCTAAATGGTGCAGGCGAAAGACCGAGTCCCTAAACAGCAGTGCTACTCGAAAGAACGGCTAGCCGAACACCAGCCTCCAATCTAAAGAGTCCGGTCTAGACCCACGCCTCCTCTTCTCGACAGGTCGAGTTCAGGAGTAGCGCTTGACGGGGCAGGCTCGCGGCGCGTAGGCTCAAAGGTGGTGGAACGGCTATTTTATTATTTTTTTAATTTTTGGTCCAATTACCGATCTATAGGTGCAAGCAGATATATTAGGGTATTTGGATCCTAATTTTTTTACGTCACAATCAAGCAGAAAATCCTACGGCTAGGGGCTCGAAAATCCGCGTGAAACCGGAAAATGCAGGAAAGAAATAAAACCGCAAAGAAAACCGCATAAAAACCGAGGGGTCCCCCGAGCACACCGGTGCTCGGCGAAACAGACCCCGAATAGTCTAAGTGTCTGTCTGAGTGTCCTGTCCCTGTATTATTACAACAATTGTTCAAATAGAGCTGGAAGTAAATCCTAATCTAAACTATGCTACTCCGCGGCTATTCTGCGGCTCCCGCTCTCGTGCTCGCTCCTCGCGTCCTCCTTCGGCTCTGTGAAGAAGAGAACCGCCTCCGGTTCCCGCGGTTGCTCGGCTTTCGAAGAAAGCCGCCTCGGTCCTCGGGCCCTCGCAAGAAAACAAATACAAGAGTGATCAGACCAAATTATTTTATAAACAATGTTAGAAGAAATATATCTACAAAAATCTATACAAAAAGCCGCGAAACGAAAACCGCGGGAAGAATCGAAACTGACTACTTAGCCGTGCTCCCCGACAACGGCGCCATTCTGACGACACGTCTGATCACTCAGGTAAAAGGTAATCAAGGGTCGTTGCAACCCGAGTTACCAAGCGGTGTCAATCAAGAAAAATAGACCACCAAATCGGATAAAAATCAATCAAGCACAAATAGCGGTCTCGCTATTATATTAAACTGGTATAGCGACCACGGTCGAACACAAGGAGCCTACGAAGTAGTCAAAAAGAGAATAAAAATAAAAAGAAACTATTTTTGGTGGATTTTCAATTGTTTTTAATTTTTTTTGGATTTTTGGTTAATAAGGAAAATAAAGAAACTAATAAAACAAGCCAATTCAAACAATTATTAAAGCATTCAAAAATCAACCAAAAATTCAAATGAAAATGTTTTTATGTGTTTTATATTTTTTTACTATTTTTAGTGATTTTTTGGAATTTTCTGATTTTTATATGATTTTCTAAAAATAAAACAAGGCAAGAAAACAAGGGTACTGTCCAGCCGAGCTTGAGGGACTTAGATAAAATATCTAAAAATCCCCAATAAGCCTGGAGGTAATTTTCCTGTAAAGGTAAAGAAACAAGGAAAATTCAGGCACCACAATTATTATTTTTGGATTTTTAGATTATTTATTATAATTTTTATGAAATTTTTAGTGTTTTGTAATTTTTATGAGTTTTACGTAATGAAAAATGACTAAATTTGGTCAAAAAATCAAACAAGCAAAAAGACACAGTAGCTAATTGTTTTATAATTTTTGGATGAGTTTTAATATTTCTTTTTGAATTTCTAATTTAGACAGTAAAGAAAATGCGTGTTTTTGATTTTTTAAAATATCAAATAAAAGCAAAAATGTCCCCAAAAATTGTAGAAAATTTTACAACCGGGGGTCAACAATCCCCCGTGGACCAATCAGAATTTCCCATTTATTAAATATTTGGAAATTCAACTAAAAATAGTAGGTGATTTTATTTTAAAAACTTTTCAACATGAAAAATGTTTATTATTTTTCAAATTATTTTTTTGTGATTTTTATTTTTTTTAGAAAAATATATAATGTATTTACATTATATTTTTATTATATATAGGTATATATAAATATGGATTTTTATTTTTATTTTTAATTGTTTATTTCTGTGTAATTATTCCAAATTTAAATTTTATTTATTTACAACATAAATTTTGGAATAATAAGGTATTTTTATTTTATTTTTATGATGTACTTACATGGGTTAAACAAATAGGTTTATATACATATGTACATGATATATATACAAGGTGGGAAAGTGATTTTTATTTTCTTTTTATTTTCTGATTTTTATTTTAGTTTTATTTTTACAAATATGTACAAAATGTGAGAAACACTTTTTAATTTTTATTTTGAGTAAAATAAATTTATTTAAATACATGAGAGTATGTACACACATGATTGACCTTATCTCTCTCTACTTGAATTCTTTTGCGGTCAGGCCCCTTTTGAGCCCTCCCTTGGGATTAGGTCACTCAATATTTATTCTAAATATTTCCCTATTTTTCTTGTGTTTCTTTATTCCTTTATTTTTACACAAAAAACATGCTAATTATGCATATTTACAAGATGCATGTATTTTGGCAATTTATAATATTTACACACATTTACATGATGTTTTGCTCAAGTTTCTAGATAAAATAAAGGAATAAAGAGTGATGAATTGGGATTCATCAGTAGCTAAAAGGACGAAACATTCACATCTTAAACTCCAATTTTGATGAAATCCACCGCCATTTTGAAGATAATTTTATTCTGAATACAATGAAAGCGAATTTGATGAACTTTAAGCTTATATAAAGTCGACATTTTGTATAGAATTTTCATTTTATGATTTTCTGATTTATCGTATCATGTTATTTGTACATGAAATAATTTTTATGACATTTTTATTATTTAGTTCTACATTTATATAATGATATTTCAAGAAGAAAGTAATAGTTTGAGGTGAAATTGATGATAAATAAAATCGTACAAGTTATCTACAAAGTAAATATGGTATATATGCATATTTGGTGTTCTTTATTTTCTTGGATTTAATAAGATGGTCCTATATTCCCCTACTTTTTTACCTTATCGACCAATTTAATATTGGCATGATCTAAGGATTAGGATCATTCTGTACATATTTATATCTCTACAACCTTCATTCTTTTCTTTTTCAACTTTATTCCTTTCTTTTGGTAAAAATAAGTGTTAATTCTACGTTATTAACAAATGATGTTAGTGTATTAGTTAGTTAGAATCGTTATCATTCACACGTATTTTAAGAAATATTTTAGATAAAATGAAAGAATAAATGACAAACAATTAGTTGGGCATGCAATGATCTTTGCTATCCCTTTATTTCATTCATCTACCTCTCAAAATGAAGCGACTATATACATACCCGACATAGAGTGAGATGACCCTTCTCACACCTCATTTAGGTTGAGCTAAGTGTAGAGTGCATGAGTCCACGTTAAGTCCTGCTTAAGAGTATTATGAATGACATGAAAGAATTAACTTAGATCAATTAAGTTCATACTTGAACATAGTCTTATGGAACTAAATGAATTACCAGTTTGAATGAAAAGTCTCGAAACTAGTTGTTAAAATATTCCCGTGAAATTATGTAGATTATTATCTTAGCAAAGCTCCATTTACAAAATATATTCCAGACTAATTCAAGGATCAAACTCATTCTAAAAAATACGAACACAAATGCAACGATATTTTTCTGAAGTGTATTTTTGGAATTTTAAACATTATATATATTAGAGATTTTTAAATGTTTAATGCATTTTTATAATTTTTGTATACTTTTATAAGTTCTATATTTTTCAATTTTAAATTTATGTTGTTATACCAATCTTTTATACAAGGATTATATTCATGATTTATAAGATTTGTGTACAAATTTATAAAAGATTATGCAAAGTTTTTACAAGTTTATACATAAGGGATTATATAAATATATATTTATTTCACAACGTGTTCTATTTGCACGTTTTAATTTTATAGCATCTATATACATTAATTTTATTACATCTTATCCTTAGAAACTCAAAAGCTTTTAGTCGCAGTTTTTACAATACTTATTTATGTACATGTACCAAAAGAATTTTAAAACCGAAAAATTTTATTTTACCCAGGATTTTAAGACTTGTTAGAAAATACAAGAAAACTCGAGTTATAGCTAAGAGAGAGGGGCAGAGGGAGAGAGAGAGAAATATATGTCACCCTTATATTCTTAGCTTGAACTATGCCCTCGTAATGACGAAGAGGCAATAGAGAATACATAACTTCTATTAAGAATAATCAGGCTAAAAAATAGAAGCTGGTATAAAGTCAAAACACGAGATGGTCGAGGTTCAACGTAAAACAAACACAGAACTCATTGACTCTGGTTGTCCCCTCCATCCAACTGTCGTTAATTATGCAGCAACTATCTCTTAACACAGTCAACTAACACAGTCAACTTTTTATAAGATGCCAATGCACTTATATGGAATGTTATAACACAATTACCATTAAATAAAAATCCAACAGAATCAAAATCAAAGGCTGAAAATAAATGAAACAAATCAATAAAGTGGGCGTTTCGTAAAACTTACCAGGCCGGCCCTGGGGGTTGTTTGGAAGTGCAACGGCCCAGGGCCCATTAACTTTAAGGGGCCCATTTTTCTTCATGTTGAAAAATCCAAAAAATAGGCCTCTTGGATCTCCAACTACATCAATATTTCTATTGCCAGATTCCCAATATGGAAAAGATATTTGTTCTTCCCATGAAATCCTCTACTCAACGGCCACCTTTTACCTTTTCAAGCGATTCATAATTTAATTCATCATCCCTTCTCTCTTTCTCGATATCTTTGTTGTTATGTTCTCTTGATCTCTATCTCTCGAAAAATTTCGAATGGGAACGACACTAGTCAAGTGCAGACGCATGCTTTGTTCTTTTGATCTTTCTCCCGAAAAATTTGAAAGGGAATAACGACACTGGTCAAGTGCAGACGCCCATCGTGGCTACGGGGGTTGCAGACTTGGGGGGAGGGGGAGAGATTTGGCGGCGCAGCTTGTTGCCCGTCTCCCAACAATTTCGTTGTAATTTATTTTACCCGTTAAGCAATTGAGAAACGAAGATACGTTGTCATTGTATTTCACGAAGTTAACGATTCTTAGCGACACCCTATGCTATCATATTTTTACATCTTCTATACTTTACTTGTTACGTAATTCAGAATTCTTTTAAGTTTCTGGGACTGCGGCTTTCTATAGGGATTTATTGTTATCCAATAGCGGGACACGCATGCATTGTACAATGAGGGACAAATTTCATAACGTCGGACGTGTTGTTAATTGAGATTCAACGCGGCTAATTGCATACGAATTAATTAAGATCGACCTATTGTGTGATTATCAACAATAGATGGAAGATGTGTAATTTTCTGTTTAATTTGTCTCCTATATTTTTTCTGGATGCTGCTAAAAACGAGATAGATTGTAATAAGTTTAACTAATATAACATATATTGCATTAGGAGATGAACAGATATGGCTCTTGTTTTCGTGGTGAAATACATATAGAAACAAGATAACACGGCATATGATATATTGAACTATATATATATAGAAGCAAGATAATGAAGCATATGCTATATTGAACTATATATATTCTCTCTATGTTCATAAAATAAGAGCGAGTTCAAATACCCACGTAGTTGTTGCATTTCCTTGTAGCATAATGACTTTAGGCCATTATTTTCCTTCTTCCAAAGAGATAATGAAAACAATAACATGGAATGTTGTGAGGTTTGCAATTGTACATTGAAGATTAATTGAAGGGAGGAAGTTGTTTGGATAGTAAACCATTCGCTTAAGAATGATTTTGTCTAGTAAGGCATTTATCCGGTAGTAATACCGTGAATCTCATGGTAATATCAATACCGTCCATGAAGGTAGTTTGGGGTCTATTTTTACATGTATTCAGCCTTTAATTTAGAAAAAAATATTATGTCCTAATGAGACCTTGTAGAATCAATTTTTTAATAAATCAACTCACCGAAAAATGAGCAATCAAATTTTTCGATGAAACAATTTGTTAAAAAATGAGCTCTTATGGAATCGATTTTTTGATGAAACAACTCGTCAAAAATGAGCTCTTATAGATTCGAAATTTCAGTGAACAACTCAATGCTAAAGTCATGGAATTATATAAGGGCACATTGTTCATGGAAATTTATAAGGGTCCATTTTTTTTCTTTCGCCTAGAGCCCACGAAATGTCAGGGACGGCACTGAAACTTATTAATAGATTTCGTAAACCATGAACTAAATTAAATGATTAAAAAAATTTCATTGATACATCAGTAAGGAATCAAGGTAAGATTTAATTAATATAATGAGTAAGAAATGAGAAGGGATATAGAAATAAAGTTTACTGAGATGAAGTGTAGAAGCTATCATAAGCCGTTATACAAAACAAAATATTTTTTCTTGGTTAACCTGACGAATTAAGCCTGAACAACCCAAGTGAGCAACTACTTTTTACCAGCATCTCTACCACAATTTTTTCAAGTATATTCATGATTGGTGTCTATAAAAAAAAGTTCAGTTGTTCCGTACCACCTAGATATAATACCACAACAACAATGTTCAGTTTCACAAACAAATATATCAAGACGGTTGGCGGTGTGCCACCACCGAAATGATCAGGGTTCATGTAGCACCTCAACCCCAAACATAGTGCCGCATCTAAAACTCACAAAGTGTGGGTGTGGTTTAGAAGTGTAGGTGTGGTTTATAAGTGATGGGGATTACTACTTGCCAATTTGAGCTTAAGCATTTTGGGTGGTTGTCAACGGGTTTATATGAGCATGTACCCAACAAGTTGTCAGGGTCAGTTTTCCTCGATAACGGACCAATGACCTAAGGACCAATGACCTAAGTATGTGACGTTACAGTTCAAATCCCCCTTCTCCGTATTTATATACTCCAAAAAGAGAAAAATAGAGACTGTTGGAAGTTCAGAAGCATCCTTTGCAGGAAGATACCAAGACAGGCTGAAATGGTTCTGAAACTGAACTCACCTAACTCACCCCATAGTTTAATAGCTTTACCCATTACAGCGACAACTTCACCCTTCATAAGGCACCCACCACCCCTCCAATCAAACTATCCATATATTCAAGAAGCCCACATATAGACTCAAGAAGTTGTTGTCCTTCAAAGGGTTGGACCTTTCTTTAGAAGGTTGAACTATGGTCTAGTAGGCTGCGTCGTACCCTAGAAGGCTGGAATGCTCAAAGGCTGGACATAGCTTTGGGCGGTCAAGTCTCTACTCGCGAGGGCCGAACATAGCCTCGATGCAATCGAGATGTTAAGCCTTGTCCGGGAATGCCCGACGACCAGATTTAGCCCTAACGCATTCTCGAGAATCCTTCCGTAGAATCTAATGGAACTTGTTCTATTCTGCTCTTTCTATCCAGTCACTGTAAGAAAAGTGATCCAAGTCAATGAATAAGTTAATATTCATTATCTTATTTTCCGTATTTAAATATAAAACAATGAATATTATTCATTGTTTATTTTTTTAAATTCTCAACCAATAATCATGTTTGTTGCTATATTTCTCGCGACGAATCATATAACAACAATTATTCATTGGCTTTTTCTTTTAATCGTTGTTAAATTTTGTAACAATTAGTGTGAATTTTATTGAATAATTCAATGAAAAATTCATTGTTATATAACCTTTAACAACAAATACGAGATTCGTTGCTAATTACAAGTACAAAAGATGTTTTTGCAATGAATAATATTCGTTGTTGTATCTTTAACATCGGAAGATATGACAACGAATATTCAAATTATTCATTGTCTTAGATCCAGTTTCTTGTAGTGAGTGCTTTTATCATACTCGTTCATCCCTTGTTAGCATCTTTGTTATTATATAAATCCTGCTCCCATCACAACTTTTTCATTTCATCTTATACTTTAAAGAAATCTGTACCATATCTAAGCTTGTCCTTTGACTGATTAAATGTTCCAAGTTGATTGGTAGTTTGTTTTTTTTCTGAAAACGTGACTCCCTCCAAATAATACCGTTGTAGAGGTTCATTTGCATGTGTTTCATGTGTTGTATTATTTCTTAGAGTTATTACCTGTTTAATCTGTCTTCGAGACGCTGTTTTAGCCTTGCAAATTAGGAATAGTTGTATCACAAAAACTATCCAAAATTACTCATGAATTTCTTCTTTGAAGATTGGTACATTGGATCCAAATTTATGCGTATGAACGTGGGCATCTTAGCACATCTACTTTCACTTTTAGGGTGCATTCGGTTCGGGAATAAATAGGAATAAGATTGAGGAGTAAGTTGAAATAATGCACTATTCTTGTTCGGCGAGAAGGATAGGAACAAGGTAGAATAAAGATAGGTAAGGTGGAATAAGAATCGAAATAAGGATGTAATAAAGTGGAATAAGGGTAGAGAGAAATGTGCATCAGGGAATAGCCATAGGAAGAAGGAGAGGAAAATGACACCAGGGAAAAAGCCAGAAATTTCTACTTGGGGGGCCAAAATTATTGAGACTATATATAAGTTATCTTAGTTACTATTCTCATTGTAATTATTAAAAGGGGTTTTATCACTTGTGTCCTTCTGAGATATCGTAATTTCAGTTATGCCCCATATTTTTGCTAATATCAATTGTGCCCCTCACTTCTTTCTCCATTATCACTTGTGCCCTTCCGTCAAATTGACCGTCAATGAGTTGACTTAACCATGACTTTTTCAAACCTTGGTGCAGTTAAGAGGGTATTATTGTCCAGACTTCTTCATCTTCTTCCTCCTCCATTTGTTCTTTTTCCTTTCTCTTCATAAATTGTCTCTCTTAGTGATACCTTCATGCATCCATCAAATCTCTAAAATTTTTTGCATTTTCAAGGATATATCACTCATTACGAATCAAATGGTGAATTTAATTGAACTTTTTGATATATTTTTATGAACTAATTAGTTGAAATTTTATCTTAATTTAACAAAAATTGAAAGATCTCTAGTTTCAGCCAGACAGGCGGAGGAGGAGGGCCGAAGGGGGAGTCACGGGGGAGGGGGAGGCATAGGGGGTGGTGGCGATACGGGGCGGGGGTGACCGACACCAAGATCCCGAACAGGTTCACCGACTAGAAGGCCAGATTCAACAGCGCCAACCCCCGGCCGATGTGCAGCCTCCTCGCGATGCCGTACTACTCCTCCTCCGCCTTCACCACCTCGCTCTGCACCCACTCCGAGATTGCGACCAGCCTCTTCGCGTTGTACAACATCGACACGAAGGCCCTCACGGACGCTGAGGAGCCCCGACATCCGCCGCCCCCTCCGCGAGCATCTGTCCTACCAGCAGGAATGCATGCGGGGTCGCCGCTTTGATCACCCCTTGTCCCCCTCCAGGATCCCGTGGAAGATGTACACGATCGAGAGGAGTAGGCTGACGACGACGCTGATAAGCGACCTGAAGGCTAGGGTATAGGTGCTAAATTGGTCGTTGCGACCCAAGCGATCAAGTCAACTTAATCAAGAAAAATATCAGACCACTAAATAAATCAAAGATAAATCAAAACAAAGTGAGCGGTCCTGTTATGAGATTTACCTGGTATAGCACCCAGGGTCGAACTCAAGGAGCACGGATTGACTAAAAAGCCTACGAAGTAGTCAAAAAATCAGAGAAAAAGGGAAAACATTTTTAGTGGTTTTTAATTGTTTTTAAATTTTTTAGGAATTTTTAATATATGAAGAAAATGAGAAAAGCAAAAGCAAGCACACTTCAATAAATTATTTAATGCATCAAGAAGTAAGCAAAAATTCAGACAAAAATATTTTTATGTTTTTTATGTTTTTTAATGTTGGTGAATTTTTGGGATTTTTCTGATGTGTATTTTATTTTCTAAAAATCAAACAGTAGCAAGAATGCAAGGTACTGTCCAGCCAGGCCCAAAATCCCTAGATAAAATATCTAAGGACCTCAAGAGGACCTGGAGGTATTTTTCCTGTAAACTAGGTAAAACAAGGAAAATTTGAGTACCAAAATTATTGTTTTTGGGTTTTTAACGTATTTATTAGAATTTTTATGAGTTTTTGAGGGTTTTTAAGTTTTTATGGGTTTTCAGTGATGAAAATTAGCCAAAATTGGCTAGAAAATCAAAGAACACAAAATCAACAGTACCTAATTTTTATAGAATTTTTAGGGGGGTTTTTAAATTTTTTGTGATTTTTAAAACTGAACAGTGCCAAAAATAGATGTTTTTGAATTTTTAAAAATAGCAAATAAACTCAGAAATGTCCTCAAAAAGTCTCGAAAATCCTACACCATGGCAGGAACCATGGGTCAAATTTTCATTGAATTTGGAGGTGATTTGATATTTTATTCAAAAATAACAAGAGGGCACTGTGCATAGGGACCAAAGTGCAAATACCCAAAGTTCTGGGGGTCCTGGTGCAATTAACCCAAGAAGTCGCGCGCTCGGCGCGTGCCTGGGGCACTCAGGGACCTTTTGGTAAGAAAAACAAGTCCCGAGGACCTTCTGGTAACTCGTACCAAAAAGTCCATGGGCTGTCTTGCAAATAACCCACTAATAGGCGCACATGCGGAATTAAAACACTCACAGGGGCATATATGCAAATACTAAAATGTTTTCATTCATTAACGAACAACCAGAACTACAGGACTAAAGTTGTAATTACACCAAACATACACGTGACGAAGCACGTGGCTCACACAAACAGGGGCATAAGTGCAAATAAACTAAAGTACGAGGTCCAGTGTGCAAATAACCCTAAACTAAACAACTTGCTAAAATATTTACAGGACTAAAACTCAATAAAAACAAAGGTTGGGCCTAAGGGTAATTTACCCCTTATTAAGCGGGCCGTCGGATGCGCTCCACGTGAATGATCTGACGGGTATGCTGGTGGGCGCTCCAGATCTCCTCTCCAAGGATCGGACGGTGGCTGCTCCTCCTGGAATGGACGGACGAGATGACAACTGGAGGTCGAGGCTGATCGGACGGCTGGCGAGGATGGTGGAAGAACACTCAGCCGGCGAGCTTCGCCGGCCTCGTGCGAGCGCTGTGGTCCTCGTCTGCTGCTTCCGGATATCGGAGAAGGTGCACGATGGAGCTCCGCAGCTAATGGTCGACTCCGATGGCCCAGCCGAGCCCTGGAGGGGCTCCGGCAAGGTCGGCGGAGGAAAGCTCCTGGCCGAATGTCGGGAGGCCTCAGATAGCCCTCCTCTGGTCCTGCAAAATAGGTCAGAAGCTTCGCGGGTCGAGGGCAAAGTGCCTCGACCCGGTTAGGCGGTGTGGATGTGGTCTATGCGTCGGGATGAGCGAGCTCCGGCGAAGCGACGGACGGTAGAGCTCGAACCCCAGCTCCTGTGCGAGCTAGGTTGGATGGGTGTATGGAGAAGGTGCGCGGAGGGACGGCGGAGGTGATGACGGGTTCCGATGATCGAAAGGATGCTCGAGATGGTCGGAATCGACGGAACACGGCGGCGGTACGATTTGGGGCTAACCAGAAATTAGACTAAATAGAGATACTAAGGGGTTACCCGGGCGGATGGTGAGACTATGCTGGAGCTGAGGTAGCTCCTGGTCGTGGCCTCAAGGGTTGTCTCGGCCCGAGGCTCGAGCTCCTGCTCTGGGCGGAGCACGGCGGCGCGCAGTCGCCGGATCAATGGAAACCGGCCCCTCTCCTCGCTGCGACGGCACCTGGAGCGAGCTGTCACTCACGCTCGGGTGATGGAGCTCACTGGGGTGGAGTGGATTAGCCAAAGATGCCGATTGAAGGTGGCGGAGCTCGAGATTTATATGGGTGCCGACCCGACTAGGGCTGGTCGGGTAGGGCAGCATGAAGCGCGGACCCCGAGGCAAGGGCTCCGGCGAGCATGTCGGATGCAAGGAGAAGAAGTTGGACCCGGGGTTTGCGGAAGTGGCGAGCGGATCGAGCGCGGAAAAAGAGAAGAAATCGGGTCGGGCGCGAGATCCGCTGGAGAAGACGGTCCGCGGAGGGAGTTGACCGGAGGTCAACATCTCCGTGGACCAATGAGGAGCTGCCACGTATTCTGTTTTTGTTTATTTATTTTAGGCTCGAAAATGATGGAATTAGCAAAAACTTAAAACACAAAATATTTTTATTGTATTTTTCTCTATTTTTTGGTGATTTTTAATTAATTTTTGGAAATAAAAATAAGTATTTACATAATATGTACCATATAGGTATATGTACATAATTAGGGTTTTTAATTTTTGATTTTTAAATTATTATTTTTGTGCAATTTTATCCCTATTTTATATTTTATTTATTTATAGAATAAAATGAGGGATAAAAGGGTATTTTTATTTTGTTTTTATTATTTATATACATAGGTGAAATAAGTAGTTATGTACAACTATATACATGGCATTTGTACAATATATTTTTGTAATTTTAATTTTGTTATTTTTATTTGATTTTGGTTTGATTCTTTTTGTTTTATTTACTTACAATATATAGCACAGAATATTTACAAAGAGTTTAGAAAATGATTTTATTTATTTACAAGGTTAAATAAATAAAGAAGCATGGTCTATGTACATGGTGAAAGGGGGTTTTTGATCTTTTTAATTTTCAAATTTTTATTTTGTTTTTAATATTGTCTAAATATATACAAATATGTACAAGCATATTTTTGGGTGGGGAAAATATAATTTTATTTATTTATATAGATATTTACACTAGAGCCCCTATCTCCCTCTACTTTAGCTTTTATGCGGTCAGGCCCATGCTGAGCCCTCCCTTGGGTTAGGATGCTCAATATTTATTCTAAATATTTCCCTCTTTTTCTTTTTAATCTTTATTCTTTTATTTTTGCACAAAAACATGCTAATTATAGGTTTTTACATAATGCATGCTTTTGGTAATTATTTATATTTACATATATCTACATGCATTTGCAAAGGTTTTTGTAGCTAAAATATAAGAATAAAGAGTGATGAATGGGTATTCATCAGACGCCTGCGGAGGCATACGCAGTGAGGGCGCAGGAATCGGTGAGGTCGGGGTCGGATCCGGAGGGCGGTGGGGGGAAGATGACGCGGGAGAGGAAGAGGGCGTAGGCGAGGGAGAAGAGAAAGAAGGAGTGGTCCTCGAGGGCGACCATGCCGCTGGCGGAGAGGACGATGATGACAGCGAGGGAGTTGTGCTGGCGGAGGGAGAAGAGGCTGAGACGACAGGGGCAGTTTTGTTTTCACTGAATATTTCTCTTTTGTCAAAGTTTTATTTTTTCTTGTGATATTGTAAATGTTGAAGTGGATTTTATATCTTATGTATAATTTTCAAGATATGGTAATACATTATTCATATTCGTTGATATCAACATCGACATCCATAATTATGTAGATATATATGGAAATACTTATACGCTTTTCCATAACTGTCCATTTATATCGTCATGTTGGTATCTTTTATACAATGATATTAATCTTTATACTCTATATGATTATCTTAATGATATTGTCGTGTTGGATAGCTAACTGGCTGCTTCCACCCAATTTCTCGATGAAATTTAGTTTTTTTTGAAAAATATCGTCATGTATTTTCATCATTACATCCTTCTAATATATCATGAAATTTCATCAAAAATAGAGACTCTTATGCCTTCATCTAGAACATATAATTTTAACGGTATTATAATTACTGTAATCGACCTGTTTTAGATGGAGGACATCAGGGACGAAGCCAGAAATTTCTACTTCGGGGGGGCCAAAATTATTGAGACTATATATAAGTTCTCTTAGTTACTATTCTCATTGTAATTATTAAAAGGGGTTTTATCACTTGTGTCCTTCTGAGATATCGTAATTTCAGTTATGCCCCCATCTTTTTTCTAATATCAATTGTGCCCCTCACTTCTTTCTCCATTATCACTTGTGCCCTTCCGTCAAATTGACCGTCAATGAGTTGACTTAACCATGGTTTTTTCAAACCTTGGTGCAGTTAAGTGGGTATTATTGTCCAGACTTCTTCATCTTCTTCCTCCTCCATTTGTTCTTCTTCCATTCTCTTCATAATTTCTCTCTCTTAGTGACACCTTCATGCATCCATCGAATCTCTAAAATTTTTGCATTTTCACAGATATATCACTCATTACGAATCAAATGATGAATTTTATTGAACTTTTAGATATATTTTTATGAATTAATTAGTTGAAATTTTATCTTAATTTAACAAAAATTGAAAGCTCTCTAGTTTCAGTCAGACAGGCGAAGGAGGAGGGCGGAAGGGGGAGTCACGGGGGAGGGGGAGGCGTAGGGGGTGGTGGCGACACGGGGCGGGGGCGACCGACACCAAAATCCCAAAGAGGTTCACCGACTAGAAGGCTAGATTCCACAGCGCCAACCCCCGCCCGACGTGCGGCCTCCTCGCGCTGCCGTACTACTCCTCCTCCGCCTTCACCACCTCGCTCCGCACCCACTCCGAGATCGCGATCAGTTCGCGTTGTACAACATCGACACGAAGGCCCTCACGGGCGCTGAGGAGCCCCGGCATCCGCCGCCCCCTCTGCGAACATCTGTCCTACCAGCAGGAATGCATGCGGGGTCGCCGCTTTGATCCCCCTTGTCCCCCTCCCGGATCCCTTGGAAGATGTACACGATCGGGAGGAGTAGGCTGATGACGACGCCTGCGGAGGCATACGCGGTGAGGGCGCAGGAATCGGTGAGGTCGGGGTCGGATCCGGAGGGCGGTGGGGGGAAGATGACGCGGGAGAGGAAAAGGGCGTAGGCAAGGGAGAAGAGAAAGAAGGAGTGGTCCTCGAGGGCGACCATACCGCTGGCGGAGAGGACGATGATGACAGCGAGGGAGTTGTGCTGGCGGAGGGTGAAGAGGCGGAGACGGCAGGGGCAGTTTTGTTTTCACTGAATATTTCTTTTTGTCAAAGTTTTATTTTTTCTTGTGATATTGTAAATGTTGAAGTGGATTTTATATCTTATATATAATTTTCAAGATATGGTAATACATTATTCATATTCGTTGATATCGACATCGACATCCATAAGTATGTAGATATATATGGAAATACTTATACGTTTTTCCATAACTGACCATTTATATCATCATGTTGGTATCTTTTGTAGAATGATATTAATCTTTATACTCTATATGATTATCTTAATGATATCGTCATGTTGGATAGCTAGCTGGCTGTTTCCACCCCATTTTTCGATGAAATTTAGTTTTTTTTGAAAAATATCGTCATGTATTTTCATCATTATATACTTCTAATATATCATGAAATTTCGTCAAAAATAGAGACTCTTATGCCTTCATCTAGAACATATAATTTTAACGATATTATAATTACTGTAATCGACCTGTTTTAGATAGAGGACATTGGAGTTTTTATTTCTGACGAAATTTGATGACATATTAGAGGAATATAGTGATAAAAATACGTGATGGTATTTTTCAAAAAAGTCAAATGTCAAAAAATGATGTAGTGGCAACCAGTTGGCTACTCTGAGGGAGCAGCCCCATTAAACCTTTATATGAATATATCGATTTAGATATAAATTTTTGTTGATATGAATGTAATTTTGTTATTTGTATCCATTTGAAAACTGATGCAGATACGGATGTCAGAATTTGTATGATATTGATACGATGTTGTATTAGATACATATGTATTTCTATCTATACTACTTGTAAATGGGAGATGGGGGAGCCATTATATACAACTTATTATTTTCTATAGTTAATTATTTCACATATAAATTTTATTCTATTATAATATATATACAAAGATTTAATTGGGACTTGGGGGGGCCAAGCCCCCTCCCCCCTCCCCCCCCCCTTGTCTCTGTCCCTGGAGGACATTGGAGTTTTTGTTTCTGACAAAATTTGATGACAATTTAGAGGACTATAGTGGTGAAAATACGTGATGGTATTTTTTAAAAAAATCAAATGTCGAAAAATGATGCAGTGGCAACTAGTTGGCTACTCTGAGGGAGCAACCCCATTAAACCCTTATATGAATATATCGATTTAGATATAAATTTTTGTTGATATGAATGTAATATCGATATTTGTATCCATTTGAAAACTGATGCAGATACGGATGTCAGATTTGTATGATATTGATATGATGTTGTATTAGATACATATGTATTTATATCTATACTACTTGTAAATGTGAGATGGGGGAGCCATTATATACAACCTATTATTTTCTATAGTTAATTATTTTGCATATAAATTTTATTCTATTATATATATATATATATATATATACAAAAAGATTTAATTGGGACTTGGGGGCCAAGCCCCCTCCCCCCCCCCCTGTCTCCGTCCCTGAATGACACCCTTATTCTTGATTTTATTTCCCAAACAAACACCCTTGGAAAGGAATACACGTCATATCTTTAAAAGCATATACCAATACGAGAAAATATACTTCTTCGTTAATAAGATATTGCTAATCACAGTGGATTTCTAGAAACGTGTTCAACTATCTTAGTATGACATGATGTTATCATTCTTGAATGTATTTATAAAGTTTGCATAGTATAATGTTATGAACAATAACATTAACTAACTTAATTAAAAATTGATGAAAATAACAAAAATGATATGTTGGTAGTTGTGGCGGAGAGATGGAAGAAGGGTCCGTTTGTTTTGAAATTTTTGATGGCTTTTGGTTTTGATATCGAACAACTTCCTAAACGTTTCGTAACTAAAAATTTTCTGGTTGCGAAATTATTTCCTTATTTTGAATGCAAATATGAAAGCGCTTCAACAAAATGACTACAGAGATATATATATTTTGGAATATGTCTTTGTCATCTATTGTTAAAATTAATATAACAAATGTTTGTTGTGAAATTATTTTTAGTACTTTAAATTAGTGACCATTGACCTATTCATTGCACAATTCATATAACAATCGTTTTCCTTTCTTTTATCACTAAAATATAATTGATTCAAGATAACAGATAATTTGAGTTTTCATTGTCATATATTTTAATGTTCAAAATAAAACAAAGAAATTTTTCATTACTAAATCACCTTTTGTTCCTCTCTTTTTTTTCTCCCATGTCCTACCTAGACTATTGGCTTGGGTTATCCAAACACAAAATACTCTTTTTAACGATTTACATGCATTGTCAAATGATACAAATCTTAAAAAAGAATCGAGAAGGTATTAGATGTTGACGATCCGATTAGGTTGCGACCTTGTTGGTGTTTAACGAGCGGAATGCCAATAGGATTAAGTAAACAAATAAACAATGTTTTTGAGATCCCAATCAATCGGTCGGGCTTAATCGAGAAAATAAAACCACTTAAAGAGAAATCAAGCAATCAAAGAAGGTAAGCGGTTCACTATTTTTATTTACCAGGTATAACCACCAGCGTCAAACACAAAGAGCATGATTAAAGAACCAAGTAGTCAAATTTCGAAGGCAAAATATTTTTTAGTGGTTTTTAATTTTTCAAATTTTTAGTTTTTGAATAAAAGCAAACAAGCACTATTCACAAGCGACACACAAGACTCCTTTTAAAGTTTTAAACTATTAGAAATACTCACGAAATAAAACTAAAAATCTTTTTTGTTTTTTTTGGTTTTTAAAGTATTTTTGGTTATTTTTCTAAATTTTTCAACTATTTTTGTAACTTTATAAAGATCAAAGAAGGTTAAAAATTCAAAATAATGCACAGTCAGGACCAAATTGCAAATTAAAAGTATTTAAATTGCCTCAAAGTCCTGATTTGCAATTTTATGATAAAATAGAAGTATAAAGCTACAAACAGAAATCGAAATCACATTTTTTATTTTTCTTTGATTTTATATGATTTTATAAGATTTTGGTGGTTTTGAGATTTTTAGACTTTTATAATGAGTTTTCAAACAATATCAAAAGTGGAGGTAAAGAAAAAAAATCATAACAGGAATTTTTATAGATTTTTAAAGTATTTTTTGATTTTTTTATAATTTTTATTAGGCATACAAGGACTTTTTTATGGGTTTTTTATTTTTCAAAAAATAGAAAATGCAATCAAATCAATCCACAAAAATTACAATAAAAACTACATACTAACAAGAGCTTATAGTAATTTTTAAATAATTTTTAGAATCAATTTAGTAATTATTAAATCCAATTAAATGCATGTGATTAATCACAGTTCACAGGAACTGATTCACAAATATTTTAAGTTTCTAGACCAACTAAATAACATACAATAAAAGCTTGAGGTCGTATCTACAAAATGTCCACTTAATTCACGTGCATGTTCAATTCTTCATGCACAGAGGTATAAATGCAATTTCTATAAACTTAACATTCAAATAGTAATAGCATAAAATTTCAAGGCATGAACTGCAAATAACCCAGAAACACATGAGCACACACGTGCTTCAGACTCAGAGGGACTAAAATGCTAATACCAAAAACTACAAGGTCCAAACTATAAATGTTCTTAACTACAACATTTATTTAACGAACTAAACATAAAAAAATACAGACATGCAGGGCTGAAAGTAAAATATACCCATGGTAGGGGCACGTGGCACGCACGGTTGATGGCACTGGCATACAACTCTGATCTGCCTCTACTACAGATCTGGCGGTTCAGGATATGTCTCGAACATGTGCGTCAGATGCGTCGGATGTAATGGCTCTAAAGCTGCCACTATTAGGTGGCTGAGATGCAATCTAGAAGAAGCGTGGTCATCCAACGACGGAAGGAGGGTCTGCAAGAACCAAACCCCGGTGAACTTCAGCCGAGCATTGGAAGGGATCCGACGCTCCGATGAAGGACCGGAGAGGTCCGGTAGTGTCGTGAAGCTATTCTGCATCGAACGAGGGGCTCTGATGGAATGAAGGATGAGCGATTGTGTGTCGCGGTGGAGCTCCTTTTGGAGATGCTCCGCTGGTGCATGTATTGTGTGAATCAAGAATCCTTGTGCTCCAGTGCCTGCATAAGGTATCCTAAGCTCGAGGCGAAGTTCCGACGAGGGTTAGTTGAGCATACAAACAAGTGAAGTAATGGGGTATGGAGTAAGACGTCCAACATGCATGGGGGTAGGATGTCCTAACTCAATCTTGCTCCATAAAAGCAAGAGTCAAGGGGTCAAATTACGCTTGGAGATGGAGGGCGAGTGGGAGAAGCGATCCGTGCAGATAATGTGGAAGGCATAGTTCCAGTTGTGATGACTAGGGCCAAGATGGAGGAGGGTGGCAGATGATCAAAATCGAGTCGAATAGCAAAATGAAAAGGGAATCGAGGATACATGAGTAGTCTAATGTGATGGTCAGGGTGCTGCAAGGGTGGAGGTGAGGTCCTATCCTCGATCTGGTGCGACAAGCAAGAGAGGTTGTACGCAACGAATGTCTTTGGCCACATTGGTGAGCTATGACTGTTAAGCCACCAACCTTCGCTCAGAGAGCTCCTCCAGCTACTGCCACTCGATTGGAGGTGAATATGGGGGAAGAAAGAGGCGAGGCATGATCTGAAGCATTCTGGATGCGAGAGAAGACTACTTATAGGTTGCACAAGGGACCAAGAAGATTGGATCTTATTGCGGAACCTAGGCAGATTCGGCTACACCTAGGGATCCATGAAGATCATGGAAGTCGAGGTTGCAATAAGGCACAACAATCGAAATAAGAGGTGGTCGAGTTCGGGCGTGAAAAGTCAGAGAAAAACCTTCGACAAGAGGAATGCGACCCGAACCAGTATGGAAGAAACCATTGAACTGGGACAACTATCCAACGTGGACTAATCAGAAATTATGATTGACAAAAAATCAAAGAAAATAAGATTAAAATAGAAAATGAATTTAAAAAAAAGTGTATAATATGAAAAATGTTTGTTATATTATAAACTATTTTTCTGTGATTCTTAGTTTTTTTATGGAAAATAAAATAATATATATACATTATATAGTATTATAGACATGTATAATATACCTATGTGTTATGTACAAGTATTTTTGATTTTAAAAAATACTTTATTTTATATTTTATTTATTTACAACATGATTTTAGGAGTACAAATTAATTTATATTTTATTTTTATAAATTATTTAAGGGTATACAATAAATAGTGAGTGTGATGTGTATATGTATATTTTGTACAAAGGTTAAATGATTTTATTTTTCTAATTTTTATTTTATTTTTATATTATTTATAAATCTATATACAAGGGTGAAAAAGAATAATTGAATTTTATTTTGTCAAAATAAATAGATACATATTATATACATGTATAGGTGATATGTATAGTACCTAGTGAACCATTATCTCTCTCTACTTCATTTATTTTACGATCAGGTCAAGGTCTTGACATTCTCTTCGGGTTTTAGTCACCCTGTATTTATTCTAAACACGTCACTCTTTTTCTTTTATCTTTATTCTTTTATTTTACATAAAAATACAAGCTAATTTTGCATTATTAACAAGGGCATGTAGGATGCTAAGTTATTATATGTGCAATTATTTACAGATGTTTTTGCTAAAACAAAAAGCTAAAATAAAAGAAGAAAGAATGTGAATCTTAGATTCATCATCCCCCTATACTTTACCTTTGCTAATCCCTTAGCAAACACTTATTTAAAAAAGAAGTGAAAAAGAAAAGAAAAGGAAAAGAGTCAAGGCTGATTATTAAACTTATCTTCATTAAATTGGATTACAGAGCTCAGATAGACCTTTGAATTATTAGTTTGGTGGAACCTTATTGGGAATTAGTTTAAGACTCAACAACCTTCAAGTTCCAAAATTCTATGGTCAAGACTCCTCAATAAACTGGGTCAGAACAAGTCTACACACACAAACTCTAATGACTATGAATCTTTCCTTATACTGTGTAAGTGATATGTAGATCCCCACCTCAGAAAATGACAAAGATTCAACCTCCCTCAACAAGGCAACTCTAACTCCCCAATCTAGTTTTTCTTTCCTCGAGGAGCTGGGTATTCCCTTCTAAGTTCAAGTTCAACAAGCTCAAAAAGAGGTGGAAAGAAGAGAATAGAGTCTGATCAGTGTAGCAACGTATCTCGAGGAGCTTAACCAGTGTAGCTAAGTCTCCCATTGCAAACTTCATGACATGACAAGGTGTAATACATAAGCTTTGCCTTATTGACTATATACACTCCGACAGGTATTTTATTTTCATACAGGCATGTCCCCTTTTTTGGAGTTTTTCTTGATTTTGCACATTTTTTTCTCTGTGCATTTGTACAACATATCTACATGGTGCAGTATATACACAAGGATTTTTTCTTCTTGAGCTAGTAGAATATCCCTCTTTTGAAGCATTATTGCAACCCACAACTCCTGTCTTTAGACCTCAACACCTCTAGACGAGGTTGAGGAGCACATCCCTCCCTAAAGGTGTTAGCAATGTGAGCCCCGGGCGAACCATTTCTACAATAAATGTTATTGTAATGAATAAATTACTAATGAAAGTTATTGATTATTTTTCACCCCCTTTCTGAGATTAAATGAATGAATGCACTATAGGGTCCTTCTCTACAATAAGGGTTATGTACCACAACCAACTTGATGATCATACAGCTGTTTGATTCATTGGATGAATCATAGAGGCTGATTCTTGGATGAATATCTAAAGATTTAGATAGAGGACTCATCAAGCATCGTCAAATGATTATTAAGTTATGATCTCCAGCCGGAGTAGGAGATGGTAATCCTCTCTCATATGGCTGATATCTGACTGACCTCTTGATGCAGGTCCTCTGCGTAGGAATAGTGATTCGAAGGTGTCAGATTAGTTGAGTCAATGGGTTGACTTGATGAGATCGAGATAACCAAAGACCTGCATTGAATACTGTCACAACATAGGCATGTATCCTCTGACCGGAGACAGATGTATTGCTATATGTCTGAGTGTGTACATTTGGCAGACCAATAGGTTGATGACCTAACCAAGGTCTATACACCGGCGAGCTGGTGTGCATGTAATGACATATGAGTAATACGATCTCTCAAAGGGATCATACAAGTTCACTTGTGAACCGGGAGACATGAGCTCACTCATGAGGTATTAGGACTGAACAAATTCCATGCATGGTCGTCATGCTTTGGAAGCATGACATGAATTTGAAGGTAAGATATATGCTTTGTGAAAGCATATGATCTGTACCAAATCCCAATGACTAAGATAGAGAAACTTATTGATCTGACCCTGAAGATGACAGTGTAAAAGTGATCTATCTTCAGAATGATCATAGGTCTTCCAGTATGCAGGACGTATAGGTATTGGGAATACCTGAGGGTGATTTGATCATATACGATTGTATAACCATGATGCTTCCATTCTGAGAGAGTGATGAAACAGGTTTGGATTTTAGTGACTCCTCTCATTAGAGAAGTGACCTAATCTTAGTCCATGAACTGGACATTGATCTGAATGAGATTCAGATGCAATGAGAAGATTAGTTCTACGGTCTTGATTTGATCAAGCATCAGTGGGAGGTCCATGGGATCTGGATTTGAGATATGATCTCAACATCCAAGTCACTATACATGGAACAATACAATCTCTCTGTCCTTATCTCCAAGTATCTGCGGAGAGATTGCATTATTCTTGAAGGGTTCAAGAATAATTCCATAAGATCTAAGCAATGAAGAAATGATGATTAAATGTTATTTAATCATCTTGATGTGTAAAGAAATTATCCAATATAATTAAATGTGATTTAATTATGTGGATAAGAATAATTTGGAAAGAAATATCCAATTATTCATAATATATTATAAATGTGATTTATAATGTATTAGAGAGAGATAATTATAATTTATATGTGTTGATTAATTATTATGTGTCTTGGATATACATTATGTAATTAATTGACAATGTAAATTATATGTTGTTTTGGGTTCTGAATATGATTCACAATTTTTCAATGGCAAGATTGCAATATTCTCAAATATAATTGTGAATTATTTTTGGTGAATAAAATCCCAATAAAAGTTGTTGGATAAATAATGGAGAGAAAATAAAGGAGATATGCAATCTCATGGAAATCCATGAGATTGTCCTCCCCACTTGGAAGGAGGTGGCGGCACCCAATTCCCTTGTGGAATTGGTGGTCGTCCACTCTATTTCATGGGGATGGATGATCTCCTTTGTATTATACTCCTTATTTGATTGATTTAATTTTGGTATTAATATATATTTGATTTATCAAATATATTTAATCTAAATTAAATCACAAGTTGTTTGTTTTTTACCAACAACAATCTTGATCATTGGATTGAGATAAATCAATCTCATCCATTGATTTTATATGTCCCATGGATTGAGATCCATGGATCATAAAACACTATAAATAGAGAGGCATACCATGCTCTCTCTTTACATGCAATATTGGAGCTCTCTCTCTCTCTTTCTTCATACACGACATCCCTCTCTCCCTCTATTTTTGGTGGTCGTCCACCATACCCTAGAGGAGAGAATCATCGACGCTCTCGCCACCGCGCCGCCGCTTCGACGTTCTTCGGTTCTCCGTCTTCTTGGAGTGCTACACTCACGAAGGATACGTTCGATCTCGTGCGACGAGATCAGAAGCAACTACGCGTGGATCAACTTCTTGGATTGCGAGGACAACGCGGTTCATCCCCGCGCTCGCAAGCGGTCTCACCGACGATCGGACTTGAGACAGGAGGTCTCTTCTCTTAGAGACTTGATCAACCACGCTTCAAGAGGTATTTCATTATACTTGTTGTGGTTATAGATGAAACGATCTGAGAATCGTTCTCGGATCATGTGGTTTCATCGAATGAAAAATTTCAAATTCCGCTGCACCGAACAACTAGTGCGACCAGTCGTTCTTCGTCGTATCCGATACGATGATCACGCTTCCGTGTTGCGCTTGAGGATAATTCAATATCCTTAAAGTGGTATCAGAGCCTTAGTTCGACGGTTTCGAATATGATTGGAAAACCGAGGATGACTTGGGTTCGTTAAGGTCGCGAAAGTTTTTATCGCATTTGATTTCGCAGATCTGTTTAGTAAATAATTTCGGCCATGTTTAAATTGTTTAATCCGAATTATTTACTTGTATTCTGTTCCCCATTAAATAAGGAAACCATAGGATCTGAGTTTGCGTAAATCGGATTTCGTATGCTCTAGATATGGTTGTTTTACTGAACATGTATGCACTGTTGCGGGAACAGTAGATTTTAACATGATTAAAGAGTTAATTATTGTTATCATCTGCCTCGAAATGTGTGAAACATCACTTGGCTTCTGTCCTACATCAAGTTAACAATCTTCGAAAAATTGAGTTTGTCTAATTTGGATTTGAATTAATTGAGATATGTTAATTTTAGTGAGTAGGGGTCACTACTGAAATTGCAGTCATAATAAAGAACCATGTGATAGTCAATTAATGAAATTAATTGTTAATTTTGTGAAATAATCTTGAAAAATATTTGTGAAATATTGGAACATGATTATTTACCTAATTGACTAGGCCTCAACCATTAAATTGATTGGATATGATATAAATCATAATTGGAAACACAATCTTCAAACTTGATGCTTGAATAGGATTGGGAATTTGTGTAGCAAATTTCCTTATAATAAAAAATGTTTTGATTATTACTATATAGTATAATTTCGGTTGAAAAACCGAAGATCATCTCAAATACAAATTGATATATCTAGTATTATGCTTTCCTAAGGTGGATATGGTGTCTAGTCGGAGAGCATTGGGGTTGCGGGTTGCAACGTATGTGGTCCGTCCCACTCTCGTCCGTACCGACTATGACAGTGGGTAGAGACTATATAATGCCGGAGAAAATCAAGGTGTATTTTCTAATTATTAAATTCGAATTAACACGTATTTTGAGATATTACCATATATATTTTCAAGTAAAATAATCAAGCTTGTTGATTGAATTGGATTGATAATTAATTTAATATGATTAAATTGATTATGTCCAATTGAAACACTCTATTATGAATAGAGTTATATTTTCCCTTGGAAGAATTAATTATATGAATTTGATTCATGATAATCAATTAAAATTTGAATATGAGGTGGAGGATCACATAAGTGACATCCATGGTCTCCTGTCAAGACGAAGGGTTCCGTCGCTAGATATCGTATGTGGGAGACGCATGTCCGAAGTGACAGCTCCTGCATACGATCCATTTGGATCGGGCTCGTCGCTTCTCGAAAGACTAAGGACGTATGCATAGTGACCCCAAAATCGGATTCTCATATTATTGGGGTGATGTTGGATTGCGCATAGCGAGTTGTATTCCTGTTGACGGTTGGTTCAATTAATGATGGGTCAACATCACCTTAGGGGTGGTGGGCCCGGGTATTAAAGACCGAATTGGGAAATGCAAGTTGGACTTGCAAGGCGGAATGTGTTCCCGCTTCTCTTTATTGGAGTCGCAGATTCTCATATTATTGGGATGTGACAAAGATAAAGAGGAGATCCCAATTCTTGCTAGAGATATAGCGATAAGTATATCTCTTACTTTAAAAGTGATAAGGGAATGAACTTTCAAAGTTGACAATGCAAGAATAATTTGATTTAAAATACGTTAATCAAATGTTATAAATTTGAATATATTTTTTTATATTCTAATATAGTGCATTCTTAATTTCAGAAAATGAAGTCTTTGAACCCACTTAGTAGGCTTCTAGAGGTCAACCAATTGACCGGCCCAAATTACTCGGATTGGATCCGTAATTTAGAGCTTGTTCTCTTTGCTGAGCGCATAAGATATGTGCTCTCCGAGGACAAGCATGAGAACCCTAAATCCAAGGAATAAAAAGCATATAATGAAAAGTATGATGAAGATCATGTATTGGCTAGATGCTATATCATGGGTTCTCTCTTCAATGTTCTGCAGAAGCAACATGTGGAGATGAGTACTTGCCAGGAGATAATGCAGAATCTTAAGGATATGTTTGGTGACATTAACCGCACCCAGCGGTACAATGTTATGAAAGATCTCATTCGCTGCAGGATGCAGGAAGGGACTTCGGTCCGTGAACATGTACTCAAAATGTTTGGGTACTTGTTGGAGCTGGAGAGTCTTGGGGAACCAATGGATGCAGACATGCAAGCTGACTTCATTCTGCTATCGTTGCCCAAATCTTTCAATAACTTTGTAGTGTCATTCCACATGAACAAGTTGGAATTGACAAGTGTTGCTCTTCTTGCCGCATTGAAATCTGCGGAGGATGTAATGAAGAAGGATGGTCCCACTAGCAGTGCAATGGTTGCACAGGTCAGAGGGAAGCGCGGTCGGAAGCAAGGTTCTCGGAAGGGCCCGACCCAGAAAAGAAAGAAGAAGGGTCAAAGTGTTGGATCTTCTTCCAATGCATCCACTCTTATGGCATCGAAGAAAACCAACGTCTATCACCACTGCAAAAAGCCGGGGCACTGGAGGCGTAACTTCCCAGAATACCTGAAGTCCTCAAACAAAGGTAAAGCCCCAACAGGTATGAAATCTACTTTCATCATTGAAACTAGCTTTCTCGTCGGACGAGAAGGAAGTTGGGTTGTAGATTCTGGTGCTTCTGTTCATGTATGCAATTTGTTGCATTTGTTTCAGGAAACTAGAAGTCTTGAGGAAGGGGAGATAGTCATCCAGATGGGATTTGATGCAAGTGTTGCAGCAGTCACCGTCGGGACATGTCGACTATCATTATCTAGTGGTAGAGTCCTAGTACTTAAAGAGTGTCTTTATGTACCTGAAGTTAGAAGGAATTTGATATCTGTATCTAAGCTAGTTAGAAGTGGATATTCATTCCTGTTCTGTAATAAATTAGTCATAAATAATTATGATAAATATATTGCAGAGGGTATTTTAACTTCTGGAGGACGCTATGAATTGTGCATTAATGAGAATGTCATGAATGTTACAACCATTAATAAAAACCCTAAAAGATCCAGGGAGAATCTTTCGAATTAGATCTGGCATCAAAGGCTTGGTCATTTATCTGTTGATAGGATCAATAGATTGATAAAGGATGGACCTTTAGATTTTCTACAGGTTCAATCTTTGCCTACCTATGAACATTGTATTCGAGGTAAAATGAGCAGGATGACTTTCCGTAACAAGGTTACAAGATGCGAAGGTATTATTGACCTAATACATACCAATGTATGTGGTCCCTTCAGTACCGCGACTGGAAATGGATATTGTTATTATTTGGCATTTATCGATGACCATTCACGATACGGGTTTGTCTTCCTATCACGTCATAAATCTGAAACCTTTGAAAAGTTCAAAGAGTTCAAGGCTTTGGTTGAGAACCAAACCGATAGGAAGATTAAACAGATTTGATCTGATCGAGGTGGCGAGTACCTATCAGATGAATTCAAGGAATACCTTAAAGAGAATGGAATTATTTCCAATCTCACTCCTCCTGAAACTCCCCAACTTAATGGTGTTACTGAAAGATGCAACATGACCATCATGGACATGGTACGTTCAATGATGAGTAAAGCACATTTACCTCTTGGTTTTTGGGATATGCGGTAGAGACTGCAATATATATCCTGAATACGATTCCTAGCAAATCCGTACCTAAGACTCCTCATGAGCTTTGGTATGGATCCAAACCTAGTTTTAATCAATTGAGGGTTTGGGGTTGCTTTATCCATGCGAAGAATGTGGATGCAAGTAAGCTAGAATCTCGCACTCGTGAGTGTTACTTCATTGGGTATGTTAAGGATGGCATCGGATACCAACTTTATGACCCTGAGACCCAAAAGGTTTTTGTTTCCATAGATGTGATGTTTTTGGAGAATGATTTCCTTAAAAGTCAAGACAAAGATGAAGTAAAGGAACTCATTGAATCCCCTGAGGATTCTGAGCTTCCCAGACCAGAAACTGAAGAGATAAATAAAGATGAAACACCCATACCTCTTCGAAGAAGTTCAAGGGTGGTTGCACCACTTGAGAGATATGGATTCCATGTGTCAAGTGAGACTGACATTGATCCTACTTCATTTGATGAAGCACTCGCGGATCAACACATGGATAGATAGATGCTCGCTATGAAGTCAAAAATTGACTCCATGCATAAGAATGGTGTATGGACCCTAGAGGATCCACCTAAAGGGGTAAAACCCATTGGGTGTAAATGGATCTTCAAGAGAAAGAGGGGACCTGATGGAAAGTAGAGACTTTCAAGGCACGACTCGTAGCCAAGGGATACACACAGAGAGAAGGCATCAATTACGATGAGACATTCTCTCCTGTGGCTATGCTCAAATCCATCAGGACACTGCTAGCCATAGCTGCATATCTTGACTACGACATCTGGCAGATGGACGTCAAGACGGCTTTCCGCAATGGATACCTCGAGGAGGATATCTACATGGAGCAGCCCGAGGGCTTCATGACTGAGTATGGCAAAGTGTGCAAGCTGAAGAAATCAATCTATGGGCTCAAACTAGATTCTCATAGCTGGAACATCAGATTTGAGGAAACCATAAAGAGTTATGATTTTGTGCAGAATCCTGATGAACCTTGTGTATACAAGAAGACTAGTGGGAGCGCCATTGTGTTCATCGTGCTTTACGTAGATGACATCCTTATCATTGGGAATGATATAGGGATGATGACCAGTGTGAAGATTTGGCTATCCCATACCTTTGAGATGAAAGATCTTGGAGAAGCCTCTTACATCTTAGGCCTGAAGTTGTTCAGAAACCGAGAAAAGAGGATTTTGGGATTGTCATAACATGGATACATTAAGAAGATTCTTGAACGATTCCGTATGGATAATTCCAAGAAAGGATTCCTACCCTTAAGACATGGTATCCACCTGTCTAAAGGAATGGCTCCTCAAACTGTTGAGGAAAAGAAAGCCATGGCTGGATGTCCTTATGCATCAGTTGTAGGAAGCTTAATGTATGCCATGATGTGTACTAGGCCAGATATCTGCCATGCAGTGGGAGTGGTAAGTCGTTACCAATCCTGCTATGGAGAGCAACACTGGAATGCAGTAAAGAACATATTCAAATATCTAGGGCGGACGCAAGATTACATCTTGGTCTATGGAGATGGTGATCTCCAAGTCTTGGGATATACAGATTCTGACTTCCAATCAGATGTAGATAATCAAAAGTCGACATCAGGGTTCGTCTTCTTGTTGAATGGTGGTGTTGTGAGCTGGAGAAGCAAGATCTCAAGCTCATAAATGGGTTTAGACTCATCCCGTTATAAGACGTTGTAATAGATAGAACTTGTATACTACACTTCTTGGTGTTGTGAATGTGAAATACAAAGATGTTGTGTTTTTTAGAATGCCACATGTTTACTTGAGGAAAAAGAAGAAGAAAGATCTCTGTCGTGGCACGTTCCGGTTAGCGGGACGGGTCGTGACACAAGAAGCAGGACACTACTGCAGATTCGACAACAGAAGCCGAATACATTGCCGCATCAGATGCTGCAAAGGAGGTGGAGTGGTTGTGCAAGTTCATGCTGGAGCTTGGCGTAGTTTCCTCTGATACTCCCATCCCGTTACTCTGCGATAACACGGGAGCCATTGCCCAGGCAAAGGAACCCAGATGGCATCAAAAGAGCAAGCATGTGAAAAGGAAATACCACATCATTCGGGAGATACAAAAGCGTGGTGACATCATCATCACCAAGGTGGCCTCTGCGGACAACGTTGATGATCCCCTTACCAGATCTCTAACACAAAAGGTTTTTGACCAGCATGTAATGAGTATGGGTCTAAAGATTGTACCTGAATGGTTCTGAGGGCTAGTGGGAGATTGTTAGCAATGTGAGCCCCGAGCGAACCATTTCTACAATAAATGTTATTGTAATGAATAAATTATCAATGAAAGTTATTGATTATTTTTCACTCCCTTTCTGAGATTAAATGAATGAATGCACTATAGGGTGCCTCTGAACAATAAGGGTTATGTACCATGGCCAACTTGATGATCATACAGCTGTTGATTCATTGGATGAATCATAGAGGTTGATGCTTGGATGAATATCTAAAGAGTTAGATAGAGGACTCATCAAGCATCGTCAAATGATTATTAAGTGATGATCTCCAGCCCGAGTAGGAGATGACAATCCTCTCTCATATGGCTGATATCTGACTGACCTCTTGATGCAGATCCTCTGTATAGGAATAGTGATTCGGAGGTGTCAGATTAGTTGAGTCAATGGGTTGACTTGACAAGATCGAGATAACCAAAGACCTACGTTGAATACTGTCACAACATAGGCATGCATCCTCTGATCGGAGGCAGATGTATTGCTATATGTCGGAGTGTGTACATTTGGCAGACCAATAGGTTGATGACCTAACCAAGGTCTATACACCGATGAGCTGGTGTACATGTAAGGACATATGAGTAATACGATCTATCAAAGGGATCATACAAGTTCACTTGTGAACCGTGAAACATGAGCTCACTCATGAGGTATTGGGACTGAACAAATTCCATGCATGGTCGTCATGCTTTGGAAGCATGACATGAATTTGAAGGTAAGATATACGCTTTGTGAAAGCATATGATCTATACCAAATCCCAATGACCAAGATAGAGAAACTTAATGATCTAACCCTGAAGGTGACAGTGAAAAGTGATCTTTATCTTCAGAATGATTATAGGTCTTCCAGTATGCAGGATGTACATGTATTGGGAATACCTGCGGGTGATTTGATCATATACGATTGTATAACCATGACGCTTCCATTCTGAGGGAGTGATGAAACATGTTTGGATTTGAGTGAGTCCTCTCATTAGAGAAGTGACCTAATCTTAGTCCATGAACTTGACATTGATCTGAATGAGATTCAGATGCAATGAGAAGATTAGGTCTACGGTCTTGATTTGATCAAGCATCAGTGAGAGGTCCATGGGATCTAGATTTGAGATATGATCTCAACATCCAAGTCACTATACATGGAACAATACAATCGCCCTATCCTTATCTCCAAGTATCTGCAGAGAGATTGCATTATTCTTGAAGAGTTCAAGAATAATTCCATAAGATCTAAGCAATGAAGAAATGATGATTAAATGTGATTTAATCATCTTGATGAGTGAAGTAATTATCCAATATAACTAAATGTGATTTAATTAATGTGGATAAGAATAATGTGGATAGAAATATCCAATTATTCATAATATATTATAAATGTGATTTATAATGTATTAGAGAGAGCTAATTATAATTTATATGTGTTGATTAATTATTATGTGTACTAATTGACAATGTAAATTATATGTTGTTTTGGGTTGTGAATATGATTCACAATTTTTCAATGGCAAGATTGCAATATTCTCAAATATAATTGTGAATTATTTTTGGTGAATAAAATCCCAATAAAAGTTGTTGGATAAATAATGGAGAGAAAATAAAGGAGATATGCAATCTCATGGAAATCCATGAGATTGCCCTCCCCACTTGGAAGGAGGTGGCGGCACCCAATTCCCTTGTGGAATTGGTGGTCGTCGACTCTTTTTCATGGGGATGGATGATCTCCTTTATATTATACTCCTTATTTGATTGATTTAATTTTGGTATTAATATATATTTGATTTATCAAATATATTTAATCTAAATGAAATCACAAGTTGTTGGTTTTTACCAACAACAATCTTAACCATTGGATTGGCATAAATCAATCTCATCCATTGATTTTATATGTCCCATGGATTGAGATCCATGTATCCTAAAACCCTATAAATAGAGAGGCATACCATGCTCTCTCTTTACATGTAATATTGGAGCTCTCTCTCTCTCTCTGTCTCTTTCTTCATAAACGACAACCCTCTCTCCCTCTATTTTTGGTGGTCGTCCACCATACCCTAGAGGAGAGAATCGTCAACGCTCTCGCCACCGCGCCGCCGCTTCGACGTTCTTCGGTTCTCCGTCTTCTTGGAGTGTTGCACTCACGAAGGAGACGTTCGATCTCGTGCAACGAGATCAGGAGCAACTACGATTGGATCAACTTCTTGGATTGCGAGGACAACGCGGTTCATCCCCACGCTCGCAAGCGGTCTCACCGACGATCGGACTTGAGACAGAAGGTCTCTTCTCTTAGAGACTCGATCAACCACGCTTCAAGAGGTATTTCATTATACTTGTTGTGGTTATAGATGAAACGATCAGACAATCGTTCTCGGATCATGTGGTTTCATCGAATGAAAAATTTTAAATTCCGCTGCACCGAACAACTAGTGCGACTAGTCGTTCTTCATCGTATCCGATACGACGATCACGCTTCCGTGATGCGCTTGAGGATAATTCAATATCCTTCAAAAGGAAGATGAGGGGTTCTGCCTAGCAGTACCACCCTCATATGCTACCCCAAGGCAAATAATTCTGCCTCCTCACCACCTCATCCATGTTAAGCTACGTGCAAGGTATGTGTCCAAATCAAGCCATTGTCTGTGAGAGTCATGTGTGCATTGGTAAGTAATCTACTTAGACTCATCAAGATGACATGTGAAATGGCCCAGCAGACTTAAAGAATTAAGTCGCTAATAGACTTGAAAGGTCTTAACCCCAGATCTTATAAGGTTCCACTGAAGTCAGGTGGATTAAGTTCTTAACAAAGCTTCATTTTTCAATTTAATTCCAAACTAGTTTCAATGTCAACTATAACTCAGAAAAATATACAAGTAAGAATGTACAAAAACTCTTTTTGAAAACTTTTGCAAAAATATGCAAATTTTTATGAAAATTTTTGAATGCAAGAAAAAGGTTTTGCAAAAAACTTACAAACATTTACAAATAATTTTTTGCAAATGTTATTCAAATATTTTCAAAAAAATTGGTACTATATGTATTTAATTTTGATACCAAAAATATTTACAAGCATTTTACAAGCGAAACATTTTTTACAAATAATTGTATAGAAATAGTTTTTTTACAAAAGACTTTTACAAACTTTTATGTACAAGAAAATTTTAAAACAAGAAAATTTTTAAAATTTTGTGATTTTTAGCCATGTTCTTTTGTCGGTTTTAACTAGATTATTTATATACACACAATACTCAAAGTACGAGTTATGGCTAAAGTATATGTATAATATATACAACACCCCCCTTATACTTAGCTCGAACAATGTCCTCAGAGTGAATAAAGTGCGATGAAAGGAAGATATAACTTGTGCTTAGTATTGGAAAGCGAAAAGAATGTTATACTACAACGATGAATTAAAGAATGGAATGAAATAGAAATCGGTGACCCCCCCATACTGAGAATCAAATAATCCTAAGTGTAGACAATTGTACATAATGATAAAACCAAAGCATAGGATGTATGATGACACGAAAATCCGATCGGCTAAGATGGAAAAATAAGTGAGTGTCATTATTCCTAGCCAATCCATTTGGTCAATCAAGAAAATATAAACTACTCCGATAAATCAGTGAAAACAAAGTAATGTCAGCGGTCTTCGCTAATCATTTAACTTGGTATAGCGACCGAGATCGAACACAAGGAGTACGAAAATGTATGAAGTAGTCTTAATCATAGAAAGAAAAAGCATGTTTTTGTGGTTTTTAATTTTGCAACTTTTTTATAGTTTTTAACAAACAAAATAAGACAAAGCAATAAAGGATAAGCATGCTTCAATAATTTTTTTAAGAGTAAAAAATGCCTCAAAATAGGAGACAAAAATATTTTTATGTTTTTCAAACATTCAGATGTTTTTGTGATTTTATGGGATTTTCCATATTTTATATGATTTTATAAAAATCAAACAAGAGCTAAATAGTGAAACAGTGCACAACCAAGACAAAATTACATGCTAAAAATATTTAAAGTGCCATGGATAACAATTTTATGAGAAGGTAAATAAAAATATCTAACAACAAAAATAGGAATTATATTTTTTGAATTTTCTAGACTTTTGAATGATTTTTATAAGTTTTTGAGTCTTTAATAATTTTTAGGTTTTATGAGGAATTTTTAAGCAAAAATGTTACTGAACACAAAGCATATAAAAACACATATACACACATTTTTATGGAATTTTTCAGATTATTTTTCGAATTTTTATGTATTTTATAAAATAGACAGAATATTTTTCGGGTATTTTTTATTTTTAGAATATATCAAATAAAACTAAATTATTTCACAAAAAATTTCAAAAAATATTACATGTTAGCAGGAGCTAATTATAATTTTTATGGAATTTTTGGAGTTGATGTAGTAATTATTTGATTGAAGAAAATGCACATAGAACATAGGGACCTACGTGCAATTATTTGAAAGTTTCAGGACCAAATAAGAATAGGTGTAAAAAGCTCATTTCTAATTTTGTAATTTGTCCAATAAATTCACGCGCACGCTTAAAATCATATGCACAGGGGCATATATGCAATAATAAAAAAGTTTTTACTCAAAACATAGCATCTGTAAAAGCTTAGGAATAAGTCATGCAAATAACCCACAACTCGTGTACATGCACGTATCTAAGGTTAGGAAGGGCTAAACTGCAAATACTAAAAACATAGCATCCAAACTATAAAATGTCTACGCTACTGCTTTTATTTGCTGGACTAGCTAGAAAAGCATGTAAATACGGGGAAAAAATGCAAAATACCCTCTACAGGGTGCATGTGGAACGTGTGAGGGCACGTGGTAGGCTCTGGGGGCGATGATTGTGTACGGTCGTGATCACTAGCAGCCCAGATCTGACGGTCCAGGGTATGTCAGGGATGTGCGGTAGGATCTGACTTGTCAATCCTTATCCAACGGTCGGAAAAGTTGTGTCGACGGTCAACTTAAATCAAAACTGGTGCTTTGCTCCTCATCCAACGGTGGCAGAAGATGGCAGATAAACTAGCGAGTGGGGAACTTCGATCGAGAACTGGTGCAAATCTGTTGGGCTGATCGAGCCTCCAAATGGTCCAACACCTCTAGAGGGTGTTCCGCATTGAATATCGAAGGTTGATCGGCTGGGTGACGGTCGGATGGTCGGGACATTGCAACTCCACCTGGAGCTGCCCGATGAGCCACTAGAGGTCCAAAAGAGGTTCCTACCGTGCGAGGGTACCTGCAAATGAAAGATAGGACTCGGGGTTGCGCTCCGATCTGGGTTATTACAGTTGGATAAGAAAGAAGCGGGATGGATGAAAGTTGGGTCTCCGACATACATGGAAGGAGGGGGCCCATCCTTAATCTCTACCTAAGGGTCAAGGCTAAGGATTATCAAATTGTGGTGTGAGATGGAGGGCGATACGGCGGGTCGATCTTAACGGCTGGGTGTGGATATCGAAACTCCGACCAGCTAGTTGGAGAAGATGGACTTGTGATGGAGAGAAATGGAAGATCGAATCGGACTGAAAAGGGAGGCAAAATAGGCACTACTAGAAGATCCGGATGAGCTCAGGAACGTCTGGCGACGATGGGAGTCAGGGTTGTTGCCTCGACCTTGCTGCAGAAGGCGGGGAGGCTAGACGCGAAGGCACTCGCTGGCCACGTAGCTGAGCTGATGCTTTAGGCCACCAACACTCGATCCAAAGGACTTCTTCGGCTACTGTCACTCCACTGAAGCTTCCTAGGGATGAGAGAAGAGGCGAGGCATGAGCTATCATGCTGGGAAGGCAGAGGAAATGATTTATAGCTGACTCCAGGGGTCTCCAAAGATCAATACGGTAGTGTGCAACCTTGGAAAGATCCACACCTTCCTAGGGATTCGCGAGGATCATGAATCCTAGGAGAAGCAATGGGCGAGAAATCGGGATAAGGGCGACTTGAATCATACTGGAAAAGGGGAGAAGTAGGTCCAACGAAACGGTTCAGGTCAGATTAGCCCTGGAATAGGGCGCTGACCCAGGTCAACAAAATGAGCTGGTCCAATCAAAAGGAGCGTAGAATAAAGATAAGCTACGCTACCTGACAAAATAGAAGAGAAAAATAAAGATAATCACATAAAAAAATAATGAATGAATTTAAATGAAAAAATGAATAAATGAGAAAAGTTTATTATTTTTCGAGGAATTTTTCTGTGATTTTAATTATTTTTATGAAAAATAAATTAGTGTATATACAATATAAAGTGATATATACGGGTATAATATACCTCTATATTTTGTAGAGTTATTTTTATTTTGTTATTTTTGCAAAAATACCCTAATTTTGTATTTTATTTATTTTCAACATATTTTTAGGAGTACAAAATAATTTTTATTTTATGATCTATTTACATGTATAGAATAAATAGGAAGCGAGACATAAATACATGTATTTTGTATGATAGAGAGAGGATTTTATTTTTATTTTTATTTTTATTTTTATTTTTCTATTTTTTTTATTTTTAGGGTTATATAGAAGGAGGTAGACAGAATATTTTATTTTTATTTTATCAAAAATAATTATTTACATATATGGGTAATATGTACAACATAGAGTAGGCCCTATCTCTCTCTACTTATTTTCTTTGGCAATAAGGTCTACGCTTGACCTTCTCTTGAGGTTTGGGTCACTCTATATTTATTCTAAATACCTCCATCCTTTTTATTTTCCTTTATTCTTTTATTTTTGCACAAATACATGTTAATTATACAATGTTAATACATGCATGTTGAATGCTAACTTATTTTATTTACACCTATTTCCATGATGCTTTGTCAAGATAAACTAAAATAAAAGAATAAAGAGTGGGAATCAGGGATTCATCAATGTACATGAGTTACCTCCCCTATACTTAGGATAGAATATCCCTAAGTATAAGATGCAAAATAGAGGTAAAAAGAATCAAATGGATAATCAAATGTCCGATACCCCCTATACTTAGGGTAAAACACACCTTACGTATAGCGTAATCATAAGATGTAGACGGGGTTTCAGTAGAAAGAATGTATGATATGAACAATCCGGGTCTATACGACAACGGGGAAAAGTAATAATCAGGTATGAGATGCAATTGATGTGAGTCAATGACCGCATCTCATACAAAATGAAAAGGGGCAACATCAATGATCAACATATCATGATCAAGATATGGCTTCAGGCGTTGACTGTTAACCCGAAAGGTGGAATCAGATGACAACTCAGATATATCAATGCTTCAGTTGGCGTGTACCTTTCTGACCAACTATGGTCCCTTCCATTAACTTTGTAAATTCCCTGAAAATAACCTCAACCTAGAATCAAATAGACATACTCTCTAGTTCAGCTCAAATTGTTTATGGTTTATATGAAAGTCATGTCATATCTTCACTCTCTCCTTATAATGTAGGCTACTCGAAAAGATTGTATCTCTCAACTCCTTTAGGGCTACCAACTCTGCTTTCCATGATCTCCTACACTCTTGGGATCCAATGATAACTCAGTGACTGCCCAAAGTGACTTGTGCTTTATCTCCATAGGCAAGTGGCATGGCTTGCCACAAACGAGATGAAAAGGAGATGTACCCAAAGGTGTCTTGAAGGAGGTCCGATAGGCCCACAAGACCGAGTCTAAAAGTTGTGACCAATTCTTTCAGTCTAGGCAGACAATCTTCTACAATATCATATTTATCTCCCTTTTTGCTACCTCAGCAATACCACTAGTCTGAGCGTGACATGGTGTGGCAACTCGATGGTCAATGTTGAACTCGTTAGCAAGGGCCCTTATATTATCGTTGATAAAGTGAGTCCCTCGTCTAATATCAAAACTCTAGGTACCCCGAACCGTGAAATGATATTTTTCCTCAAAAATCTGCATATAGTTTTAGCATATGCGGCTCGGGTAGGAATGGTCCCAACCCAACGACTCATATAATCTATAGCAAGAAGAATGTAGTCAAATCTCTGACTCTTAGGGAATGGACCCATGAAATAAATGCCCACACGTTAAAAACCTCACAGAAGTGAATGGGTTGCATCGGCATTATATCATGTTGTCCACAATTGCCCATCCTCTGACAATCAGTACACCTCTTCATGAATTCATCAGAATCCTTGAAGAGGGTAATCCACCATAGGTCGGATTGGAGCACTTTCTCTTATGTCCTCATGCCTCAAGCTTGTGGCAGTATGTGAGGACGCTGTGGTGTTCCTCATGAGGAATATGCCGACGCCAAACGCTATCCCCCCTTCGTGATAAAGGGTGGGATCCACCCAATGGTACAACTTGGCCTTCGCAAAGAAGGTCTCAAGTCGTTGTTTGGGCCAACCTTGTAGAATTTTCTTGGCGAAAAGATAGTTCATAATGTCGGTGTACCATGGAAGCGAGGTGATAGCAAGAATGGACTCATCTGGGAAGGTCCCTGTAATAGGTGCAATCTGATCAGAATCCTCAAGGTTCTCTAAACGGGGGAGGTGATCCACCACTACATTCTTGACTCCAGGCTTATCCTTAATCTCAATATCAAACTATTAGAGTAGAAGGATCCATATGATCAATCTGGCTTTGGAATCCTTCTTTGCCATGAGGTATCGGATGGGGGTGTGATATGTAAATATAGTCACTCTAGATCCAAGAATGTACGATATGACCTTATCCAAAGTAAATACTACGGCTAGCATCTCCTTCTTTGTCACAGTATAATTCTGTTTAGCGGCATCCAAAGTTCGGTAGCGTAGTAAATGGCATACAACAATCCATCCCTCCTCTATCCTAGCACAACCCCTATGGCAAAATCAGATGCATCCGTCATAATCTCGAATGGCAGAGACCAATCGGGTAGTTGAAGTAGGGGACCCTGAACAGCAAGTCCCTTGAGAGTCTCCAATGTCGCTAGACACTTATCATCTACAATGAACTCAGTGTATTTCGTCAGTAGATCAGTAAGAAGACGTGCAATATGACTGAAACCCTAAATAAATCATCGATGGAAACCAACATGACCTGAAAAGATTGTAATTGTCGTAAATTGTGTGGTGGATTGAGTTTCTTTATGATATCTACCTTGGTCGGATCAACCTCCATGTCCCTGTTGGAGATAATATGACCAAATACCATCCCCTGAGTCATCATGAAATGACTCTTCTCCCAATACAATACAAGGTTGACCTCTATGCAGCGTTGAAGTACACGGTCTAAGAAATCAAGACAAGCATCAAACCCATCGCCGTAGATCGAAAAGTCATCCATGAAGACCTCTAAATAGTCACCCACCATGTCTGAGAAAATGGGAAGCATGCACCTTTATAATATAGCGAGGTATTACATAAACCAAAGGGCATCTGTCTAAAAGCATACATCCCAAATGGACAGGTGAATGTCATTTTCGCCTTGTCTTCGGGCACTATGGCCACATAATTGTATCCGAAGTACCCGTCGAGGAAATAGTAATGAATCTTCCCAACTAGACTCTCAATAATCTGATCAATAAATGGAAGCGGAAAATGATCCTTCTTTGTGGAACGATTCAATCATATGTAATCCACACAGACCCTCCAAGAAGTGGGTATTCGGGTAGCTATTTCCTCTCCAGACTCGCTCAAATCTGGGGTGATACCCATCTTCTTGGGTACCACATGCAATGTACTAATCCACTTGGAGTCGAAGATGGGGTAGATAAATCGGTGCTCCGTCATTTCGATATTTCCTTCATGAAAACATCTCGAAGATTCAGGTTCAGACGTCGCTGGAACTCACGCGATGGCATGGTGTCCTCTTCGAGGTAGATGTGGTGGGAGCACATGATTGGACTTGTCCCCTAGAGATCAATTATACTCCATCCAATCGCCTTACAGTTTCTTTCAAGAAACTCCATCAAACAAGATTCTTGATCTCTAGTCAAATCTTCTAAGATAATGACTGGAACATCTCTGGCTCACCTGTAAGGAATCCGTACTTCATACTTTGCGGTAAGGTCTTCATTTTTGGACATGTGGAAGCTGGCAAATCTTGCTTCTGAAATGTATGAGTGAAGGCTACAAGATCTGCAAGTGAGAACACTCGTTGCATCTGTGAATCCGATGAAGAAGGCCCTGCTAGTGCATCTATCATCTGAATTGGCTCGCTCTCTGCCCTAGCTGTCGACTCTATAGGAATCAAACATGGAAAATAATCATCAATATCATCCCAATAAATGTCTGAATCCGATGGATCTGAATTGGAAAAACTTGAAATATACTCTACTTCGCTATCCTGACCATGACAATCAGCCTCAAATGTGTTCGATGCCAAGAGTATGCTCTCCGAACTCTCGTCTGCCAAGATCTGTAAGTTTGCAATATCTGAATGCATTATAAGGGCCCGTGTTGCTGGGTCTAACCAAACTACTTCATTATATGTGATCATAAAGTCACGCTCTTGGTAGACGTCTCGCTCTGCCTCTGCCATCTGCTCTGAATCATTAGAATGCTCGGAGCAGGCTGAATCTCTCACTCAGGTCTCCTCAATCATCTCTATTTGTACACTTTCTCCCTCGACGCAAAAGTATGCCTTCCTGCTATCATGATCGGACACCGCCTTGGCTGTGGCCAAGAATGGGCATCCTAGTATAATGGGGTTATCGATCACAGACTCAGGGATCTCCATGCCTAATATAATAAAGTCCAGGGAATTTCAGGCCCTGAATTGTGACAACCATGTCTTTCAGTAACCCCTTCGGCCTCTTGACAGATCTATTAAAAAACTGAAGGACTGTCTTCCTTTGTCAAAGAGGGTCGAACTCAAATGGATCGAGTAAGACTGCCGGGAGAAGGTTAATAGAAAAGTCGTTGTCTAATAGAGTACGATCGAACCACTTCTCATGGATATGGCATCTGACATATGGAGCTCCTGCATCATGTCTCTTGGCTGGCAATTGGTTCTGAATGGTGAAGCAGGTGGCACGAGTAAGCACATGGATATCTGCATTGTGGTTCCTTTTTTCCTGCGGATGGTGGTAATTCATATAGAAGAGAGGGATGTGCTCTAGTGCCTCTTATAGAGTCAACTGTATATGGAATTGATCAATCATATGATGGCTAAACTCTAATTGGTGTCTCTTTTTTAGATTTTCATTTTTTGAATACTGATGGCATCAGTACCACCATATGCATCTGGAACTACGACGACCTCAGTGTTGTTGGTTGGATCATCATCCTTTGTGGCTTCATAACCACTGATCATCATGAGCGGCATCAGCACTGCTACCATACTTGTCTAGCGCTCCAGAATCTACATGGGATCATCATTCAGACGAGGCACCACCGGTTGGTATCTTACTTCTCTTAAGTGTCACTAAATCAGCATCAAACACATAGGAAGAAATATCACCCAATGTATCACTAGGATGGGTAGTCTTTGTAAACTGTACCTGCTCAGATTTTCTCTTCAGATTGATTGGGTTAGGTTCAATCTAAGCAGGTATGGAAGCCTTGACCTTAATAATCTCCCTCATCTCCTATTGGAACTCGTACATTTCATGCCATAAGGATGCTTGCTGGTTAGAAAGTAGAAGGGCGAGATCATCAATCGTAGGGTTCTCATAAACAGATGCATGAGAACTGGATGGGTTGTTTCGCTAGAAATGAGGCTAAAACTGGTTTTGTTGCTGGTAGTGAGAGGAAGGATGGGAATAGTGATGAGGATGATGTTGCTGCCTCCATTTCTATCCCTGATGACGGGGATGAGGACCCTGCTGCTGGTACTATTGGTGGGAGTAATGGGACTGCTGCTGCTACTGGCTGCTTTGTCTGACCTGTGTTGGAGGCTACTGCTGGGAAGAGGTGCCTCCGGTGGACCATTTGAATCCGGGATGGTCGCGATGAATCTTGTGTTGAGGTTGGTACTTAGAGTACCACATCCCGTTGACTTCCATCTATGGCTATTGCTCAAGGTGTGGAGGGGGGAGAGCGGCCAAGGGATACTCCTACTGGTAGACCACCATCTGAGTTTCCGGAGATGGTGGTGGCTACTGGTAATGTTGTAGTTGCTGGACTAGCTCTGCCTAGATGTGGTAGACCTGGTGGTATGTGGAAGATGGTTGAGTGGATTGCTGTTAGGATCGTCCCGTGACCTGAGACATGGCTGAGAAGCCATTTGTGCCTCCGGAGACACATGATCTGGGTCTTCAGGTCACTCAGTGTCTGTGTCAACTGATCAATCTGGTTCAGGCACTGGCACTACTTCATATCTATGATCTCAATGCGATATAGCTTCTCGCTGATGATGCCGATGTCAGCGGCTGAGGTCTCGGCCAATATTGTTGCTGATGAAGTAGGACACGCATCAACGTGTGCAATCCATTGACAAGACGTGGCCTATGGGAGGGGCTTCCCCGGAGTGTAAACCCTAGTATGGGACATCACCGTGTAATTCTCTCTCATATCCTTATTGATGGCCAAGACTTGATCCTCATCCTTGTTAAAAAGGACCCTCCACATGAGCCGTTCACTAGCCCATGCAGCTTCGATGTCATCCCATAAAAGAAGCCTTGAATAAGGTTGGGCTTGGATATCTCGTGATGTGGACACCAGTCGATGAGCTTTCTAAATTGATCCCAAGCCTCATGAAACTGCTTATTTGGTATCATGGTGAAGTTGTTGATCATGGATCGCACTACGCTGGTCTGGTTGAGTGGATAGTACTTGTTCAAGTACTCGATCCGGAGTTGCTCCCAGGTGGTGACATACTTCCCCAAATGCTTCAGCCAATAGGTTGCTCTGTCAACTAAGCAAAATGGGAAGGTGATCATCTTGATCATGTCCTCGTCTACAAATATGTCATGGATAGTTCTGCAAATAATCTCTAATTTTTGCAGATGGAGGTCCGGCTCCTCGGTGGCTAACCCATGGAATTTGGGCAATAACTGGATGGTCTGGGGGCGAAGCTCAAGTTGCCCAAGATCTCTGGTAGCTGGATCGATCTGTGAGTGAGGGTTGTACTAGAGTTGTGCAACTGCCTCATCGTGCATGGTGGCTAGGCTGGATCCTGCGACTCCTCAGGTCATCTGTCTCTACCCTCCAGGCATGGTATCTCTTCGTCTACGGGTCTCTACGGCTCTGCTCTATTGTCTCGTATCTGTGTCAGCTCTCGTGTTACCTCTGCCATGAATGCTCCCTAGTCTTTCTTCTATCTCTTCATGGTCTCCAGGGAAGCTAATAGCATGGTGTTGATGGCAACCTGGTCCAAAACATATGAAGAAGTCTGCGGCTGCTCATCTGCGCAGTTCTCATTGCTGGCTATCTCTTGGGTCTTTGTAAAGGCAAAAGTCCCCAACTTGGGTGCCTTCATGTGAACAAATAAATATTCCAGCGTCTGCTCTGGCACCTTAGGAATGGTAGAAGAGTGGTCGATGGGGAATAAGGTAGTAGAGAACTCAGGTTCAGAGAGCGGGTCTGAGCTCACTAAAGCTGCCCTAGATGAATGGAGAGGAGTGCTCGAAAGCAGTGTTGCCAAAGGCAGTATAAGGGATATCCTTCCCATCATCACAATATGGGGATTTATGAAGATTGGATCTGGAATGCAAATAGGATGAGAAACCAAACCCAAGTTCACCTACAAACCTGAGATGATGACAAGAAAGTTTGGTCGTCAATCTTGTCAATTTTTATTTAGGTGATCATCAATCTATCAGGGCAATTAAGGGAGTTGTTACAAACCCAATGCTCCCAAGAACTAGACCAATCCCATAGCTAGTTTTTCCCATCCAGTATCGATTGCGGACCATTTACAAACTACCTGATCTATCTCTGCTAAGGAAGTTCCGGACCGTTTATCGGCTACCCAGTGAAGTCATCACTGGAGATCAACCAACCACAAGACTAGTAGTCTGAAGAAAGTTCAGGTATGGCTCTACCTAGTCTGTGTATCACTCTCTCACTGCAGATAAATCAACCAATGAGTTGGTGACTCTCCCCAAAACAATAATTTTTAAGTGAAGTTGGTTTTAGGGTCAAGTTTGCATTAGCAGTCCCAATTTTATTTGGTTTTCGCTTTTTACATATTTTTCTGAATAAGGCAACGCCTAATGAATTTTTCGATTTCCTTGGTTATTTTGAGTCTAATAAAATAAGGGGAGGAAGTCAGAAAATCCGATCCACGGTCAAACACAATGATGCATGCAAAGATAGAAATGCATAGCTGACTCCAGCACTCTACATGCAGGGTGATCCACGCATAAAAGTAAAAATAGGAAATAAACTATCTATATGATGCGTGAGGAAATCAGCCTTAGACGAGCAATTTCTATTACATGAATCACAATAGCTAGCTAATCAAATACAAGACCAGATTCCGATCTTGGGAGTCACTCGGTGCCCGCCACAATGGGCCCAACTAGCATTGTATGCGACCCCTCACGATGTGTGGTATAGTATCCAATCAAGCTAACTTTTTCAATTTTATTTTAGCTAAGTCCAATTACGATCTATAGGAACTGATAAGCAATTAGTTGTGGTGCCTTATCTAATTACATCACAATAAGGAAGAAGTCCTAAATCTAAGGTCTAAAACCTCATGAATCAAATAGAAAGAAAGGCGATAAATCAAAACCATGAAAAATCGTGATGAGGTCCCCAGAGTACATCAGTACTCGGCGAAATAGACCCTGAAGTTGTGTCTAGAGAGTGTCTCAAAGTCTAAAATTATTACAGTAATAATAATTTTTACAAGAAATAAATATCTATCTAATGTAACTAAATCCTCCTGCTCCTCTGCTACTCCTCGGATGCGGGCTCCTCTAGCAAAAATCCAGAGCCTCCCTCAGGTGATTCCTCGCACAAAAATTGAAACATAGAAGATATCAGAAACAATTATAACATATAGATAAAAATAATAAGCAAAATGTAATAAGACTACTAAGCCATGTTCCCCGACAATGGCGTCATTCAGACGAGCGGCCTACCGACTAGGGTTAAGTAAACAAATAAACAATGGTTATTGCAACCCCAATCAACCGGTCGTGCTCAATCAAGAAATAAAACCACTTAAAGAGAAAACAAGCAATCAAAGAATGTAAGTGGTTCGCTATCTTTATTTACCTGATATAGTAACCATCGGCGAACACAAGAAGCACAATTAAAGAAGTAGCCAAATTTTGAAGAAAAATTTTTTTTATGGTTTTTAAATTTTCAAAATTTTAGTTTTTGAATAAAAGCAAGCAAACATTATTCACAAGAAACACACAAAAGACTCTTTTTAGATTATTTAAACTATTCAAAAATACTCAGAAATCAAAACTACAAATATTTTTGTGTTTTTTGGTTTTTAAAGTGTATTTGGTAATTTTTCTAATTTTTTTCAATTTTTTTTGTGATTTTATAAAAATCAAATAAGGCTCAAAAATCAATATAGTCAGGATCAACTTGCAAATTAACAATATTTAAAATACCCCACAGTCCTAATTAGCATTTTTATGATAAAATAGAAGTATAAAGGTACAAACAGAAACTGAAATCACATTTTTTATTTTTCTTTGATTTTATATGATAATTATAAGATTTCGATGGTTTTGATATTTTTGCGATTTTTATAAATAGTTTTCAAACAAAATCAAAAGTGGAAGTAAAGCATACAAAAAGGCATATACAAGAATTTTTATAGAATTTTTAAAGCATTTTTTGAATTTTTATAATTCTTATAAGCCTAACAGAAACTTGTTATGGCGTTTTTACATTTTAAAAACAAAAAATGCAATCAAATCAATCAATAAAAACAACACACTATCATGAGATAATAGTAATTTTTTGATAATTTTTAGAATCAATTTAATAATTATTAATCCAATTAATGGAAAGAAATTAATCACAATTCACAGGGATTGATTTGCAAATATTTTAAGTTTTTAACCAATTAAATAACACACAATAAAATCTTGAGGTAATATCTGCAAAAAATCCCACTTAATTCATGCATAATCTCAATTCTACACACACAGGGGTATAAATGAAACTTCTGGAAACTTAATATTCAAACAGTAACAACATAAAAGTTCAAGGCAGGAATTGCAAATAACCCTGAATACACATGAGCACACACGTGCTTTGGACTCAAAGGGACTAAAATGCTAATACCAAAAACTACGAGGTCCAAACTGTAAATGTTCTTAACTACAATATTTATTTAATGGAATAAATATAAAAACATAGACATGTAGGGCTGAAAGTGAAATATACCCAGGGCAGGGGCACGTGGCGCACGTGGGTGATGGCACTAGCGTATAGCTTCGAACGACCCCTACTACAAATCTGATAGTTTAGGATTTGTCTCGAACGTTTGCGTTACATGCATTAGATCAAACAACTCTAATGTTGCCACTGTCGAGTGGCTGAGATGTAATCTAGCAGAAGTATGGTCATCCAACGACAGAAGCAGGATCTGTAAGAACCAGCCCCCAGTGAACTTCAACCAAGCATTAAAAGGGATCCGATGCTCCGACGAAGGACCGGAGAGGTCTGATAGTGTTGTGAAGATGTTCCGCATCAAATGAGGGGATCCGATGGGATGAAGGATGAGAGGATGTGCATCGTAGTGGAGCTCCTCCTGAAGCTGCTCCGTCGGAGAAGCTATGGTGTGAATCAAGACTTCTTGCGCTCCAGTGCCTGCATATGGTATCCTAAGCTCGAGGTGATGCTCCGACGAGGGTTATTTGAGCATAAAAACAAGTGAAGCCATATGGAATAGGGTACGATGTTCGACGTGCGTGGGGGTAGGACATCCCAATGCAATCTTGCTCCAGAGAGAAAGAATTGATGGGTCTAGTTGCGCTTGGAGATGGAGGACGAGTGGATGAAGTGATATGTACGGATAATGTGGATGGCGGAGCTCTGGTTTCAATGGCCGGAACCAAGATGGCAGAGGAAGGCAGATGATCGAAATCAAGTTGAACAACAAAATGAAAACGGAATGGAGGATATCTGAGGTCCTGGCCATGATCTGCTACGATGGGTGAAAGAGGTCATACGTGGCGGATGTCTCCAGCCACGTTGGTGAGCTACGACCGTTAAGCCACCAATCTTTGCTCTGAGTGCTCCTATGGACTATTGTCACTCAGCTGGATGTAGCTATGGGGGAGGAAAGAGGTGAGGCACGAGCTGAGGTGTTGTGGAGGAGAGAGAAAACTACTTATAGGTTGCATAAGGGTCCTAGAAGATCGAAGCATATTGTGGAACCCTAGGCAGATCCGGTTATGCCTATGGATCCGTCAAGATCATGGAAGTTGGGGATGCAATAAAGCGCAAAACCCGAGAGAAAAGGTGGTCAGGTTTGGTTGTGAAAAGTTGGAGAAAAGGCTCCAACGAGAGGAATACGACACGACCCTATCTGGAAGAGACCGTTGACTGGGGTCAATGGTCCGATGTGGACCAATCCGAAATTAGGATTCACAAAAATCAAAGAAAATAGGATTAAAATAGCAAATGAATTTAAAATAAAAGGTGTATCTAATGACAAATTTTATTATTTTATAAACTATTTTTATGTGATTTTTAATTATTTTTATGAAAAATAAAATAATGAATATACGATATACAACATTATATGCATGTATAATGTACCTATGTGTTATGTACAATTATTTTTATTTTATTATTTAAAAAAACCTAGTTTTATATTTTATTTATTTACTACATGATTTTTGGAGTACAAAATAGTTTTATTTTTATCAATTATTTATGGGTATAAAACAAATAGTGAGTGTAGTGTATATGTATATTGTGTACAAAGGTTTAATGATTTTATTTTTATTTTATTTTTCTGATTTTTATTGTTATTTTTTCTATTTTTTATTTTTTTTATTATCACTAAATCTATATACAAGGGTGTAAAATAATTGATTAATTTTTTTTGTAAAAAATAAATAGATACATATTATATACACGTATAAGTGATATGTATCATACTAGTGAACCCTTATCTCTCTCTACTAATTTAATTTTGCGATCAGGTCAAGGCTTGAGCTTCTCTTACATTATTAACAAGGGCATGTAGAATGCTAAGTTATTATATTTACAAGTATTTACAGATATTTTTGCTGAAATAAAGGGCTAAAATAAAAGAATAAAGATTGAGAATCGTGGATTCATCAGTGTTGCACCCATGAAACTTGAAAAGTGCTAAACATTGGGAAATACTCAGGGAGAATTTAGGAATATGAACAAGAAGAAGACAAATCACTTAATGGAGGAATTGGTTGTATTCCATCCCTTCTTCCCGCATCGATTGGAAATTAAAACTATTATACTCATTATAAAGGTATGCAACAATAATTTTTTCTGTTGAGTTGTTCATTATGATTTATATTTATCATTCCTAAATGTAATAATGATTAGAAAAATGTCAACGAATAACTATTTTTATATGATTGTTAAAAGAATATAGCAATCTATATAATATTCATTGTGAATTAGAGAATCAAAATCAAATAACTTTCATAAGGGTTGATTACTTAACTACAAAAGGGTATGTCAAAGTACCTTCGGTCAATTTTGTTGTAGTGTACCATCAAAACTCGTACTATGTAATGTCTTGAGCCTTAGAAGTAGTCTGTTATTGTGGACTACTGATACAGACAACTGGAGCCATTGACCACATCTCAAAATGCTTAAGCCCATGTCGTTTAGTAGTATCACATACTATTTATAAAATACTACCGTACTTTGTGATTACTAGATTTGGTACTATGTTTGAGGTCCATGATCTATTTCTAGTAATAATGGTGGATCCACCTTTTGAGTAATCCTTTCCTCCTAACTCTATGGTAGGGATGACTCCAACTCTTGGATAACCCTCTCCACTATTACAGGGAATATACATTGATACCATCTATAATGTTCAGAGCTCTGAATCTGCTCTGTTATGGGAGATTAATAGCCCAAACAACTTGTTGGGCTTGGGCCCAACTGATACCCTTGACAACAACACCAAATGCTTAAGACCATGTTGTCTATTAGCAACCCCTACTACTTATAAGCTATTACCATACTTTGTGATTATTATATATGTTACTATGTTTTGGAGTGCTACATACTAATTTATGCTAAGAGTAACAATGAAAAATACATACTTTGATGATAATGATAATAGGTAACTATTTTTATATGTTGTTCCTAGTTATCACTTTTTGTGAATTGCTAGTATAAAAAATGATTTTGCAACACATAGTATACATTGTAATATATATATATATATATATATATCAATGAAAGATAGAATGATAGACTAAAAAGTCTACATCACTGTTTAATATATTTTATTATTATTAAAAGATTTTTTTAGTAAGAGATATTTATACTAAAGCATTCAACCACTATTAATGATAAACCAATCAAATATGAAGATGAAGTCATGTCATATTTATTGTAGAGATTAATAAAAGAGCACTTCCTTACTTAATCTATATTATGGGAAGTCATCTTTGTTAGTGGATGATCATTGATCATTCATCTAAAAGATAGAGTTCAAACTAGTAATAATATAGAAAGCTAGAGAACTTCTATTTTTTGTTGATTCAGAGCATGGAACCACCTCAAATGCTGCTAAAAACATAGACAAATATAAGAAGATCTTAGTGATAGATTTCAAATCAAATCATTTTACAGAGAGACTATTGGGAGACAGGCAACAATCTGCGCCACCAATACCTTTTCGATGACAAATCCAATTCTTTGAAACAAAACATCCATAAACAAATTCACCTAGAGACGGAAGTTCCAAGAAGTAAAGCCATCCGAGATGGCAAAAAAAGGAAAAAACTGCAACCCACTACAATCCAAGTTTTGAGCAATTATAACGCTTGTTTTTAGTCGTCGGCTTGGGTACTTCTTGGGACACCATGATATAAAGAGAAAAATCCACACATAATTTTTAATTAATAAGAATTCTGTAAAATTGGCTCGAAGCTCTTAAAAATATTTGACAGATAAAACAAAAGGGAGGAAAATAGGAAAATTTATAAAGTTAGTTGTTTGGGTTATGCTCAGTAGAGAGAGTTTGGAAGAAGTTAGCAATCTCTTGTGAGATTTTGTTTGCAAATTGAATATTACCCCCAAAGGTCCTCTAGTAAAGCTCCTTCTATATCAACTTCTAGGCATAGGATTATGAATCCATAATTTACATGTCTTATTCAGGACATCTGAGTTAAATCCCTAAATATGCACATATATGTATTAAAACTCATTCTGTAAAAATACTCTAATAAATAAGAACCTCCTATTAGCCCTTAAAATGCATCAAAATGAGCAAAGAAGGAAAGACAAAAAGTAAGATAAAAGGGAAGATTATAGCATGCATATGTGTAAAGACTAACCTGAAAAGAATAAAAATAAATAGGGATTTAAATTCTTTTGATTAAGATCGAGGATCAAGTCGACTCAATAAAAAGTAAGAAAACTAAGGAACGTCTCAAAGAGAGCACAATAATATTGTGCAAAACATAGTCAAATACACATGAACAAAACATGTAGAATACAAACAAGCAACCATAACCATATGTGTGTGTGGCCAACTCCTTTTGCCTTAATTCTTTGTCCATTATTGTTTATGAAAATAGACATGAAATAACAAATAACTAAAAAATAGTACCCTCATATCCAAATGTCTTTGTTCAATCTAACACCTTCACATGCATGTACCTTTTTTTATATAAATACAAATTAACTAAGATTACCTTTAAACTTCATCTAACAATAAACACTTAATTTCAATAATAAAATGAAAATGCATATCTAAGTTTAGAGTTTTGTTTTTTATCCTTGTTCAATTGTCATAATAAATAACCAAAACCTTAAACTATTCTTTTTAATTTTAACTATAATTAAAATAATTCTTCTTGTACCCACCCCTCTCTCTCTCTCTCATATATATATATATATATATATAATAAAACCAACCGCTTTCACGTGCACATATACCAATAAAAACCAAACCATGGTTTGAAATTTATCTACATTTTGAGTGTCATATATCTCATGCACATGAACTCTGATTTAAATGTACTCTTTTAAAGTTCATGTTTAAAAGTTCTTTAAACCCAAAAATAATTTCAAGTTTAGAAGATTTCATCTGTGGAAGTTAAATTTTGGGCCCTCTATATATACATGCAACACGTCTTTGACTTCAACAATTTGTAGATGATGCATATGGACTCCTTTTCACTCAGATTTGTTTTGAGTATTCCTTGTGATATCCTACTTTTACGTAAAACATAAAATAGAATAAAAGTACTAAAAGTGAAAAAATAACAAAAGTATGTAGGTTGTATATTGGTAAAATTAACCAACAAGTAGATATCCCAATTTTTGTCTAAGATCAAAAATCAACAAAATACTATATATAATATAGTGTGCAATCATAATAAAATATAATAGACATATCTTACTAACAAGAAGAAAAAAATTGAAAAATCCCAAAAATATGTTTATCGACGATCCTTAATTCCTCTTTCTCAAAGTCAAATTTCAAATTCATCATTCTATAAATTTTTATATGTCAAAATTTCGAAAAACTTTTATTTTTTTAACTTTTTAAATCTGAGATCATCTACTATTTAGTGTAACTTTTATGAAATTATGGAATATTTTGTGCCAATTACGGCATTACATGACACCATCTTCTACTTGTTTCAGAATATTGGTCCCTTTGCACCATGTCAACACATCCCATTTGAACTTAACTTCTGGCCAACCTCATTGGCACATGACTCATTGACACCACCATAATGCTCCTCTGATGTTCCTTTATACAATGAAACCTATGATGGGACCTCTCATTCATGTTTTACCATTCAAAAAATGTCATCAAATCTCATCATCGACTCATCTTCTCTATAAACTCTAGAGTCACTTGCCTCTCCAACGAGCTTCGACTATGTGACATAATTCTAGAGGTGATAACCTAGAGGGCAAGCAAACCCTTGGGAGCAAGAGTGCAAGATCATTGGTAATCCAATTTACCTAACAACCCTACGAGGGGTGGGTGGATCTTCCCCCATCTTCTTGCTGCGATAGAGGCCCATACTTGAGTCATTTACAACCTATTGACAAGTGGTTTCACTTCAATTTCATCTTTCAACATGTAGTATAACTGATTATCTGAAAAACAATTTGTTAAGGCTAATAAGCTAGACTAGCAATCGAAGTAATAACCAACTCTCAAATAAGCAATGATTAACCTATATTGTGATAAATAAATCAATATGTTTATGTGAGTTAGAATTTATTATAACTCTAGAAAATGGATGTATAATGTAATATGTAGTGTCAAACTCAGTGAGCAAAATGGTAGGGTAGCATATTATTAATAATTATTTCAAATTATTAATAATATAATTTTATTCCTTTTCTACTTTTTCTTATTTTTATGTGGGTCTTAACAATAATATTTTTTCATATTTTCAATTATTATTAATTTCTTGGATTTAGTTTTTTATTTTTAGTTTTATAATTCCTTTTTAAATTTGCAAATTTCTAATTTGTTGTTTATTTTACAATAAGGTATAGATATTATATATATTCCAAGTAATATATAACATATATAAATACTATAGCTATTTATATTTATAGATAGGTTGAAGTATATTTAAATTTCATAAGATAAAATTTTTTAACCTTTTAATATTTTCTCTATTTTTTGTAATTTTTCAAATTTTCATGTATTTTTAAAGTCAAAAAATTTTCAAAATAGTGAATAAAATAAATATCTGAGATTATTTTAGGTTTAATAAATATAAATAAGTCTAAAATTAGTCCAAAACATTTTTTAATATATAGTATATACAATAAATAAAAAAATAGAAAATAGAAAGTTATATTTTTATTTTTATATATTTTTTGCTAATTTGTATAATGATTTTAGGGTTTGATGATTTTTATGTTTATATTTTGTATTTTTTAGCTATTTTGGATATGTGCTAAAATATATTATAATATAGATAGTGCATTTTTGTAGAAGTTTTAGAAAAGTTTTTATAATTTTTATGGAATTTTTATATTTAGATATTGAGAAAATGCATGTTTGAATTTTAAGAAAATATGATAATTACTTAAAATGTCAAATAAAGTTCAAGCGTGAACAAGCATGGTGTCAAGCATCTAATATAATTTCCCTTTTTTCAAACAATAAAAGATTTAATATGCAAAAAATATCAGAAAATAATATGCTATAGTTGTAGGGATTTAGTTGCAATTTAAATAAACTAATAAGTCATCGTGCCTCACGTGGCGCAACACATGAGGTGGGAGGACCTAAGTGTAAATAAACAGAAGCCAGGGTTCTAGTTGCAAATTTTACTAAAAATATTACACTACATATTATATTTACAGGAGCGAAATGAAATCATAAAGGAGAAGGAGTTTGGTTAATATACCCCTTGAGGCACGCTCCTACTCATATGTGGTGTTGATGGACTATTGTTTGTGCCTCACTTAATCGATCAAGGGCCTAGACGTCCTAACAACGACTCGCCGATCTACGATCTGGATCGGAGTCTTTGGTTGATCTAATGGATATTGTGATGCATGAGTGATAAGTTCCGGATTTATCAACATAATTTAATATATTTACCTCTCTTATTTAAGTAAATCAACAATATTCATTAACAATTAACTCTAATTGATCATTTGAATATTGTAAATAATTGATCCTAATTTATACATATATAATATAAGTCCATTATTGTGTTTTTTATGTACTTATCATTAAAAATCAAATAAAAATCAATATAATGTTGTAAATAAATTAATTAACATAAAATAATATCAAAATAAAAAAAATAAGCTAAACAAAAATAACAGAAAATTATTTTATATTGTTTTAATAAGCATTTATTTTTATTTGTGAACAAATGACCTCTGTTCTCTTTGACCTCTACATGAAAATTGTAGATCTCATCAAGATATACATCTTTCCTATTTTATGTGATTTATTCTTTTTCCTTAATTTCCATTGGGTCGTGTGGTCCAATCTACGAACACCACATGGCATGGCCTTATTTTCGATCCCGCCTTCAATATCGTCCATTTGGTCCTTAGTAAACTCGATCGATGTTGTCCACTGGTGCTTTTTCCTCAACCATTTGATCTAATATCTGGATCAGATCTCATCCACTAGACTCCGCCTTAAGGATGATCGTCTTATCTTGATCAGATGATTGAGCCTTCGTGCCCAACCTTCAGCCAATTGCATCCATATTCACCTAATTTCTCCAACCAAACCATACATCTTCTACCATCGAAACCCCACCAAACTTTTCATCACTGAACTGCCTTTCAAGCTGACCTTTGATCTAACCCTAACTTCCCTAGTCGGTTGTGGTGGCAGAAATCACCACCTCAGTTCGCCAACCACCAAACCTCCACCACATCTAAACTCCTCCTTCGCCTCCCTCAACTGCTATTCTCCATTTGCATGTGGTTCTTCCCAACATACTCTTCCTCTAGGTGACAGTTAGAACTTGAGTTTGAGTGCAAAGACAGAGGTATTCGCTGTCATAGTAGCCGTGTTCAGTCACTTCCTTGGTTGATTGAGCTTCGTCTCTTAGCCAGAGATGTCAAGTGATGATTGGAGCATCCCAGCTCCATTTCAGGCACCACAAGATTCTTCAAATCCATATTCCAGATTTCATAAACTTCCAAGTAAGTTGATTCATTCTTGTTATCGTCCATTCTTAGCCAAATTACCTTTACACATTTCTTCAACTAACTCTGATTTGAAATAATGGATATCTTCTCCTCTCATCACTGATTTACGCGTGCATATCCCTGTCACGATTCCGTTTCTCCGTAGTAGTGTTCATCTCGATCCATTCCAAGCATTACCTCAGGTTGGAACCTATTTAAGGCTCAAGCCTTCATGTTCGAGAAGCCTTCCATTTCGCCTCGTTATATCCTCAAATTAATTACATGTGGTTTGGATTTCTTCTACTAACACTTGCAGGATCTAAGGACTTCAATGGTTGGAAGTCAAAGACCAGCTCCATTCAATCTTTTTTTCTTCGAACATTAGATTTTGATTGGAGCACCTTCAAATCATTAGCCCATCTTCGTTGCATTGTCGTCTCCCCCAATCCTTCATCTTGGTGTTTAGCACTTCATAGCACATGAGGACCAGCAAAGAAGTGCTACAGCATTCGTCGGAGCCCCGCTAGTGATCCATCGCATGCGGAGGTGTCTAAGAACATACGAGCATTAGTCATTGATATCCCTGAGTTGCACAAGATCCGACGGTGATTATAAAGCCATGATACCCAATTGAAGTAGCATTTCATTCCTAATGCTCGATCTTCGAGCCTGCCTCTGAGCTTCTTGTGAACCACCATAAGCAGCCACATAGACCGAGCCTCCATCCTCGAGCCTAGCCTATCCATCTGTCTTGCGCACGTGATGTGGTAAATTACAGAGTCCAGCCACAAGTTTCTTCTATTTACACATAAGTCCTCTATATTGTGATATTTAGAGTTCAACACCTACGATTTATTGTTTTTGAGATTAAGTCCAATTTATTATGTTCTCTAAGAAAAACTTGTTGTTTTTATTGCAAAAATGTCCCTGGATTAAACACTAAACATCTTTTTATATATATCCAAATGAAGTGATTTTGGTCTCATTTAAAAATTATTGTGATGCTCTATCGCTAACATGATTCACTACTAACTTTGATTTAAAAATCATGTTTAAGTTATTCCTCTTTCTAAGAGTTTAATTAGAACTTAAATAAAATTGAAAGAGGACTTTTTGTGAGGAATTGAACTTGATTTGCACATTGAATCTTAGTGACTTTATTCTAGTTAATTTTATGATTATCATTAATTCATTAGGTGATTTAATTTTTTGTGAATTAATAAAGAATCATAGTGAGATTAAAAGATAATTTATTATTGAATGCTTTTGAGACATAAATCACTTTTCATCTAAGTCATGCTTTAATTATTATTAAAAAATTCAAGAAGTTTTTGCGAGAAATTGAAGTCTTTTGTTGTGTGTCTATTCATATTGTGAATGTCATAATCACATTATTTGTGCATTATTACTTTCATGTAAATTAACTTCATAAAAAATGTATAGAAAATCTATCCATTTTGTGTTCTGTGCATAGCTCATTATTATCATCCTATAAATGTCTATATTAAATATTTAACACTTAAAAATAATTCACCAAAATGCTCACGTCTCGATGTTCGATCTTGGACTTCCCAAGTTTATAAATTCAAGCCGAGAACCTCGTCACTAAGATTCTTCTCAGTTCTTCATGATATGTTAAGTGCTCGTGCTACAACAGATACAATTTAATATATGCATTTAGTGATTCATCAGATGGCACCGTTGTCAGGGATGCAGCACATTGAGTGATTATTTCTAGGTCAAAATATTTATTTAATGATTTTTAGGTTAATTATTTTGATCAAGTTTTGTTGATTTTGTTAGTTGTGTAAATTGTTGTTGTTTTTGTTAATTGACTTTATCTCTCAAGAATTATTTAATATCATATTCTTTTGTGGTAGACCCGTGGAGCCGATGACTTTCGAAAGACTGTGGAGGCGAGGAGCTGGGAGTTTCTTGTTGGAGAGTCCCCAAAGCAAGATTTTTGAGAGAATTAATTTAGTTAATTAAGTCTCTTTTCGTGATGTAATTAATGTGTAACTTAACTGCCTATTTACAACAATTCTCGATTGAGATCTCGTGTGTGTAATGAAGGCCTATTAACTTTATTTTTCTTTATGGTGGTTTTATCGAGAGTGGTTCTCAACTAGAATGTCGTTTTAGATCAAAGCACTGTGCCAAATTAGATATATCGTAGTTGATTTTTGGTTGATCTATTTCGTAATTTAAGGCACACCACAATATCAAAAGATTTACAATTGCAATGATATTAGGAGATTCACAGGCGCACATAGCATACATTCTACTTATTCAAAATAAAATGTTTTTTTCACCACTAAAAAGAACTTCTACTTAGGTACAGTTTTTCAACTTGCAGCATATAGATAAATTTCAAAATTCTGTCTATGCATCCACATGCAGAGTGCTGGGAAACGTTGCAATTATTTCGAAATGATTGTACACATCATTGATTTTCGATTGCATTCATTTTTCACTTTCTTCCTTAACTTCTACCAACTTAATAAAAACATAAAATGGATCGTAGATTAGGCGATGCTTGTGGTCACATAACTCAAAGTGATAACCTAATCTCTTAAAATTTGTATTGAATTAATGCATGTTGATTAAATTAATTTGGAATAAAAGCAACCTTATATTAAGGGCAGTAAAAACCTCATTGATTATAGGTACTTACCTCTAAACAGAGTGGGTAAGGACATAGCCCGTAAGGAATAGAGCCAAAAATCCTTGGACTTATGCCCTAAGCGCTTGGACTCACTTTGAGGGTCCTACTATTGCTGCAAGCACTTGCCTCCGACCATTATAAGAAGTATTCTTGTTCCAATTGGTGTATTCTGCTAGCTTGAACTTGAACTACCTTATGGGACTACACCTGTGAGATTGAATAAGATTGTTTTGAATTACTAAACTAAAATGGACAAGATAATAAGGCCATCATACTTGACCTTCCGTGTTGAGTTGGTGAATCAATTCAAAGGGTTGTTTGTACAGATTGCTTTGTGTGAGTAACTCTGCGCATTTACGCGCCTAGTAGTACTAGAATATTTTTGTATCAAGTGTGCCCCATTCTCGTATATTTTGAAACTTAAAGATGGATAATTGGTCATAGATTTGCTCCGTCTTTGCGAGCTTGCCATTGAACTGCCCAAATGCCATGTCTTCACAAGTCCAGCCCCCTTCTTATTCATCTAGATCTCACTTCAACCCTTTCTTTGATGAAGGTGATGAAGATACAGTTAAGATGGCTCCTATGAAATAGAATGGGAGGAAGAAGATGGAGAGGACCTAATGCATGCAGTACTGGCTAGGCTAGCAGAATCCGAACAGAACCAAGCACTGATGAGAGCACAACTTGGCAAGTTACAGTTGGGTAGAGATGCACCAATGGATGCACCATACAACCCAGGGAAATATCAGATGGCTAATTAGTTGAGCATAGTTGAGCCTAAAGTTGAACATGAGTTGAAGCCACAGTTTCTTACCATGTTGCCTTATTTTCATGGGAATGCACACGAGGAGCCATACATATTCCTTATGGACTTTGAGTTGGTCTATATTAACCTTAGGCATCCTAGAGTTATGCAAGACTACATTACGCTCAAATCCCTTCCTTTTGCCTTAAAGGACAAGGCTGATTATTGGATGAGGAACTTGGGATAGTTGTAACTACTTTGTGCAGTTCAAGGACCACTTCCTGAAGAAGTTCTACCCTTCGAGTAGAACTAACTTGGTGCATTCATGTATGACGGGTTTTCCCAACTTCCCAATGAAGTTTTCAGTGATCATGAGAGAGATTCAAGGATCTCATACAGAAGTGTCCTTGTCATAGCTTAGAGCCTACCACTTGGTTCAGTCTGTTTATTGTTGTCTACTCCCTAATGTGAAGGGTTTGGTTAGTGCTCCTTGTGGAGGAAGCTATACTTCACGAGGTACAAACACTGTTTGGAAGGTATTCGACTAGATGGTCGAGATGAGTAGAGCACAAACCGTGAGTATAACTAAGTTAGAGACCCCCATTCCATTCCTATCCAGCGGGGGAGTGAGGGATACAATGGATCCTTTGATATGGGCATCAAAGTAGATAAACTCACATTGGTTGAGAGGATCCATAGGCGGATGGACGAGTTGGATGGCAACTTATAAAACTTCCTAAGCATATTGCGGAGCTTTCTGAGAGTATACAAGATGATGGTACCTGTTATGACTACATCTGCGGCTCTGGTTTACCACGTTCACCAGATTCAGGAGCATCAGATGTTAGGGCCACCCCAACCATGTGTAGAGGACCAATCTCTAGCCCATTCTTGCCAGCAACAACCACCTATTATTGATACAGTTTCTAAGGAGCCTTCCCTGGTTTGGGAGGTAAATGGTGTGTGGTACATCAATGACCCTACCAAGAAGGGGAGTTCTAGGGATCATTTCTCCTACTAATGTCCCCAGACTTTCTACAACACATCATCTACTCTTACATCTCTTCTAGCAACATAGATCTTTGGTGATGTCCCTTACTGAGCACCGAGTCAGCAACAATAGTATAGGTGTCAGTAAACGTACCAGTCTATAAGAAGGGCCCACATGTTTAGCATCAACCCTAACAACAACAACAACCATATGGCCATCAGAACCAATCTTCAAGTTCTTCTTTTCCTTCTTCATAGCAGCAGCATTTGTCTTCAAGTCCCATTGATTCTCAGAGACAAATTTTGGTGGAGATGCATTCTTACAAGAACGAGGTACATGATTTGAGGGTTGATCTCAACCAAATTTCCCATCTTCATGATGAGTGCACTGCACCTATTATATCCATTCTCGCCCAGGTTCAGGATAATCCCAATAGCCTGAAAAAACCTTAGCAATAGCATCAGTTTAATCAGGTATAATACTTAGATTCTCACAAATCTGGGCACAAGATCTTTCTGTTTGATTGTATTAATCATATGTTTCTAAGGAGTAGATGGACTATGGTCGAACCTGATCGAGCAAGGGATGTGGAGAGGGCCGATTCCGAGGCTCAACCTAAGGAGTCTTCATAGGATGATGAAGTCAGTAATCTTAACAGAGAGGTTCACCAACAAGAAGAGAATTCCATGAGGAGATTGAGGAGGAGTACGAGAGAAGCAAGACATGCATCAAATTCAGAGTCTATGAAGGACCTTACACCTTAGGTTGAGGAGAATGCACATTCAGAAGGCATTCCCCAAGTTGTAGTAGATGATTCCGTTGTCATTCCAAATGTAAAATATTCAGTTATGAAAAATTCAGTTTCTAGGAATAATAAAGTGTATGTTTCTGTTTATGATTCTGAGTCCACATCCTTCTTTATTTATCTCTTTCTCCTATGCTCTCACGGCAAGAAAGCTCATAATAAATATGATTCAAAAAGATGATCCTGAAATGTCACGATTTTGTAAAGATAATATTATGGTTAAGGTTGTATTTGATGACTATGTGACCAATCATCCTGCATTTCAGAAATACTTGAAGGTGAGATGCACACCTAGTAGAGTCAATAGGAAGAAACCAAATAGTTATGTCAAGACACGCGTTCTCTTGGTTGCCACTACCTTTTGTCTTAAGAATCAAAAGTTGCCAAATGAATAGATATTTAGGTGCATGTTATGTGGTGAGTTATATCGATGACATAGCATTTGCACGCACTCCCTAGATAATAGCTCTTCGATCAACTTGTTACCCTTTGCCTTATATGATAAAAAGAATAGATCTAGAGATTTATTTCAAATTGCAGATAAGTCAACGAAAAAGGTTAAGGGTGAGGTCAAGAATGTCATTATCTCGATTGAGGGATGAGACTATATAGTTGACTTCACTGTCCTTGACATGGACATCCCCAATCATTGGAGAGAGTCATATATATTATCCTTGGGCGATCCTTCCTTAGGATCGCTAGAGCTTCATTCGATTATCAGACAGGGATGATAAAGTTATGTTCTACAAGAAGAGAAGTGGAACTATAAATGTAGCAGACGAAATGGCAGCGATCTTATTCAGAGTATAGCAATGATTTCTCTTTGTGTTCAGATGCAGACTGCATTGTAGTTATCACGGTTAGGATTTAGGAGCATTTCATCTGGAGAGAACAGCGTATGCAGAGTAGTTTTTGAGATGTTGCCAGAGTTCTTGAGTTCTACATCTCCTTATTCCCTTGGAGCCGTAGAAGTCACTTTGATTTGTTGACTCCTTCTTTGGAACAATCAAAAGAATTATATGATGAGTCGGACATGACTTTGGTCAAATTACCATGTTTCCTTAGCAATCTGACTCCTTATTCTTCAATTCAGATGGTGGATATCATGGCAGACAGTTCATCTCCACTATGCAGCACATATCCAGATTCAGTGGCAGTTCAACCTGATAACTAGATGATTCTTATTTGCCAGAGTTGAAGCCACTACCTCCTACACTCAAGTATTCCTTTCTTGCATGACCAAAGAATAATTTTCCTGTCATTATTAGCTCTAGGTTGACCATGGAGCGGGAGATTAGATTGTTGTAAGTGACAGAAAAGAACACAATGCCATAGAATGGATGGTGTTGGATCTCATGGGTAAAAAACTTGCACTTTGTTCACACCATATTTTTGTTGAGCATAATGATAGACCTTCTCGTGAGTTCCAGAGGAGACTTAATCCAAATCTGCAGGAAGTAGTTAAGAAATAGAATGAGAAGTGGTGTGGAGCGGGTTCTTTACCCAATCTTAAACTCAAAATGGGTGGCCCCTTTACATATTATCCCAAAGAAGATGGGAATTCATATGATCACCAATGAGGAGGGAGTGGAGATTCTTATACGACCACCACGTCATGGAGCATCTATGTCGATTACAGGTGCATGAATGCTGCGTCCAAGAAAGATCACTTTCCCCTTCCAATTATTGATCAGATTTTAGAGAGATTGATGGGGAAAGAGTTTTCCTATTTTCTTGATGGGTACCCATATTACAATCAAGTATTTATTGCCCTTGAGGACTAGGAAAAGACCGCTTTTACATGTACTTTCGACATATACGCATCCAAGAGCATGCCTTTTGGGCTATGCAATGTCCCAGGTACTTTTTAGCGGTGCATGATTGTCATGTTTTCCAATATGGTAGGGGATTTCCTAGAGGTATTCATAGATGACTTCTCGATCCGTGGTGAGTCATTTAATTCTTGTTTAGTGCATTTGGATCGAGTCCTTCATAGGTGTAGAGAGGTGAATATGGTACTCCCCTGGGAAAAAAGTCATTGTTAAGGAGGGTATCATGTTGGGGCATGTCATCTCCAAAAAGGGAATGGAGGTTGATTGTGCCAAGGTCGTTGTGATCAAGAAACGCAATCCACCAACCAACATTAAGTCAGCGAGGTCATTTCTGAGGTATGTTTTATTTTTTAGATGATTTATTCAAGATTTTTCTAAGATTTTCATACCCTGAATGAGCTTTTAGTAAAGGACACGAAGTTCTGTGCATATCACAATTGTCTTGAGGCCTTTGAGCTCCTTAAGAAGAAGATTTGTGACTCGTCGATTCTGCATGCTCCTGGTTGGTATCTTCCCTTCAGATCATGACTGATGCTTTGGATTTTTCTATAAGAGTTGTATTGGGGCAATGGAGAGATTGGATTATGTTCGCTATTCACTACGCAAGCAAGGTTTTAAATCCAGCAAAGAGAAATTACATCGTGATTGAGAAAGAGATGCTTGTCATAGTCTGGGCTTTAGAGAAGTTTAGGTTTGTCATTCTTGGCTCAAAAGTGACAATTTACAGTGTAAACTGATCATTCAGCCATTAGGTATCTCACAGAAAAGAAGGTTGTGAAAGCGTGTCTTCTTATGTGGATATTATTACTCAAGGAGTTTTATTTGGAATTTAAGGATAAACCTTGAGTCAAAAATGTAGTGGCTGATCATCTTTCAAGAATTGAGATAAAAGATTCCCCTGATTCTGAGCCTATTAGAGGAACCTTTCTAGATGAGTCAATTTGCTTTGTTATCTTACTTTCATGGTATACCAACATGGTGATCTACCTTATATCCAATCTAGTTCCCCATGGTTGTACTAGGAGCAGTATAAATCGACTCAAGTCATATTAAAGGAAATACCATTAGGAGGATCCATTTCTTTTCTTTGAGGGACTAGATTGTATTTGGAGGAGGTGCATTCCTCAAGAGGAATACTAGAGTGTCCTCATATATTATCATTCACTTGAGGCTAGAGGATACCATTCAGGAAAGAGAACCACTCACAAGGTGTTATAGTGTGGTTTATTTTGGCCTTCTTGTTTAGAGATGACACTAATTTTGTATGGTGGTTCTCTATTTGCTAGAGGATGGGAGGGATTGTTGGTTCTAGATATGAAATGCCCATGCAACCTTTGATTTTTTGTTATGTCTTTGATGCTTGGGGCATTGATTTCATGGGTCCTTTCCTAATAGCCAATGTTTTGAGTACATATTGTTAGCGTTTGATTATTTGTCAAGATGGGTGGAGGCTATTCCAACCCGAGCCGCAGACAGTAAGACCGTCTGCAAGTTCATAAGGGATTATATTATATCACGGTTCGAGGTACCCAGAGATTTGATATCTGACTGAGGTAGCCATGTTGTGAATAGACAGATGAAATATTTAGCTAAGGACTACGAATTTAAACACAGAGTAACTAGTCCTTACCACCCACAATCGAACGACATGGCAGAGGTTTTAAATAGGGAGATGATGATCATTTTTCAAATGTTAGTTCGCCCTGATAGGAATAACTAGTATCAGTTGTTAGACCAAGTTCTGTGGGCTTACAGAATGACCTACAAGACACCTCTTATCACTTCACCTTTTAGGATGATTTACAGCAAGCCATGTCATTTGCCCGCCGAGTTAGTTCACAAGTCTGAAGGGGCAATAAACAAGATAAACTAGAGTCGTCACTTAGGGAAGTTGTACAGAGAACTTGGCCTAAATGAGTTAGTAGAAATATGCAACCAAGCATATGACAACAACATGATCTACAAGGAGAAAGTTAATAAGGGGCATGATGCACATATTAGATGCAAGAACTTTGTCCCAGGACAAAAGGTATGGTTGTTTAATGCAAAGTAAAAGATTTTTACACAAGAAACTTAAATCAACGTGGACGGGTTCGTTCCTGGTAAAGGAAGTGCATGAGAATGGTAGTGTAGAAATTCCAGAGCTTTCAGAGAATGCATCTTACTTTTTGGTTAATGGGCAATTACTTAAGCATTTTGCATAATCCAAGGAAAGGTTAACTCCCATTGAGAGGATTGATTTCATGCCTAATTATTTTGTTTCACATTTATCAGAAAAGGCATGATTCATCAGTACTATTGAATATCCATTTCATCACCTTTGTTCTGTCATTTTGGCCTTAAAAATCCTATCTAATGCATGTAAATAGCATTTTTTGTACATATTAACATTCATTATTTTTTTGATTTATTTCTTACAAAACATTATTTTCAATGCCAAAATTATAAAATAAAGGAAAGAAAAGAAAATGAATAAAATACCAGAGGTTTTTATGACCCTATTCCCGAGACCAAGTCAAGAATAAAGTTGGTCGACAAGGAATAAAGTAGGGGGAGATAAGGGACAAAAATACAATTAAAATCCACATTCTTTAATTCATCAATAATCCTTTTTGGGCCCTATTTTATTCTTCGTTATTTATATCTTAAATAAAGAAAGTTTGTACATAAAAGTTGTAGATAATAATACACAAAAAATACAAAATTAATTTCCTATAAAAATAATGTACATTGTACATCTTACACACAAAATAAAATCCCAAAATCCAAACTTCAAAGACCCATATCGTCCAAATAAAAACTAAAAATGAATCAAATCACGTTTAATTGATATAGCTATTAGTAAACTACTTAGTGACGGTGGTTCTATATTTTTTAGAGTCAAGGTGTGAAATTAGGTTTTGGACCTCTATTGTACAGTACATCTAATTAAAATATTCAACTTATTTATTCTTTGTTATTTTCATAATTTTGTATCTCATAATTCTGTAAACATTACTTATAACATATGAATGTATCAAAACTAAAATAAAATAAGTATAAATAAATAGATGAATGTACAATATATATGCTTACATAAAATATACTCCCTTATTTATCTAAGTATACATATCATATCAGAATAATATAATAAAAATATATTTATGTATACAAAATTTAGTTATAAATATATAAAATAAGGAAACAAAATAATAAAATCAAAAAAGATGAAATAAAAATAAAAGATTCGTAACATATGTAAATATACATATAAATAAAATCCTAAAAATAAGTTGTAATAAAATACCTCAAAAAATAAATAAAAATCAGATTAAAATACCTCGTAAAATAATAAACATGTTTTGTTTTATAATAAAAATGAATACAAAACCAGTTACTATTTTTTATTATTTAATTTTTAATAAATCATGTTAGTTTGTCTTCTTGTGTCCAATGTGGACCAATCACAGCCCGAGGTTTGTTGACCTCCAGTTAACTACCTCCTCTGACATTCTGACTTGTCAGACAAGATGTGTCCTAGATTTTTTGCCCTTTTTCATGGGTGATGAATCTCCGTTTCATCATCTTTATTCTATCATTTTATCCTTAAAACCCTAATAAATGCGTGTAAATAGGCTTAATTTAGGCATTTTATCATCCATGCATTGTTGTGTAAATAGCGTATAAAATACGGTTTTTAAAGCTAAAATTATAGAATAAAGAAAAGAAAATAAATAAAATATTGCAAATATTTTATGACCCGAAATGCTTATACCTAGGCTTCTCGATGACTAGGTCAACAAAGAATAAAGTAGGGGGAGATAAGGGCCAAAATACAATAAAAATCCTTTTTATTTAATTCATTCTTTATTCATTTTTGGGACCTATTTTTATTTCTACTATTTATACTTCAAATAGAGAAACTTTGAACATGAAAGTTGTAGATAACTTAATATATAAAAATACAAAAATTATTTCATACAAAAATAATATACAATGTACAAAATATACTCTGAATAAGTTTCCAAAATCCCAGCTTCCCAGACCCATATCTATCAAATAAAAACTCAAATGTATTAAAATTACCTTTAATTTTAGATAACTTTTAATAAGCTATTTAATGAAGGTGGTTTGAATAATAAATAAAATGAATATTTTAATCGGTATAAGTATGTAATAGGGGTCCAAAACTCAACTTTCAAACCCTATATAGCTTATTAAATAGCTTATTATTTTTATAATTTTATATTTTTATAATTCTGTAAATATTATTTATAATATATTTGTGTATTAAAACATGAATAAAAGAAAAAATAAAATACTTGCATAAAGTATATAGGTATAATACATATATCTATATCTATATAGATAACACATCTATTTATTTAATTGTATAAAATACATTAGAAAATAATAAATATATACATATATAAGTGTATAAAATTAAGTTATGAATGTGTAAAATAATAAATAAAATTAATAAAATTTAAAATACAAAATAAAAAATAAAACATTAAAATATATAGATAAATATACCTATATAGCCCTTAAAAGGGCACTTATAATTTTAAACCTCTAAAAAATAAATAAAAATCATAATAAAATACTTCATAAAATACTACACGTGGACCAACCGGAATCATCCATTGGTTGACCTCGGTCAACTCTCTGACCGAGGTCTGTCATGTGTTAGAACAACGTTTTTGTCCATCTTTGACCTTTTTTTGAGGTCGCATCTTGCACTCTTTCGCGATGGTCCCTTCATTAATTTTTCTCCCCGTTGATCGAGGATACACACCTAATGATTTTTTCGGGGAGTGTATCATTGAATCGCCTATTTTGCCTCGTTATTTGCGCTACCTCGGTCACTTGTTCAAAACCACTCCCGTCACTTCCCTTGATTCTTCGAACCCTCTTTTGACCTAGCTTGGATCCCTTGGCATGAGCTCCGGACCGGAGGCATGACATGCCTACTCCAACTTACAGAGCTCAGATGAGGGCCCAGGAGTGGATCCACCATCTCCAGCCATCCTCGGTTGTGAGGTACCTTCTCGAGCATACCGACCTTCGAGGTTTGCTTTTTTCTGTATTTTTTCTTGCATTGTTAGATTCCCCTTAGTCATAGGATTAGATCTGTGCTTGCCTTTTCGACTGAAACCCCTCTAACCACCTTCGCCACCACCTCGTCGGAGCTTGCTCCGACGAGCTCCTTTTCACCTTCCCTGCCCCATTCCACCGCCTACAGGGTCAAGGCTTTTTGCCCTCGACCCCTTCACTCTATTTTGCAGGTCTGAGCATTCCAAAAGTGCCTGGAGCTCATTTTGATCGTTCGCCGAGGCACCTAGAGCTCGTCGGCTTCACCGACCTCGCGCGCACCCTCTGGGATACGTCGGTGACTTTTGGAGCCTCCATCCAACAAAGGATTGTACCGCGAAGCGTCGTGGCCATTTTGGAGCCCTTTAGTGCACCGTAGGCCAAGGATCGAAGCTGGGGAAGATTGCATCGCCGTCGTTTCTTCCATGTTCTTCCTCTGGGTCCTCCGTCGTTAGATCGAGGTCGTTGCCCCAGTTCAAGCATCTGTCGTCGGATCGTGTAGTGCCTCCACCATCAGATCATCTCTTGAAGATCTAATCTCCGCCGTCGGCTGCCGAACCATCATCGTGGGATCATGTGCTGACACATGGCTAGTGATTTCCTCTCCACCGTCCGATCTATGCCTTTAGGCTAGGTATTTTACAACCTCCCCCTGGCCATTTTTGTATTTATTAATAAGTATTTAATCTTTCATCTGCTTTTATATATTTTTATAACATTTGCATGTAGCACCCCATACTTTGCTTATTTATACTTCAGTCCCCGATCACGTCACCTCACGTGACGCTTCACGTGAGGGGACATTTTACGGTCAGGCCCCTTATGCTATTAAAATTTTTGTTCAGTCCATAAAGTATTTAATTCACTTATAATTTGCTTGGTTATTTTGCAAATCATCCCCTGGATTTTTTATAATTGCAAGCAGGTCCCTGCTAGGTCACATACCCCGTGTACGTGAGTTTGGTGCCTTTGTAGAGAAGCCCTCGCAACTTTGGCTATTTTTGATTGGCCTATGGATTTAAATAATTAGTTATATATTTTGTAGAAAATTTACACTCATGCCCTCAGACTTATTGCTATTTACAAAAATACCCCTCCTAGAGTGTATTTTCTCTTTGCTTCTAGTATTTATTTCATGCATCTATAAAATCCTAAAAGATCTCCCAAAATAGGAATAAGTCCCTATTGAATTGTGCTTTAATGTCATATTTTTACTTTACATTTTTACAGCATTTTAATATTTATAAAAAATCAAAAACATGCATTTTTCATCCCTATTTACATTAGAAAATACGTAAAAATTATAAAAGCCCTTGGGAGAAGTCTTAAAAAATGTATTTTGTTAATTTCTATGTGTTTTACCTTAAGGCCAAAAATCGCTAAAAATACAAAAGAAAACTCATAAAAATTACAAAACCCCTAAAACCTTTATAAAAATTTAAAAACTTCTTAAAAAATCCAAAAAACTATTTTATGTCTCTAAATTTTGTCTATTTTATTATATTTATTTTAAAATTAATTTGGAGAATTTTGGTTCATGTTACTATTTTTCATCTCCATTTTAATTTCGGGTTTTTATTTTCTTCCCTATTTTTAATCTTTTTGACTTTAAAAATACCAAACCAAATAGCAAAAATATAGAAAAATCACAAAAACATTAGAAAATTATAATAAGCCCAGAAATATTTTATTTCATGTATCTTTAATATTTTTACCTATTTTTATTTCTCTCTTACTTCCCTTGTATATATATACTCTATATAGTTTTATATCCCTTTTAAAAGAAAAAGGAAATATAAAAATATAAAATACAAACAGAAAAAATACAAAATCAGAAAATTAAAAATCAAAATATAAAAATATAAAATCAAAAATTAAAACTAAACTAATAAAATTAAAAAACCCAACAGATAGCATATATAGACAAACACATCACATTCATTTTTTAGCATTCTTGCCCTGACCCATCTCTTGCTTCATGTGTTCGACACTCTACACATACTTGCACCTATATACATCTTTGTTGTAGAGTTATAATAAATTTTAACTCCGCATCGATTTTCATTGTTTGATCATTGTTGTGGGTTAATTTTTGTTTTAATCCGCCTTGTGTGGAACTTAAGACTGCTCGATTTTCCGGTTAAACAGTGGACATCTAATCCTTATTTTTCATTGACTCTTCATGCCATGATCATTTTCTATCATTAGTCATCCACGCCTAAGCTCTGGTTCCCTTGTACTGAGCCTCGATTCTTTCTAAATCGTCAGATGATAAAGATGCTTCACACTGTGTATAAATAAAACCTCTCTTCTTATTCCTCATTTTGTTCATTCTCTGAGTCCCTTATCCCTTCAAACTTGGCCTAGTGTGCGTCCCAGTGACAGGGGGAGGTCCCCTGAGGTCTGAATCGGCTGAAGGATAAGGAAGTGCACCCCGTGACAATGTTCTGGACACCTCTACTCCCAAAGCAACCCTCATATATGATCTGTGTCTATTCATCATTCCTAGGTAGTTTCATCTTGTAGTCTTAGTTTTATGCATTTTATTCTAGAGTTTAATCATTTTAGTAGCTTAACTTAGGGTAATTCTCTCACAGGAGCTCTCGAGCTCTGGTCCTGTTCCATTGTGATTCCTAAAAGTTTGTGACCTTGTTGTGCGCCCCACGTCACTCCACATCGTGTTATTCATACAACTACTCCATATGAACCCCCCAATCCTTGTTGGATCGGTGAATCGAAGCTCCCCTTTTGCCCTTTGCCAGAGCCTCTCTACTCACTCCACCCATCGTCAATTGCAGCTTCATAACGGGTCGAGGGCCTTCGCCTCGAGCCCTAGTATCTTCTCGTGTAGTTTTTGCAGTCAACGGACCCCTCCTAGGTCGGATTTGATCCTGGCCGAGATTTGCTAGATTCCATTTCTTCTTCGACATACCAAGACCCCATCACTGGGTCTTGGACCTTCTAAAGGGCAACATCGGATGTGGATAACCTCCTCGGTCGTGTAGAGCTAAAGATGATAGAAGAATTCTATTGGACGAAGGAGGAATCAAGGAATGAATCTCGGAGGGGAGAACCTTCTTCATTGTTCTTCTTCGACAGCAATTATCTCGGATGAAGAAGGCACTGCAAGATTAAATCACAACTGTGCGAGCTTGGTTCCGCAGCATCGTCAAATATGTGGCCAAGTCTAATCGTGTCCCTTTATCGCCAAAGAGTCATAGGGCACAGAGAGGTGGACATGTGGCAAGTGAAACAATCTTAACCGTCCATTTAAGTACCATTTAGGGGCAAATTGCATATTTCGCCCCACCATTTTTTTTGCATTTATTTATTAGTACTGTAAATAAAATATGTAATGTAAATAATTGTGGAAATATTGCATGAAGGATCCTATATTTAATCAATTAGCACTTTAGTCCTAGTCCACGTCAACCGACTGTGTGGGGAAATTCTGTAATTTATCCCTGGTAGTTTTTGTATTTATTTTTAGTCAAATGAATTTAAATATCAGTTGTATATTTGTCACATATTTGTAGATGAACCCTTGGAATATATTTTAATTGGAAAAATTTCCTTCCTAGTTTATGTACTTTTGCTGCTTGAATTTCATTTATTAAAAATAGCATCGATGCTCCAAAAATTATGCAAAAATAGGGTTAGATGCCTGCTAATACGTATTTTCACTTCCCATTTTATTTTAGCATTTTGAGCATTTTGACCATTTAAAAAATCAAATGAGTAAATTTTTCTCCCTATTTGGTTGAGAAAAAAACCAAAAATGGAAAACATTTTGAAAAATTCCCCAAAAAAAGCTTCCCAACCAGTTCTTTGTATCTTCGTCTATCTACTTCCTCAGTATCCTTGTCATATAGTTTCATACTCGGGTCCATAGGTGTAGTAGCAGGCTTGCATCCAGTCATACCTGTCTCAGAGAGAAGATCCATCACAAACTTCCTATTGTCCATTTTAATATGTTTTCATTCCAGACAAAAAATCTATAAAATAGAAAAATAAAAGGCATAAAAATTAAAAAGATCTAAAATCCAAAAAAATATAAAAAATCAATAATATTCCTAAAAATATTTATTTTTATCTATGAATGCCCTTTATATTATTATCTATCTATTAAAACTGATTTGGGATACTTTTGACTTTACTATTTTTAATCTTAAATCAATTCAGCCTTAGTAATAAAATTTTTAATTTGGGATACTTTTGACTTTAAAAATATATAAAAAGTATAAAAAATACAAAAAAATGATAAAAATATTAGAAAAATATGTAAACCCCAAAACACATCATTTTCTAAATTTTGACTATTTTATAGTATTCTTTATTACATTATCCTATATTGCATATATAAATATATATCTTCTTATATTACATTAAAAATATAAAATCAAAGGAAATATATATATATATTAAAAGAAAAAAAGAAAAGATAAAATTAAAAACAACACAAATATTTATATATATATATATAATATAATAAAAGAAAAACCCACAGAATGAATAAAGACATACATGTATATAATATGTTTTTATTAGAAATAATCTCAAGCTACCTATCTTGCTCTCTGTGGTTCGACTTCTACACGCTTACTTGCTATACATTTTGTATTGTAGAGAACAACAAATTTTAACTCCACATCTTCATTATTCATTGCTATTATTATTTCGTGGGTTAATTGTTGATTAACTAGAAATTCTTGAGTGGTCAATGCATCAAATTTCTTGCCTAGTAAGATTTCTAGACCCTCACTAAACAAGTCTCATCAAGTATAGACTCACATCACAAGATTCAACATCATCATATTCTTATTCTTTCTGACTTCATTATTTATATTTACTTTGACTCTTATTCTTTTCCCTACCTACATTTAGGCTATATTCAGTCTAAGTATAGGGGGGACCTGTCTCTACATTCTTCATTGTTTATTCTTTTTTCTATTATTCGATCTCTTCTTTTTGTTTACTCATTACTCTTTACTTAGGTTTTTCAAAACCTGAGTATAGGGGAGACCATCCCTGTTTATTTATTATGACTTATTTTTCTCATTTACACACTTTTTATTATTTAGCCATTTATCCTGGCATTCTTTTATACTTAGTTGAGCTATGGCTTCATATCTCTTTATGCTATGAGGACATAGTAAAAGCTAAGTATAGCAGGTCTACTATATATATTACATATATACATTAGCCATAGCTCATATTTTTATATTTTTTAAACTATTAGGGCTACTGGTATGGTATTACATTTTTGGAACTGACGTCTATATAAACTGTTTTGAAAATGATTTTGAAAATTATATACAAATTTTACAAGGTTTTCAAATATTTTACATGGTTTGTAAAAACATGTTTTCAAAAAGCATTGCATTTGTAAAATATTTTGAAAACATATATCTATGTGACAATGTTTGTAAAAAGTTTTCAAAAATCATTTCAAAAGCTAAGGGTGTGTGGGAATTGACATAACTCTTGTAAATAATTCCTAGTTAAATATAAATTCATTAATTCGGTTGTGTTTCTTTAGTTTCCTATAGTGTTTAGGTTTCTAAGAGGTTGTGATTGTTCACTGAACTGTCTTGTTCTTTTTCTTTATAAGGTTATCTTACCTTTGAGTCTTACAGAGTCCAACATGGAGGAAAATTGAGGAAAATGATTTATTGGTAGAAGAATTAGACATGGAGATGCCAACACCATTTCTTGAGGATGTTCAGTTTATGGATTATCATATTTCTTGTAAGTTGGGTCATCCTTCTGTGTTTAGTTTTTCTCTTCTAAGGAAAACCCAAAAGTTTGATGCAGGTTTGAGTCATCTTCCCATGATTATGAAGAATTTTGAGGCTTCCCATGTACATATGGACATCACTTTTGAGGAAAAATGGCATCATTTTGGAAGATTGAAATTCCAAGTTGATAAAAATCTTTCTTATTAAGATTTTGAAGTGTTCTCTGTTAGAAGGGAGCAGTTGAAACATAAGACGACCTGTGATTTTAAACCTAGAAGATCCAATCTTGATTGTCAAGGAGCTGAAGTTTGTAGTGTTGTGTAGGATATCCTAGTTTGTTCTTCGTATTGTCTTTGTGTTGTTCTGTCATGGTTACACATTTTCTTGTCTTTGTCTTAATAAAAAAATAAGTCCTTAATTATTTACTAAACAACTAAACTTCTAACTTAATAATTGGTGTCTCTACTGACATTTTCACATTACACTCAAGGCTTGAGATGATCTTTAACACAGGGTTTAAGGATTCCTTATAAAGTTATCATGTATTAATCATTAGGGTCTTGGACTTCCAAATTCGAACTTCCCTAGTTAGAAGAAATGTATGCTATATTGCATGCTTAATCTCCCTTAAAGAATTTGACTATTACTCACATGCACGACTTCATTCATGATCGAGATGAGTCAAGGTATCACTTGAGGGACTAGGATTGGAAGATTGAATTAGGACTTGATCTATATGATGCTCGAGGATGGGATAAAATTAATGATGGCTTCATGAGACCTGAGTGCCAACAACTATCCAGTATGGGACATAGTTCTCATGTTATATCTTGCCTTTGACCTAAAGTACCAGGGTGTGAAGAAATGAAAATTAATAATTTGATCAGTGTGCGCCAATCCTTGGTAGATACAGTGGAGCTAGCCAAAAAGAAAGGAAGTTCCCTAACATAAAAATGATAGCGAAATTGAATAAGGACAAGCTTAGATTAAATATACAGGGTGATAAATCCTAGATGTATCAACATAATTTAATATATTTACCTCTCTTATTTAAGTAAATCAACAATATTCATTGACAATTAACTCTAATTAATAATTTGTGTGTTATAAATAATTGACCCTAATTAATACATATATAATATATTAATATGCTTTTTATTTTATGTATTTACTTATCATTAAAAATCAAATAAAAATAAGTATAATATTGTAAATAAATAAATTAAAATGAAATAATATCAAAATACAAAAAATAAAAGAAAATTATTTTATATTGTTTTAATAAGTATTTATTTTTATCTATATACAAATAACCTTTCTTCTCTTTAACTTCTCATGAAAGTTGTAGATCTCATCAAGATCGGCAACTGTCATGTTGGACATTTTTTCTATTTCATCCCTTAATTATTAATATTCATATTTTCTGATTTATTCATTTTCCTTAATTCCCATTGGGCCACGTGACGCAATTTATCTGCATTACGTGGTCTGGCCTTATTTTCAACCCCACCTTCGTTTGATACTTAATTAAACTCGGTCTCTGTCGTCCGTTGGCGATTTTTCCTCAGCCATTTGATCTGATCTACGGGTCACATCTTAGCCACTGGACTCTGCCTTAAGAATGACCATCTGATCTTGATGAGACGGCTGAGCCTTCATCCCCAGCCTTCAATCGGTTGCCTCTTCTTCTCGGGAACTCTCGAACCATCCATCTTTTCTTAATCTCTCCAACCAACCCATACACTTTCTACCATTGAAACCACAACCAAACTTTCATCTCTCAACTACCTTTCATGTTGATCTTTGATCTAACCTTAACCCTAACTTCCCTAATCGATGGTGATGGTTGAAACCACCACCTCAGTTCTTCAACCATTAAAACTCCTCCTCCACCTCCATCAACTATCATATGCCATTTGCAAGTGGTTCCTCCCAGCCTACTCTTCCTCTAGGTGACAGTTAGGGCTTGATTCTGAGTGCGAAGACGGAGGGTATCCACCGATGAGATCCTTAGCCATAGCAGCCGAGTTCAGCCACTTCCTTGGATGATTGATCTTTGTCTCTTAGCTGGAGATGTCAAGTGATGATCAAAGCATCCTCGCTCCATTTTTGGAAACACAAGATTCTTCAAATCCATCTTCCAGATTTTATACAATTCTAGGTAAGTTAATTCATTCTTGTTCTCGTTCATTATTAACTAGATTACCTATAGCACATTTCTTCATCTAATTCTAATTTTAAACAATGGTTATCTTCGCCTCTCATCACTGATTCACACGTACATATCCTTGTCATGATTCCATTTCTCCATAGCTATGTTCATCTCGATCCATTCCATGCATTATTTCATCTTGGAACCTATGTAAGGCTCAATCCTCCATTTTTGAGAAGGTTTCCATTTCGCATCATTATTTCCTCAAATCAATGGCTTGTGCTTTGGATTTATACTACTAACACTTTAGGATCTAAGGACTTCAATGGTCGGAAGTCAAAGCCCAACTCCATTCAAGCTTTTATTATTCGAGCATTGGACATCGGTTAGAGCACCTTCAGTCCATTGGACCATCTTTTTTTTGAAAGGAAAAAGGGTGCAAAGTCGTAGAGGCAAGCACCCAAACATTGGACCATCTTTATCGCCTCATCATCTTCGCCAAGCCTTCATCTTGGTGTTTAGCACTTCGTAGCACATGAGGACCAGTAGAGGATTGCTACAACATTTGCCAGAGCCCTACCAAAGCTCCACCATGTGCGGAGTCTAAGAACATACGAGGAGCAGTAGCCATTGATCTCCTCAAGTTGGGAGATATCCAACGGTGATTATCAAGCCACGATACCTAACCGAAGATGTGTTTCAATCCTAAGGCTCGGTCTCCAAGCCTACTTCTGAGCTTCTAACAAACCACCATAAGCAGCCACGTGGATCGAGCCTCCATCCCCAAGCCTAACATGGTCACGTTTCTTGCGCACGTGATGGGGTAAATTATAGCATTCATCCTCCAATTTCTTCTATTTGCATATAAGTCCTCCATATTGTGAGATTTACAGTTCAGTCCTACGGTTTATTTTATTTGTGATTTAGTCCAACTTGTCATGTTCTGTAAGAAAAACTTGTTGTTTTTATTGCAGAAGTGCCCTTGGATTAAACATTGAATATCCTTTAATATATAAATCCAAATGATGTAATTTTGGTGTCATTTGAAAGATATTTGATGCTCTATCCCTTGGTGTGATTCATTGTGAATTATGATTTAAATTACATTTAATTTATTCCTATTTCTAAAACTTTAAATAGAACTTAAAATAAAATTAAAATTGGACTTTTTGTGAGAAATTGAACTTGATTTGCACATTGAATCTTAATGACTTTATTCTATTTATTTTTATCGTTATATAACTCATTAGGTTACTTAATTATGTGTGTATTAATAAAGCATCTTAGTAATATTAAAAGATAATTTATTATTAAATGCTTTTTAGAATTAAATAACCTTTCGCCTAACTCATGCTTTAGTTATCATTTATTAAATTTAGGAAGTTTTTGTTAGAAATTGAAGTATTTTGTTGTGCGTCTATTCATATTGTGAATGCCATAATTGAATTGTTTATGCATTATTACTTTCTTGTAAACTAACTGGATAAAAAATGTGGGGAAAATCTATCCATTTTGTGTTATGTGCATAGCTCACTATTATCATCCTATAAATGGCTATGTTAAATATTTGACACTCAAAAATTATTCACCAAATTGCTTGTGTCTCTATGTTCAACTTTGGACTACCTAAGTTTATAAATTCAAGCTGAGAACCATGTCACTGATATTCTTCTCGATTCTGCATGATTCGCTAAGTGCCCCTGCTACAATAGATACAATTTAATCTATGCATTTTCATCAACGAGCAGACAGTGGAGGTTACAACTGGAGCGAGCCTTCAATCAGATGGCGATGGTCTCTCAAACTGTTGAGATGCTCAATATGTTACTTATGGTGTTCTGCAACTAATGGTACACTCAAATGGGTCTAGATATCATAGATGGAGGCCTAGAGCTCAAAGAATAAGGGCATACACCGGGAGCCTCATGTATGACCAAATCAAGCCCAAGAGGGGTCTTTGAGGCTAAAATCTGTATGCAATATTTGGGGGGACAGGGGCGAAGCTTCTTACCCTTATTGAGTGAAAAAGTGTGAAGGAGGAGGTGAACGGAAGGTCTCCAGCGATGGGTGGTAGGAGGAGATAGATGATCTCGATCTTTGCAAGATCAAGGGGGGACAAATGGCTAGGATGCGGAGAAATTGTTACGGAAGGAAGTGAGGTAATTGGGGAGTTGAAATGAAGGATGGAGCATAGAAAGAACAGTGGCTGGAGCATAGTGCTCTAGCATGCCATAATCTTTAGCTTTCAAGCTTACCAGAATGAAATTAAACAAAATAAAAGCTTGACTACACTAAGGGATAAAATGTGGAATGAAATGGTAAGATAAGAAATAGCTTATCTACTCATAGTGTTTAGGAGAAGAGGACCATCGTAGCTAGTTCTTGTGATAGTTGAATCACCTAAATCTCCTTATCCACGCCTTGAGTCAATGGCAACCATCTCCTATCACAAGGGGGAATGCTCCAGGTTCTATCCTAAGGGGTTACGATGGATATAAGGGATTAACTTAGAATGAAGCTAATGGTTTGTTTTTTAGTAGAACAGTAGGGCATCAAAGACAAAGTTTTTTTATCAATTCAATGCATGGTATGATCTCAGGTCATGGCATGATGGAGGGTTGTATTTCAAAGATTTCATGTGAATCAATCAAGTAGAATATAGTAGTGTGCAAGGTGAGAAAATTTGGCAGAAGTCTATGGGTCAGTGAGTTCTAACAGGGATGAGTTTTGGTGGGTATAGTTGACCTCGAGTCAATGAAAGGTAGGCTCCTATTGGTCCACGTAGGCCCATATGAAACAAAATAGAAATAAAAAATGCGTATTAATGCAATAATAAATTGTAAATGATTTTATTAATTAGAATTTAAAACATAATGTTTATTATTTTATACTATTTTATGTGAATTTTATTTATTTTTACAACATTATTTGTGAAATGTTAATATTTACATGTATATACATAGGTATGTATACCTATATTTTATGCATTTTCATTTTATGTTATATTTGGCATGCATAATAATGCATTTAAATGTTTATAATATTATTAAATACAGATTTACATATTTTTATTTTATTTTTATCATTTTATTTACATATATAAATAAATAAATGAATATATCGTATTCGTATAGTATACCTATATTATAATGTGTTATTTATTTTAACTTTATTTTATTTGTATTCTATTGTATTTATGTTTATAATATATTTTATATATAATTATTAAAAAATATAAGGAGTGTAAAAATACAAAGAATAAAATCTATGAATATTATATACCGATACACAGTACAATAGTACCCCTAAAAGTTGACTTTTGTATCTTAACATTGTTTTTAGTGTACCTCCATTAGGTAGATAATTTGATTTGGATTACAATGGAAGTGAGTTTGGTAAATTGTCGGTTCATATAGAGGACATATTGATCTGTGAAGTTTTGATTGTGGCTTTTCATCTATGTGTACGAGTTGCATTGTGCCCTATTTTATTGGCAATTAATTTTATAATTTTCTATATATTAATCTTTTCAAGTTTCATGTTGAACATTTTATTATTTTATGTGTGTAATGGAAAGAATATAATAGTGTAAAAATGGTTATATATAGAGAATGGAATTAGGGTTTTAAACAATGTATAAGCCCTTATCCCCCCTACTTTATTCCTTGTCGCTCAAGTCAATATTGACTTGTCTCGGGGTTTAGGGTCATTCATCATCTTTGATACTTCATTTATTTTTATTTACTTTTATTTATTCTTTAATTTGGGATTTAAAAAGATAATTATACACTAATTACATATGAATAATAAAGTCCATCAATAGCTTGCACTCTTCAAACCCCTCATTCAATTCCATCGATAGATCATTCCATCATTCCATTTTTCCCCCAAATCAAAACGGTATACCTTTTTCCCTCTCATATGATAAAATTTTCCCTTACTAATTAATATACACCATCATTGTCCTCTGCACAAGGATTTGGGTCTCTTCCTCTCTCAATTCCACTATACCTAGAAGATTCATGATCATTGTATTTTCCTACATCACACAACGTTGAAGAGTTTCACTCCTCTTTAGTGATTACATCCTTCATACACGCACACAACACAAAGCATTGATTCAAGTAGGTAGGAAGGGTCTCCAACCTGGAAGCATGCTCTCAAACACCTCATTAGAGAGATTTGAGCAAAGCCAATGTCCAAGGGATCCAACTTCGATCTTTGCCAAACACCTATAGGTACCATTATTCTTTGATCTTTCATTCTGATTTTCAGGTACACTACAAGAAATTACAGATAATGCGAGCACGGATGTAGTCACATTCTACTTGTATTATAGTCATAATGTAATCATAATCAGCATATGCGATTACAAGTAGTCGAAAATGTTGCGGTCGCACCTCCGAGGCCACAAAATCAATTTTGATCGCATTATGGTCTTATGGTTCTCATAGTATGCAAGAACAGTGGTCCCATATACGTGTAATAGTATGACTACATAGGGGACTACTTGTAGTTGCATTTACTGGTGCCATAAGAAAAAATTATTACATGATTCAGTTTTCTGCCTCCCTTGAGATTACCTATAATTGTAGAAGCATATAAAAATTGCACATATAGATAATGCACTAATTTCATATAATCAACAATCACAATCAAGCATTACAATTGTATATATCCACATTCATAATCAAGAATCACAAGTATATCCAGATTCATATTCAAGCACTACATACGCTACAAGACAATAAATCACAAAATAATTTGAACTTACAATTATAATGTTAATGAAAGTCAATTGTTAATACTAAAATATATGTAATATATTAGCACTAGCCAATGAGTTTCAAATCATTCACTTTGTCTCTCGATGAAGTATTCTCTTCCCCTTTTCATTCCTTCTTTGGCTTTGCCTCTCCCTCTCTGCTCTCTCTGCCTCAACATCCCTCCAGCAAATGATGACTCCGTGAAACCGACCACTCCGTCGAGACACTAGATATCTCCTCATCTTCATTATCATCATCTTCCTCGTCATTTTTATCATAGCTCTCATATTTAACAAGGGTCATCAAGCTTTTTTAGGATTCGACATCTCTTCTATATGATTAGCCATCTTCTAAAAGATGGTTAAGGAATATATCAAAGTAAAGATCCTTATGATCACAATAATAAGAATCATGATTTGTGTTGAAACTATATCTAATTAAATCTTGGGGATTTCATTGTGATGAAATATCTCATTTTCTCTATTGCAAGAAGTGTAACCATCATCTTTGTACATTGCTCCACAAGAGCTCATCTTTGCACAAGGCTAAAATTTAGAAAAGTAAAAGGGAAAGTTAATTAATAATAAATTCAATAGAACACATTTTTAAGATAAAAAAACATACATTGCACCATGCACTCTACCAGGGATTCCCACACATTTCACCATACGATACCCACATCCTACCACGCACGAGACCAAAGAAGGTTTAAACACTTAAAAGATTAAAAAAGACTTAAAAAGTAGACAACATCAAGGCTCAGTGTGTGTGTGTATCATAACTTCCTATTAGTACTATTTGTATCTCAAATGGTTGCAAAATGACTACTTCTGAGAAATGTTTAATTACCAGTGATACATTAGATCCATGTTTATCATTTCGAAAACAAAAGAGGACCCTCCAAGAAATCCATTTGCAAGAGAGCAAAAAGAAAAGGAAAGAACAAAAATAGTTTCAAATCTGAACGGTTGGGTTGGATTTTGCCCTTGTAAATGGTGTTCAAGGAAGCGACCACTGCATTTTCGATTTAACAAGCGATCTAATCCATGGACATGATGTAGACAATCCTAATGGAGGTAGTCGTGTGCAATCACAAGGCAAGGACATATTTGCCGAGGTGGCCTCTCACGAGAGTCGACTAGATCAACAATCAACCCACGATAGAATAACCAAACAATGAAATATATATCGGGACAAAATTCATTATAAATCCAAACAAAGTGCATAGTGTACAAGTATTCTGGAAGTCGAAGTAGAGAGAGCTATGAGGATAGACAACAATTATTGTCTATAAAGTATAAACAACCAATATGTTTGTGTATTTTTGGGTGTTACATTTTTTAGGGATTTTTAATTATATTTAATTTTGTGGATTCTATAATTTATATTTCTTTTTTATTTTATATATTTTTATTTTTTCCTTTTATATTTTTATAGTTTTTAGTCTGTCTTTCTCTTAATACATAAGAAGTAGTTATAGATATGTATAGATATAATAATATGTATATTATAAGTGATATATAATATATTTATATAAAATATAAAAAAATCAATAAATATAGTTATGAAAATTTCGGTTACTTCTAATAGGTATTAAAACTATTTTTAATATTTATAATAATAATACTTATATTAATATATATATACATGCCATATTACCCTTTATAATTATAAATATAGCTAACAATGTTCAAAAATTAGAAAATGTATTGTCTTTATCTATTTATATATTTTTCTCAATTTTTTAGTTTTTCTAGGAATTTTTCTAAATTTTATGCATTTTTAAAATCCACAATACTCTAAAACAACGAGTAACTAAATAGGCTGATTGTTTATGGTCTTAAAATTAGATAAATAGTCCAAAAATCGTTAATACTATTTTTCATATGAAGTAATAAGTATACATAAAAATATACAATAAAAAAACTGTTTTTGTATTTTTATAATATTTTCTAATTTTTTAGGGAGAGAGGATTTCAATTTTAGGGATTCCTTTTGCATTTTTTTGTGGTTTTTATTCTACACCATAATATATATTAATATACTATCTCTATTTTTGGGAAACTTAAAGGTGTTTTTCTATTTTATTTGTATTTTTATCTCCAAACAGGGAATAAATAGCACAAAAAAAATTTAATAAACTAAAAATGCAATAAAATTATAAATAAAATTTGTAGCATGAATAAACATCATTCAAAGCACATTCAATAATTTTTTCACAATTTATAGAATAAGGGAGTTATTTAATCCAAAAGGAAATGCACTAAATAATTATACAAAATTGGCAACGGCATATTTGTGATAAAATCAATAGTCAAGGGTTACATGCAAAATACCCTAAAGTTTTGAACATTTATTACAAATTTTAATACTAATCCTAGATTCCCAAACCTGGAAGGGCGTGGATTCAAAATGGGAAACTCATGTGGGGTGCCACATGAGATGACCTAGCAAAGGACCGATTCGTAATATTTGATAACTATTGTGTCCCCAATGAAATTTTTATACAAACTTTATAACAAAAATAAATATTTACAGGACTAAGGAATAAAACTACAAAAATCTAGGAGTTACTCAATAATTTACCCCTTAAAACGTAGGCAATCATAAAGTGGAGGACCATCCATGTGGCAAATCTAGTAGTTCCAGAAGGACTTCGCATCGAATAATCTCAAAAATCCATATTAGATCTAGGATGGGCCTCGAATCAGATGGCGGGGGAGGACAACTGGAGGAACTAGGAAGAACTCGCCACCGACGAGTTTGATTCATTAGTCATGGTCTCTTCCGACCACCTCCTCCCTATCTAAAGAGCTCCTCAGCTTCTTGGGGTTCTCGCGTCCAGTAGGTACCTCCTCGATGATCGGGGCTCACTGGAAGAGCTCTGGATATTGGTTGACCTGGAGCTCCTATTCCATCTCTTGAGTGGTGTTCCATGTAGCTTCACAATCGTGGATCTGTACCAAAAGGTTAAGGGGGGTCGATGAATAAATCCTCGACTCTCTATTGAAGATGCAGAAGCGCAGGTGAGCGGGGTGATGGGAGCTTCGGCGAAGGCGGCGGAGGGAACTCAGTGACTCAATTCCGTGTAGGAATCAAGGTGGAAATAGGGGGATCTTATGAAGAAGATGATGGGGAAGATAATGGATGCGGAAGGGAGTCAGAACGAGGTCGAGTTATGATGGATTTGGTATCAGATCTGAAGGCTTCGACAATTTTAGTTTAAAATTACGCTAAGTATGCGAGTAAATGTAGAAATTAAATATAGACCTAAGTTATTGGAAGGAAATGCGACTAACCTAGTAGCTCAAGGAGCTCTGAGCTTGGAGCAAGGAAGGCTCGCCGGTGGACCTAGATTTGGCCTCCCACCACCTTATCCACACCACGAAGGGCTGAGTGCTTCTAGGTGTCACAAGGGACTAGACAAAGGGTTCCAACGGAGGTTACGATAGCTAAATGGAGATCAAAAATCATTGGAGACCAGATATCATTCATGGGTAATTGGAAATCATTGGAGACCAGTTGCACCTGTGGAGGACTCCAAACAAGACGTAGCTGTTGTCGGTTCGAGAAGATCACACTAGATGGCATATGAACTCACGATTGAAGGGATCATCAAAGTTCTTGGGAGCTCTTTCTGACCTCCCATCTGTCCTTGGATCATGCGAGCGTTCCAGATCTAACACATCCGCGCAATCAAATTGAACTGATGTGTCACCTCAATCGCATCATCCTCCACATGATGAGTAGAGAATAGTTGGACCGAAGGGGCGTAAGTGGGTAAAATTGCAAAACCCCCTCCGCACTTTTTGTAATAAATACTCTTGTAATTATTTAGATAATTGTGTAAAATTAGTTGGCAAAATTGCATCGATGCCTTGTATTTATTGAAAATTGCAAGTAGGATGACCATTAGATCACCATACATTTTCTCTCACATGAGTGTACAATTTGCTTGTATACCCCTCTAGCTTTCGAATATTTCTATTTAGTATTAAAAAATTAAATTACAATTCAAAACTTTATGGTGTTTTTTGCATGTGTCCTTTTGAATTTATTTTGCAAAGATACCCATTTTAGCTTGTATAAATTTAATAGCTTTTACATTTTTTTGTAAATAGTTCCCATGCTCTAAAAATTATGCAAAAAAAATATAAATGCATGATATGATGGTCATTCATGCCATGTTTTTCATTTAGCATTTTTCTCATATTTTTTACTTATTAAAAATAAAAAAACATGTTCATTCCTTGCTTGACTTGAAAAATACAAAAAACTATAAAACCTTCATTAAAATTTCCAAAAAATGTGTATAGTTTATTGCTATATTTTACCACTACAGACTAAAAATCACACAAAAAATCAAAAGAAAACATAAAAATTGTAAACCCTTATTAACTCTAAAAAATAGAAGAAATTCCCAAAACCCTAAAAAATTAGATTTCTATTTTATATTTTTATATATACATATTACTATATATTAAAATTAGTTTTAAGAAAATTTAGACCTATTTTATAGTTTTAATTCTCAAAACAATTCGGTCTATTTGTTTATTCCTAGATTTGGGATATTTTGGATTTTAAAAAATTATAAAAATTTAAGAAAATATTAAAAAGTAAAAACATTTATTTTATAATTTTTTACTATATATACCTACATTTATAATAGAAATCCCTATATAGCTTATATATACATGTATAGTTATATTTACTTATATAAAAATGATGGTTCTTACTTTTATTTTCTTATTTTTATTTATCATAGATATTATATATTCCTATATTATACCTATTATTTTATATAGATATATACATTTTTATATACTTATTATATATTCTAAAAGAAAGGGAACTTAAAAATCAAAATAAAAAGAAAATAAATTTTATAAAATTAAAAATCTCAAAAACAATAATATAAAAAAATAAAATAAATAATTAAAAACCCAGAAAAACACAAATAGTGTATAGATAAATATATACATTGATACATTATTATATAGAGATAAAAAATAATACCTACTACACAAGTTTATTCCATGTGTTCGACACTTTACACGTACTTGCACACTATATACATTTGGTTTTATAAATTTTGACTCCAAATCACATTTCACTATTTGATTATTAATTATGAGTTGATAGTTGATTTATACGCCTTTCATGAGAAATCACCGCAGCGACACCGTTGGCCTCGCCTTGTGAGACCACATTACGACCACCTCCAAAAATTTGTTAATAAGATGCTTACATACATCACAAGCTCTGCCCAGTTACCTCATGAGAAATTCCGTGATACATGGGAGAGGTTCAAAAAATTATTCTAGAAGTGTACTTGACATGGTTTAGAGTATGCCTTGTTTCAATCATTATGCAGCGGTCTCCCTGAGATGAAGGATTTAGTGAGCACAGCCTGTGGAGGAAGCTATACTTCAAAGGAAGTGGGTGTTGTATGGAAGGTATTCGAGCAGATGGTTGATAGAGGCCACTTACAAACCACTAGAAGGGCATATACAAACACCCCTCTTTCACTCTTACCCGAGGAGAGGGGTAAGAAGGCTATAATCGATCTAGCAGAGAACATGATTCCTAGCATGGGAATCATAGTTGATAAGCTAATATTTGTTTAGCGAACCGATAAGAGGATGACAAGCAGATGGAGGAACTGTCTAAGATGGTATATATGATAAAGATAAATGTTATTTGTGCATCTTCTACTCGTCTACCATATACATCATGTACAGAAGCAGTTGTTATCCGGGTCTCAGTCTACATGGGTAGAGAACGACTCCTTCTCCCAAAATTATCAGTAGGAGCCATCAGTGGATACAGTTACATAGGAACCTCCTTATTGTGGGATATGAATGGTTTGTGGTATACACATGACCTTATCCCCAAATAAGCAGGAGTGGGAAACAATCAATAGTACTAGTATCCCCCTAGTTTCCACAACACTAGCTTCACCCCTACACCTCTTCCAGCACAACCAATACAGTAGTGCACTAGACCTCACAACAATAGTATATATGTCATCATCATTACTAGTCAGGCCAGTAGGGCCTACCTTTTCAGAGTTCCCTACAAAAGTAGTATCAGGGTCAGCAAGGCCAGTATTCATGATCCTCGTTCCATCATGATCAAACTATGCAGAACCTAGGTCATTAGTTTTCTTATTCCTCATCAGTCCCTACTGACTTTCAGCAGCGGATACTTGATGAGATATGTTCCTATTGGAATAAGATTTAGGATATGAGGGTTTATCTCAATCATTTATCTTGATGGCAAGATGAGAGATATGTACCTACTATCTCCATTCCCGCTAAGGTTCAGGCATTAGCCCCAACAATAGATACAACATCAACAACACTTTGATGAGGTATATTACTCATATTCATGTCCATTTGAGCACGAGATCCTTTCATTTGATAATGTTAATCATGTTTCACTCAAGAGCGGAAGGACCGTAGCCATACATGATCAGGCACGAGACATGGAGGAGGGCATCTATCAGGCTCTACGGAGACCTTAGAATATGAAGAAGAGTATTGTCAGACACAACATCCATCCCTTCACTACTAGAGGAGGAGATCAAAAAATGATAGAGAGAGGAAAAAACACTCAATCACAACATAGAGGAGATGTTGATTTAGAGTCTACTAAGGACTTTTCACCTTCAGTAGAGGAGGATGTACCAATAGCAGATATCCCCCAGCTTGTAGTACGCAATAATGTTTCAAATTCGAAGTTATTTTAAAAGATTCTTGTATGAAGAACTTAGATTCTAAGAGTAAAAAAGCATGTTTATGTTTACGATTCTGATTCTTCTCACCATCTTTTTCTAAAGCTTCAATCCTTTTCCCATGTGCTCTTATGGAAGGAAAGAGGGTATAAAAAATCAGAAAGACGATCCATAAATGGCATGGTTTTGTAATCAGAACGTCAAGGTTAAGGTGTCATTTGATACGTATGTGGAGAATAATCTAGCCTTATAAAATAGCTTAAGGTGAGATGCACTCCTGCTAGGGTTAGTAGGAAGAAACCGAACAACCAAGTGAAGACACATGTCTTAACAATCATCATGAAGTATTGTATCAAGAACCAACAACTTCCTAGAAAGAGAAGAGCTATGGGTGCACATTATGTGTTGAGTCATATTGATGACATTACATTTAGGGATTTTATCACTTGTGCCCCTCCGAGATATCACAATATCAATTATGCCCCTATCTTTTTGGTAATATCAGTTGTGCCCCTCACTTCTTACTCCGTCATCAGTTGTGCCCTTCCGTCAGATTGACCGTCAATGAGTTGACTTAACCATGATTTTTTTAAACCTTAGTGAAGTTAAGAGGGGTACTATTGTCCATACTCCTCTTCTTCCTCCTCTTCCCCCATCTTCTTCTTCCTCCTCCAACCTCCTCCTCCTTCCTCTCGGCTCGGAACTCCTCCCCTGGCCCTCTGCCCCGAGCTTTGCCCCAGCCTCCCTTGGCCCCGACCTTCCCCTGCCCCCGCCTCGAGCTCTGCCCCAGCCTCCCTCCGACCCGACCTCTCCCAGCCCCCGCTCCGAGCTCCGCCCCAGCCTCCCTCCACCCGGACCCCCCGTCCCTCGCCCCGAGCTCCTCCCCTAAGGTGGCTGATATTCAATCTGGAACCGCGGGTTGTTCTTCCCCATTTTGAGAAGCTCCAGTCCTGCTTTGTGGATCTGCTCCTGATGCTCGTCAATTGCTCCAGCTGACAGTACCGATTTACTCCGCACTATACTCCGGCAATATCTGACTGCGACTGTTGGGCCTCGTATCAACGTTGCTGCTTGAATCGCTCTATGCTTGAATCGCTCTATATGGGTGATAGATCGACACGGTCCTGCAGTGGATTCTTGACGCTCCAGGAATCGCACGATACTCCCACATGCAATTAGAAGATTCTCTCTCGAATTGAATGTTGTTACACAAGTTGCTCCGATTCTCCCTACGTTTTCCACGATTCCTTCTGTAATTATTAGCTCCCTCCATGTTTGTAAGATATGAGGAACACCAATTTCAGAATCCATAGGAATTCACATGGCTTCGAACCAGTGTGATCGCTTTATTTGATCGTAACGAATTCGGTAGATTTTGGTCGATGGAGGAATATGGCACCCGATTGCCCCCGTAGAAGCGCCTGCTCGCGGAGATGAAGAGGCAGAATTGCGACGAGCCGTGGCTCCAGTACCATTCGGATGAATTGCGCACTCGGGTCCGGGAAGTTCTCGAATTCAGATACGTGACCGCGGAGGAGTTCGTGTAGGCGTCCAAGTCCGTGGCTTTGTCCGCCGAGAAGGCCGTCGCGGGGCAGGGACGGGGGCGGAAAGGGAGGAGGAGGAGGAGGAGGTTGGAGGAGGAAGAGGAGGAAGAAGAAGAGGATGAGGAAAAGGGTGTAAAATGACCACATAACCTTTTTTTAAAAACATAATTTCGCTTATGTCCTCGAAGTTAACGTCCGTTTGCACTGTGGATGGACGGTCACTAACCCGAGGGGCACAAGTGATAAAATAACAAGAACTGAGGGGCACAACTGATATTACCAAAAAGATAGGGGCATAACTGATATTGCGATATCTCGGAGGGGCACAAGTGATAAAATCCCTTACATTTACATGCACTCTCCTAGACAACGATTGATTTATTAACCTTATACCTCAAATTGGGATGATGAAGTTCCACTCTTCAGGTGGAGAAGTGGAACTAGAGATGCGGCAAACAAAGTGGCAAAGACTTGTTTTGGAATCTAACATAGAGTACTCTTCTTCTGAGGCAGAAGACAGAATGATAGTAACAAGAGTTGTGGAGACATAATACTTAGTGATTCCCTCTCATTGGGAGAGGATAATATACATGATGCATTATGCAGGCCGAGTTTCTTGATCGGTACATCCCCCTACTCCTTTAACAATCAGAAGTCTCTTTGGACTTTTTAGTTCCATCTCTTACAGAATAGTCAAAGATTGAGGTTGTTGAGTCAGACATGGCTTTAGTCGACCTACCGAGGATATTTGACAATCCGACTCATAACACAACACAATTGGTGGCAAGCATAGCTCAGTTAGCTCCAACTTCATGCCGTATGGAACTAGATTTAGAATTGGAGAAGATGGATTTGCTTGATGATATATCTTTGTCAAAGCTAAAATCATCACCTCATATATTGAAGTATGCTTTTCTTGCAAGCCCCGATAATAGATATCCTATCATTATCTACTCTAATTTGACTATAGAACAGGAGTCTAGGTTGCTTTAAGTTTTGGGAAAGAACTGCAAGTCTATAGATTGGAGAGCGTCAGATCTCGTTGGGATTAATCATGCCCTTTATTCACATCGCACTTATGTTGAGGATAATGTTGGACCTTCTTGTGAATTTCAAATGACATTGAATCAAAATCTAAGGGAAGTTATTAAAAAAGAAATCAAATGTGATGGGGAGCGGGCTCCAAATATCCCGTCTCAGACTCTAAGCGGGTGGTCCCATTACATTTGGTTACGAAGAAAGTGTAAATTCATATGGTCACTAATGAGGAGGGAGAAGTTTTTGCGACACGAATACCTACTTCGTGGCATGTTTGTGTCGATTATAGACACATGAATGTCGCGACCAAGAAAGATCACTTTCTCTTACCCTTTATTAATAACATTTTGGAGAGACGGATATTGTGGCTACAATCAAGTAGTCATAGCTCCATAGGATCAGGAAAATACCGCATTCACTTGTATATATGCATTCAAGAGTATACCTTTGGGTTTTGTAATACACCTGGAACTTTTCAGCGATGCAAGATTGATGTTTTTGTCGAAACGGCGGGAGATTTCTTGTAGGTTAATATTTTCTAGGCTAATATTTGTGCCGCAAACTTGTCTAGAGTTTTGAGTTATTCTGTAGTGCTATCCAAAGAAAGTAACACACTATTGGATGGAATGTTTTTAAACAAAATTGTTGGTGGAATATTATGAAAACGCCAGCGCATCTTAAGATGGTGTAAATTTAATTATTTAGGGAATCATTTTTAGTCCTAATTTTATCAGCAAAGCATACTTCATCAGGTCCTTTAGAAAGTTCAATGTTTCGGAGAAAGTTTTTTAAATCAATGATCTCCCAGCACCTGATGGGATCAATACTGAGGATTAAAGATTTGAACCAATTAGATCTAGCAACCATGTATGGAGTTGATGCTTGTCGTAATACCCAAGATTTGTTGGAGGTGTGATCCAAAAGGGGGGCAAATTTTCCTTACCTAATGGTTACTCTTGTTATCTTTATAATAAGATTCCCTGGAAATAATTTTCTAGGGATTCATCGAACTTGACTTTGCTACATGTTCCATGGATTGTCCTTTTGCAATTGAATTGAGATAACATGCCATGCTATGCTATGTATAGTGGAAACTTTGGGAAGGAACACATGCAGATATATACTATATTAATTGCTTGACTTAAACAGCAAGGGTATGGCAAGCCTCTAGTTTTCTATATGATCTGATAATATCAGATTTTTTTTTAATGAATAAACTGTTAAAGAGCCTGACCTGATTTGTGTTCCTGGTACGCAGACAGACGTCGGTGCCAGTGTTCGAATCCTGGATACAATTAATCTTCCACATCACTCCTGTCATCATCGTTGATCTTTTCTTGACGGATGAGATCGTTTTTTTGTTAATTAGATTAGAAGAGGGTCACTTCCATTATATTGTTTTTAACTGACAGTTGAGCACCCTTTTACATTTTATAAATGGATGTCAAATAAGTAAATAGTTGCTGCACAGAAAAACCACAATTGGTGCTGTTGAATATCATCTGTTGTTATATATTTAACAAGGCACACAAATATATATTACGTATGACCTTAAGTAGAAGATATAGCCTAGCTGGATCCAATTTAGTGAAGGGTTTGCAGTATCAGTGGGGTCACATTTACAATATCTTGGATATACTTTTAGATGCAATATTATTTTCATCTGGTAAATGCGTAGAGAAACTTAATGCATGATATATGCGGAAATATCCAAAATTCACAGCTTACAGGGATACATTGTAATTAGGGCCTGCATTAAATCACAAGGATTTAAAACATAGTTACTAAGGTCTAAAACTCGTTTTAACAATTTGTTGGGCTCAAGCCAAATCGATCTTTACTTGTTGTGTTATTCCCCCTTAAACTTATTTTCAGTAATATTGTGGTTGCATGTTATGCTTATTCTTTTTCTATGATCTCTTTGTAGAGGAGGCTCAACCTCTCAGATAGCTCTTTCTACTATCCTAGAAAACCGGCTCTAATACCATTTGTATCATTTCAAACTTAGATTCTCTTATCAGTTTTAAGAAAAACTGATCGTGATAACTTGTTGGTCATGTGGTCAAACGCACAAGTTGACAACCACGTAGAATACTTCTATTCAATTTTTCAAGTACAATCCTTTGCTATTATATCCCTCTCTTACATTTTGTGAGTATTTGATTTTAAACTATGTTTTGGCATGTTACAAAATGTGATAGTATGTTATAAATGATAAGAATTACTACATCAATGTGGACTTAAGCAATTTGGGTGCGGTATGAATGTGATCATTTGAGCCCAAGCTTAACAAATTGTAAGAGAAAGTTTTCTTCGATACGATGCAATAACCTAGCTTGAGACATTAGAAAGTATATCAGAGTTCTTTCAAAAAAAACAAATGGTATGAGTGTATAATGAAAAAGTATATTTAAGAGGTAGAGCGGCCTTTAAAGTGAGAGAGAATGAGAAGGCTACCTTCAAGTGTGCAATTGATACTATTAGTAGGAATAAATGATGGATAAAATTGCAACAAAGACGATGAGAATGTAAATGGAAACTATTGTAACAACTCCAACAATAATCTCAAAATACTTAAGCTCGAGTTATCAAGTAGTAATCCCTCACTCTTGTAACACATTTCTACACTTATGTAAGTGAGGGATTATTATTTGAGCACTCAAACTTAAGCAGTTTGGGGGGTTGTCTATAGGTTCAATTGAGTCTGACATAACAAGTATCAGAGCCAAATTCTCTCATAATGGTTTGTTGATGTAAGTTTGGAATGTTATAAATGGTATTAAAATGGGTTTTTTTTAATAGTGGATGGGCTATGCAAGTGGTGGAGCGACCTCTATGAGGAAAAGGTTATTTGCAAACGCACTAATAATTAGAATAAGTGATAAGTAATGTTGCAACAAGGATGTTGTGAATATAAGTGGGGGATGTTGCAACACTCCAAAATAAAGTCTCATATTTAGTACTCACAAAGCATAAGAATGTGTTATAAGTGGAAGGATGACTACTCCAACTTGGAATTACATATTTTGGGTGGCTATAAACAGGTCTATTTAGGTTCGAGCTCAACAAGTTGTTAGAGACTAGTTTCGTTTGATAACGATTTGCGAACCTAAGTAGGAAACATTACATTATTTGATTCAAAAAAAACTATAAATTTTTAGATAAAAGGTTCAAATTCATTCAATAGTAGAGTATAAAGTAGATTTGTATCTAAGAAGTACAAGCTTGGAGAAGGAAGGGGCTCACACATGTACGGAGCACAAGAAATACATATAACAAAGATAAGCATGGAGTACAAAATAACAAAAAATCAGGAGGTCATTCGCAGCATTACGATTGCAAGGCAACAATCTCAGTGAGGAAAAAGAGAATCTACCGATGGACCAGGGAGACGCTCAGCATGGGATGTAGCCATTGAAGAACACTCCCATCTTGAAGTATCTATGAGAACAAAAAATGACTAGAGGTTATGAAAAAAACCTTAAGCATATCACGAAATAGTGGAGTTCGCATCATATGCGATAAGGCGTGACTAGTCGCACTAGTTGCTTGCGGCAACGGAAATTAAAAATTTTAAAACCCGATGAAACCACATCATCCAAGAACACTTCTTGGATCATTTCATCTAAACCACATATGAGATATAGGAATACCTCTTGAAGCGTGGTTGTGATCGTGTCTCTAAAGTAAGAAACCTCATGTCTCAAGTCCGATCCAACGGAGGAGACGCTTACGAGCGCATTGATGAAATGTGTGTTCCTTACAATCCATGTAGATGATCCAAGCGGTGAATTACTGATCTCATCTCACGAGATCCGACATCTTCTTCATGAACGAAGTGGATTGAAGGAGACCGAGATTCACGAGCAATCGAAGCAGCGGCACAACGGTGTGGCATGATACCCCCCTCTCTAGGGTTTAGGGTGGACAACCACTCTAAGGAGGGAGAGAGATTGTGTGTAGAGAATATGAGAGAGAGAGAGAGAGGTATAGGATACTCAATTGTTGTTATGTGTAAAAGAAGAGTCAGGATTACCTCTTTTTTTATAGTATTTTGGGAGTCTATAGAACACAATCTATGTAAAATACAAATCAATGGTTGAGATTGATTTGTGTTTCTATTCAATAACCATGATTTTGTTATAAAAACACAACAATAATTACATTATATTAAATTAAATATATTAGATAATCAATATAATTTAATTTAAACTAAATAAATTAAGATATAAGGATTAGGAAGGAGGCTCACCCACCTTCCTAGACAGGGGTGATGGACACCCTTGAGAACAAGTCAAAGGGTGGCCGTCCACTATCTATTAAAGGAAGTTGTTGGCCTTCTAATTTTGTGAGATATTAAATCTTTCATAATCCTTAATATATATTTACGGAACTTTTTAGTTCACAAAAATAATTCAAATTAATTTTGTGAATATTGCAATCATGCCACTAAATAATTGTGAATCATATTCACATCTCAAAATAAAATGTAAATTGTATTTCCAATTAATTTCTAATGTGAAACCAATTCACATAAATAATTAATTTGTAGATACAATTTAAAATATGCTCTCTCTCTCTCTCTAATCTATTATAAATCACAATTATAATATATACAAATAATATGGATAGTGTTATCTACATTATTCATATTCTTGATAATTAACTCATATTTAATTATCTTAGATCTCTATTCTCATGTTCCCAAATAAGATGAATCACATTCACATTATTCACATCTTTGATAATTAAATCACATTTAATTATCTTAGATAACTCTCCTTATATGGCCAAATTATGAATCAAATTCATATTATTTAAGATAATTAAATCACATTTGACTATCAATTATCCTCATTGCTCAAACACATTATCAACAATGAAATTATCCATGAACTCTTTCAAGAATAATGTGCTTTCTCCGAGATAAGGACAGGGCGATTCTACGTTCCATGTATAGTGACTTGTATTGAGATCATATCTCAAAATCCAGATCTTGAGGGCCTCTCACAGATGTTTGATTAAATCAAAGTCGTGATAATCTTCTCATTGCATCTGAATCATATTGATCACTATCCAACATTTGGACCAAGATTAGATTATTTCTCTAGTGAGAGGAGTCACTAAAATCCAGATGTATTTCATCACTCCCTTGGAATGGAAGCATCATGGTTATACAATAGTTTATGATCACATCACCCTCAAGTAATCCTAATACATGTACATCATGCATACTAGAAGACCTAGAATAATCCCGAAGTTTTAGACCTTATTTAGATTGTCTTCTTCAAGATTTTATCGTTAAGTTTCTCATTTGATCATTGAGAGTTGATATCGATCATATACTTTCCAAAATCATATATTATACATAGGTATCGATCATATACTTTCCAAAAGCATATATCAAACCAACAAATTCCGTCAAGCTTCCAAAGCGAGGTGACTGATCACGGAATTTGATCACAATATCTCATGAGTGAACTCATGTCTTCCGGTTCAGTAATGAACATGTATAATCCCATTGAATAATTCCCTTGCATGCACACCAGTGCGCTGGTGTATTGACCTTGATTAGGTCGTCAACCTGTCGGTATGCCAAATGTACATATTCAAACATATAGTAATACATCAGTCTTTAATCAGAGGATGCGTGCTTATATCGTGATAATATACAACATAGATCTTGGTTATCTCGATCTCATTATGTCAACTCTTTGACCTAACTTATTTGACACCTCTGAATCTCTATTCTTATGCAAAGGACATGCATCAAGAGGTCGGTCAGATATCAGCCAAAAGAGAAAGGATTTCCATCTCCTACTCGGGCTAGAGATCATCTCTTAATAATCATTTAGTAGTACTTGATGAGTCCTCAAACAAGTTCTTTAGGTATTTATCCAAGCATCAGGCTCTATGACTCAACAATTGAATCAACAATTGTATGATCATCATGATAGTCATGGTATGTAACACTCATTGTACTAAGGGACCTGTTATGCAAATCAGTTACTCTTCATTTTAGATTAAGGAACGATATTTGCAATAACATTTATTGCATGACGTCTTGTCGTGGACTCGCATATCCATCAATGAAGACCACCAACTGAGCAAACACAAATGAGTCTTAATTTGTTTCATAAATTCTGAAGCATCATGTCCTAAAATCCAAATGCCTTCTAAGTTTACAAATAGTGGAAGCTCTTGATAAAGCAATATTGAGCAAGTTCGAAACACCATGCAATGCTTTCTTGCACCTTGAATTCCAAATTGATCACCACAAGTTACAACAAACAAATGATAACAGAAGATTAGTCTTCGTTGAAAGTGTGTCCGGTGGAAGGGAAAGTACGTAAATCAGTCAGTTCAGAAAAACGAGACTGCACATGGCACTTTGCAAATAATTTTGAGTTAAAGAGCATCCCTCGAAAAGGTGGGAAGTGGTTTCGAGGTTGCAAAGGCAAAGATGATATCTATTAACATTGCATATTTTTAATTTGCCCAATCTGTCTTGAGTGAGAAGTTTGTTGTGAGTGATTTGCTAGATGAAGTACGAGATGCGGGGATCAAAGACTGCTCCTGATATTGTGATCTGGGTTGAGATGGAGACCACCATCAGCCATAATGGAGTAGATTTGTTTACAATACTGAGACACGAGTAGCCTCATTTTTAGTTGGAAACGAGAGAAAAACATCATTCTCAGACTGTGAAAATTTTTGAATCTCCAAAAGTTTATCTTTTAGATTTTGTATATCATAACAAGCAATAAGAATGACTACCAATTGAAACGAGCATTGCACGAAGCTAGACCTCCACGAACGATCGAGTTATGTTTTGTTACCATCTTCCAAATTTCCGGAAAACAAACTATAAGTTCGATGCAATGGCAAATTTCAAAGCTCACTAAGATCAAGATTCGAGGAGTTATTCGTATTCCAGATTGCATCCAGAAACACGTGCATTGTTTATTTTTTATCATATGATAATAGTGAGATGGACTTTGTAGTTATTGTTGCATGTGTGTGGCAGTATCTTCATATGGTTCTTACCATAAATAGGGAATGACAGAATCTGCAGATGCGAACTGAAGGGTGTTTAAATATTTGCCAACTACCATTAGACATCAATTTAAGGCAATGCTGACCAATGGCCAAGTACGCAGTAATAGGATATACGAAATATGTATAACTTATGAGATTCGCCATACGCCCAATATATCTCCTAGACATGGACAAGATCCCATTTATACGGTCAAGATCATATGTGTATTAATTTTTAATACGAAACAGGACTGTAATGTAGTTTCTTCTTATGTAGAGAACAGAACAAAAATGGCTCTCAATGCACAACTGTAATATCTTGAGTTGTTCTTGCATTTCTTTAAACTTTACCATTGGTGTGTATAGGGAAAATGGGACAACAATTAGCATCCTTGGGATAACAAGCAATTCAATCCACCATTCACTAAAGTGGATTGCCATAAGTGGTCAATAAATGCTACTCAATACGTTGCTCGAAGGTACCCAAGTGTAGGGTAGTTAATCGAATCAAACATGTTCGTGTTCAATGAGAATTCGTTCGACAATAATTCGAAATTTGTTAGTTCATGACTTAATGAACTAAACATGAACTTTAAAATTTAATTCGATAATATAACGAACTCCTACGGCTCATTATTGAGTTGGTGAATCCATCCTTGTATTGAGGTTTGATTGATTAGTCCAATTTAGTCAAGATCAAAAAACATTGCGCACTTGCACAATTTTGTCTGCACCTCTTCCCATTCCATCTTTTTATTTGCTCGGTTTGAGCCTTTCTTCCAAATTCCCTTTTTCACTTTCCTCCTCACTTTTGTATCCTGTATTCCGAATATCTATCTTTTTCGACCCATGGATGGCTTAGTCCAGACTTTGTGGACACACACATCAATTATCCAACACTGACATCTCCAATAATTAGGGGTGATTCCTGCGAGACCGGTTCAGCTCTTGCAAATCACTCTTTGGACTTCCTGCTTCTTTCCCAAATAAACCGGGATTACCCTTGTCCACGAATTTTCCTCCTTTTGCATGGAGACTGATTTTACTCTATACACATCTCCAACCCTAGTAAAGTTCATAATTGACCTTAATTCCGAGCTCTTCTCTACATATGGTATTTGTTTCCAAACTAGTTGAGGTGTATTTCCTATTGTAGAACAAGAGCTCGATCTGGATATCTCATCCTCAGAATCGGATGGTGAGATGCCTTCTCAGAGAGGGAAGGCCCAAAAAGCAGAGCAGAATGAAGTGAATGCACAGATGCTTGCCTCCATATAGACGATAAAACAACAACTATTGCACAGGCTAAAGCACAAGCCACCTTCCAAGATATGCTCATGGAGCTAAGGAGAGATCGAGAATAGAGAGGAGGAGGAGGGGAAGAACATCATGCAGATGGACCTCAAGGAAGAGAGGAAGAGGAAGTAAGAGAGCATGCCAAGCCCACATTCAAAGAGACATACAACTCTGACGATGGAAAAATTATATAGTGGTCCAAATTCCACTGATCCATGGACATTTTGAGCTAAAGCATCAGCTCTTATCTCTTCTCCCGACTTTCTGCGAGAATGTTAATTAAGAACCCTACATCCATCTACACCAATTTGGACGTATCTGCAACACCACTCACTACCCCCAACATTACGTTGGGTATAATCAAGATGATCGCCTTCCCACTCAGCCTTCATGATAAGGCACTCTATTGGATCAACCACTTGAGGAAGGTGGTAAGGACGTGGGATGCATTGAAATCTGCATTTTTTGTACAAGTACTACCCGCTCGGCCATCTGAATCTGATACGGTCTAATATTGTCAATATTTCCACGAACCACAAGAATCAATCCATGAAACCTGGGAGAGATTCAAAGTCTTAATTGAGAAGTGCACCCACCATGAGTTACCGTAGACCAACTTGGTCCAATACTTTTTTAGGGGCTTGACTGAGAACAATTAGAAGTTGGTAGATGTCGCATGCGGTGGATCTCATTTTAACAAAGATGAGGATGTGATGTGGCAAATATTTGAGGAAATGATCAAATGAGAATCTACCCTCTCTTTATCATGTTTTTACCAGCGACAATTGCAGATCCTCCATAAATCTGTCAACATGACAGCTACAAAATGATGAATCCCCATTTCATCACCTTTATTCTTTCATTTTGGCCTTTAAACCCTAGCTAAAAGCATGTATATAACATTAATTTGCATAAAGTAACATCTAGTATCTATAGTATAAATGCTATATAATATATTATATTTGAATCCAAACTAAAAGAATAAAGAAAAGTAAAGAAAAGAATGAAACATTATAGGTATTGAATGACCCTAAACCTCGAGGCTTATGAATCATGATGACTAGGTCGACAAGGAATAAAGTAGAGGTAAATAAGGGGCAATAAATGTCCAAAACCCTAATTGTTAATTTCCCAATAAATTCACTTTGAGACCTATTTTATTATTTAATATTTATACCTCAAATAAATAAACTTTGAACAAAAAACTTATAGATAAAAATACAAAAAAATAAAAAATTCCTTTCATTTAAAAAAACACAGTGCGCCCTAGATACTCAAAATAAAAAGCTAAAATAAAAAACTTCCCAGACATGCATTTTCTCTGTATAAATTCAAACTTCACCAAACTCACATTTATTGTTCTTAAAAACAAATTATCTACTTAATGAAGGTGGTTTTATTCAAATTGAAGTTAAGATGCAAAAGTTAGGCTTTTGGTCCTCATTATGCAAATTACCTATATAAATAATCGATTTAATTATTCTCTATATTTTTCGTTCGTTTACTTTTTGTATTTTTTAAATAATATTTATAATATATGTAAATAATTAAAATAAAATAAAAAAATGAAAATCATAATAGAATAAATAAGTATACTAAAATACATAGATGAATTATACATACATATACCTATATAATAAACATCTATATTTATTTAAACATAAAATGATTTCAGAAAAATATAACAAAAATGTATTTATATGTATTTAAATAAGTCATACATATATAAAGGGTTTGATGGGGTTTCCCCTACACCAATTTTCTTTAATTTTTTTATTTTTTGAAAAAATATCTCCATGTATGTTTATCTATATATCCCTCTAATATGTCATCCGAATTTCATTAGAAACGGAGAATCATATGCCCTCTATCTAGAACAGGTCAATTACAATAATGTTGAGACTATTAAAATTACATTTTTAAAAGGAGAGCATAGTAATCTTTGTTTCTGATAAAATTCGAATGGTATATTTAATAGATATATATATATATATATATATATGTGTATATATAAATATGAATATAGTTTGTGATATTTTGAAAAAATAAAATAAAATTTGTGGAAAAATGGCATGGGGGAAGCCTCCTGGGAGCAGCACCATTTTTTCCATATGTAAGTTATGTATATAAAATAATAAAATTTAAAATAGAAAATAAAAATAAAATATACTTTATATAGTTAAAAATACATATATTTGTACCTTTAAAAAAGTAACACATAATAAACCAACTTATAAAAATAAATAAAAATCATATTAAAATATTACATAAAATAATAAATATTTTTCATATTTTATGAAAAATTAATGAAATCATTTGATATTTTTTATTTATTTCCCTGTTTTATTTTGGCATTTAGCAGTCATACGTGGCCCAATGGGTGTACAGCCTTGGTTGACACGCCGGTCAACTGGCCCACTAGCGCCCTAAGCCTATCAGACCCATTAACCCCTTGATTTCTTTGATTTTTCCCCGATAAATCTTTCATTTTTTGGCTTGATTCCGTAAGAAATGTTGTTCCTCGAACAATGGTCTTTCACGCATGCATCATACCTCGAACGAAGGAAGCTTGGTCGAAGAGAAAACCCTAGTCAAAGTCATCGTGTACATATAACCCTCACTAGCTTCCCTTTGATTTTTTTTATCCCACTCAAGCCCTTGAAATCCTCATATTTCTCATAGGTTAGGTTGCTGGTGACATGAGCTTCTTCGCCAGAGAGTTTGGAGTGAAGGAAAAGGGGCTGGAACGTGTGATCCAAGCTCGTTAGTTGTCTCTGTTGCATCTTGGGTTCCTTCATCCTTGAGGTTGAGCCTTAGTTTTTCCTTTCTTTTCATTCCTAGAGTTTAGGTTAGCATATTTCATTTCTATCATTTCCATTTTATATTCAATTAAATCAATTAGTCATAGTTCATCAGAGCTCATCTCTAACCATCGTTTTCATCATGCTTCACATATTCACTGGTCTGCCTTTCGCCTCCATTCCCCCCACCCCCTTGCTTTAGCTATACCCCAGGAACCTTCATTCCCCTTGATCTTCCCAGGATTAAGAGATCAGGGTCTTTAACTCTTCCGCTAACCGGAGGCCCTTTGTTGTGCTTCATCTCCATTCATCTTCCCATAAATCTAAGCCATGTGCCTTATCATTTTGTAGGGTATACTAAATTTTTGCTCATTATTATTCATTGCTTGAGAATTGTGGGTTAATTGTTAATGTACTGAGATTGAGGATATCTTAGCTCTGAGAGAGCGGTGGACACAACAATTGTCAAACCCGACTTGTTGGACACCGCAGGCCCTCCAATACTAGATGCTAGGATCCCTCCTCGATTTCAGCATTCATCACACAAGAAGAGGACAAGTGTGAAGGCTCGAATCTCGCCATCATTGGAAACCACCTATCCAAAGTATATATCATTGGAAAGCGATCAAGACCTGAAGAAATTGGATGTGATCGAACAACGAACTAAAGGTCTGGACAAGCTAGAATTAATTGCCAAGAATCTTGAGCTTCTGGTCAGTACGATCAATTCTTACCATTCTGCAAGCTCATCTATCGAGACATATGTTGCTAAACCGCAATAGAGTCCAGGGCAACAATCATTAGTTCGGCACATATACTACGTACAAGCTCCGACCAAGTATCGCTACCACAACTGCAGCAGCAGATGGTAGTGTACCAGCAAGAATCCCAGCCACAGTATGTAGAGCCATTCAACCCACCTTCGCATGTCACTCAAGAGGTGAATGGTGTTTATAATTATGAGACACAATTAACTCATCTTGGCAGACACCAATGATGTCAATCATCGATGATACACATGTTCCACCAATATCACCAAGGTGGAAATACTTTCCAGCACCAACAACCTCCACCACAACAGAACTAGTCTTCGCACAATGTTGATGAATCCTCATTCATCACTCTTTATTCCTTTATTTTAGCTAGAAATCTTGGCAAAATACCTTATAATTAGTTGTAAATATAATAAAATATCACAATGCATGCTCCATGTAAATAACCATAATTAGCATGTTTTTGCACAAAAATAAAGAAATAAAGAAAAAGAGGGAAATATTTAGAATAAATATTGAGTGACCTGAACCCAAGGGAGGGCTCAACATGGGCCTGACCGCAAAATAAAAAAAGTAGAGAGAGATAGGGTGACTCAGCCTTGCAAATATTCCCCTTTTTATGTATATATTATTTTCATCAAAATCAAAATATTTATGTATCCCTCATAATTTGTATATATTTATAAAAATAAAATAAAAATAAGAAAATTAAAAATAAAACAAAAATAAATTCTCTCTCCTCCTTGTATGTACCATGTATATATGTACTTGTACATATTTATTTTACCCTTGTAAATACCTGATAGAAATCAAATAAAAATCTTTCTATATTCCAAATTATATGGTGTAAATAAATAAAATAGAATACTGTAATAAAATAAATAAAATAATAAAAATAAAATTCAAAAAAATACATAGGTATTTATACATGTACATAATAATAATATAATGTAAATACATAATTTATTTTTCAAAAAAATAACTAAAAATCACAAAAAATACTTTGAAAATAAATAAACATTTTTTATTTGGTAAATATTTTAAAAAAAAATAATTTTTGATTTTATTTTGAATTTTGAAATCTTTTTCCAATGGAATTTTTCCATTGGTCCAGGGGGATTGTTGACCCCCGGTCAACTCTCCCCCCAAGACCACCAGGTTGGCGGATTTGCTTCCCGACCCGACTTTGCCCAATTATCCTGGACTGATCCGATCGCCTTTCACCCAAACCCTGGGCTCCATTTGCGGCTCTCATATCCGAGATTCACACCCGAGAATCTTCTTTGGGATCCGTGCGCCAAAATTGCCTGTCCGACTCCATTCTTGCCGGACCCCTACCAGTATATAGCTTCGCCTCCTCCCGCCATTTCATCAACCTTCGGCCACCGTCTTGGACTCCCTGGACTCTACCTTCCTGCCTTGAGTGACGGCAAGCTTTGAGAGGTGTCGCAGCGAGGACTGAGGTACCCTAGCCCCAGGTCGGTCGAGCTCCGCCACCGGCGAACACGAGCGTCTGAAGGTGTCGCTCCATCGAGGCAAGGACCCTTGGAGACTCCGCAGATCCCCCACAGACGCATCCGACCATCAGGTGACCTTTCTATCCCGTAGAGTAGCTTTAACCTGGATTTTTCGATTTTACGCCGCCGACCTTCACAGGCCGATTCACCCTGCTTCGATCGACTATCTTCCCATCCGATCATCGTATCACCTTCATGAGACTTCGCCCCACATTCTCTGCACATCCGATCATCCCGGTTCGCCCCAGAACCAGGAGCTAGGTCCTCCTCTGCCGCCACTTGCCGGAGGACCATGCCTCGATTCACCTGTTCACCCACTTCACCCATAACCAGGTCGAGGCACTTTGCCCTCGACCCAGCGTTCTTTTTGTGCATGTTTCATTGAAGAAGGACCTCATCTGGAGGTCGAACCTCTCAGGCACAGGAGCTCCAGGAGCATCTCATCGCTAGAGCTCTCCAGACGCTCTCGGCCCCATTGGAGCACACCATTCGCTACGGACGACCTTGGGCTTCATTTCCCCTCTCATAGCAGCACCGGAGGAGGTCCCTCGCGCGTACAGTAGCCGGACGAAGCTCGACAACGTCTTGTTCTTCCATGACCCTCCTCCACCATCCGATAGAGCCTCTCTACCAGTTTTGATCACCACCATCCGTTCGAGTGAGGCTCGTAGACGTCCGATACATCTGGGATCTGATCTGGGACGTCCATCACCGAAGGGGTATCCAGGCATCACAACCGTCAGATCTAACACATGGACCCCCGCTAGGCGTGGATCTTAATAAAGGGGTAAATTTACCTTAGGCCCCTCCTCCTTATGTATTTGTCGTTAGTCCTGTAAATATTTGTGTCCGTTGATTTTAATTATTTTTAATTTGTACCTAGGACCTTAGGTTTTTAATATTTGCAATTTAGTCATTCCTATTGTGGTGCACGTGCTTCGACACGTGAGTTTCTGAGCTTTTTGCATGTATGGGCTTGGGGTTTATTTGAAGTTATGAATTGAAGTTTTAGTTCTGATATTTGCATTTATGCCCCTGTGCGTACTGAATTCTAACATGTGCTGGATTTGATGGAAAATTTACACTGAACCCCCTATAATTTGTGCATGGGTTATTTTTTAGCCCTTAGAATTTATTTCTCTTTCATTTTAGTCCATGTGTGCTGTGGCTTTTGTATTGATTGAATAAAATATCAAATTAATTCTAAATCAAGTGAAATTTGGATACATGGCTCCTGCCATTGTGTAAAAATTTCACTAAATTTTTGAGACATTTTTGAGTTATTTTGATATTTTTAAAAATTTAAAAACACGCATTTTTGTTACTTTTTGAATTGAAAAATCAATTAACAACAAAAAAACTTTTAAAAATTCTAAAAAAATTACTTATTGTTTCTTTTAGTGTCTTTTAGCTTCAATCCAACTTTGGTTGAATTAGGATTTATAAAACACCTAAAAATCACAAAACCCTAAAAATATTATAAAAATTCTTAAAAATTCTATAAAATACTAAAAAAATGCAAACTCTCTTTCTGTAGCTTAGTTTTTATATTTTTCATAAAAAATATCTCCAGATTTTTAGAGGCTAATTGTATATTTTTAATTAGCCTTTCAAATCTGGCTGCACATTGATTCTGATTTTCAGCCTTTTTCTATTTTTATAAAATCAATAAAAAATCATCAAATCTTGAGAAAATTACCAAAAACACTTAAAAACTATAAAACACAAAAATAATTTTATTTGAATTTTTTGAGTTGTTTTGGAGTGTTTAATAAATTGTTGTTTGTGTGCTTTTAGCCTTTTTCTCATATTTCCTTTATATTTAAAAATACAAAATATTTAAAAATCTATAAAAAACCAACAAAAACATTTTATTCTTTTCTTTCATTTTTCGACTACTTCGTAGGCTCTTTCGAGCCAATCCGTGCTCCTTAAGTTCAACCCTGGTCGTTATACCAGGTTAAATAAATAGCGAGACCACTATTCGGATTTCATTTCTGATTACTCTTCTTTGGTGGTCTATTTTTCTTGTTGAGTCTGATCTGCGAGATCCGGATCGCAACGACCCTTGATTGATTTTATTCCTACTCGGATTTCGTGGGGATTTTATGCTCATCAAATGCCTACACATGGAGACCGTCATATCAATAGCTGGCATACCGTCAAATGTATCACCAATAATACCCGATTGCTCATTCATACCATCAATGCTATCCTCCTCAGCAACAACATATTGGATATGACCCAGCAGCTAGACAACCTGACGGCAATTGAGGGGACACTAGAACCCAACATTCGACTACCTTACACAGCTCGTGAAAGCATGTTGGAGATGACCCAGCGGCTAGACAACCTGACGGCAACAAAAATGATCATCTCATCTCAGGTCGAAGCCATCTCCAATAACATCTACTGTAAGGTGTAGGTCTATGAGATGTCCTCCATTCTTGTAGAATAAGGTATGCATGAAACTATTATATTATTTAACAAACTGACTCTCGTGAGAGGTAGAGTTCTATAGATATCTATGATGAATCTCATATTTATGACTATAAAAATGAATAATTAAGCTCAAATCCCTAAAAATCATTGGCATTTCTTCATATATATTGCATAATTAGCATTCATGCATGTTTTGATAATAATTGTGTTTTATCACTTATTATTGCACAAAATAAGAAGCCAAAAATCACAGTCCAAATGACCTGTAAAATAGCCTAACTTCCCTAATTTTAATGAATTCATGCTAATCCAAATGACCTGAAATGACCTCCATTATGTACAAATCATTAACAAGAATAAATGGAAAATAAAAAAATCACTAACTGAAATAAGTGGTCCAAAAATCCAAAATCTAGTTCTAGGATTCCCGGACTAAAACCTTGATATCTTCCTCATCCAGTGTCCGATTTGATCCTACTCACTTTGAACTAATGTACATTCAAATACCTTCAAAACAAGACCAAGTTCAAGTGAATCAGAGTTCATATGTGAAAGTTTGGTTTTGGGCCTCTTTTGTACATTTTGTATTTTAGCGATTTTGACTATTATTTTATGTACATAACTAACTCATTTTATTTTATTTCTTTTTCATTTGTATTTTTTAATAAAAGTTTTATTAAAATGTGTAAAAATTCAAATCCAAATTGAGCTTGAAAACAAAGAAACCAACTGAGTCTGAGTCTTCACTAACTGTCTATACAAAAATTGTAAATTTCATGTTTTATTTATTTCTTCTTTTTCTAAATTAATAAAAATAAAAAAACATAGATTAATATGAAAACATTTATCTTTGATTTTATCCTTTTTTTGAATTTTTATCTGGCTTAAAAATGATAAAAAAAATTATAAAACTCAAAAATCAAGGTATTTTATGTACATGGGGATACCCTAAAAATATCACTTTGCACAAACAATCGATTTTGATTGTTGTCTTCATGAATGTTATAGATCTCATCAAAATGATAAACTTTTTTGAAGAAAATTTTTCAATTCGAGGTTATTTGCTATTTCTTTTTAAATTATCTCTTTAATTATTTTTCGAAATTTCTAGGGTTGACACATGGCAGCTCCTGGAGCCGCCATGTGTCACCAATTTTTGGAGGTTTTAAAATCATTTAATAAAAAATTAATATATTTTTTATATTTATTTAATTATTTATTTTAAAAATAAAATAAAAAAATAGGCTGACACGTGGCATTATCTTAGTCGCCCGATCTCAGCCTATCGGACGGTCGAGGATCTTCGTCCTCCTCCCCTTCTTTCCCAATCTGGCCGACGGTTCCCCCCCCCCCATGAATTTCACCTCCTCCGCCACCATCTCTGTCCCTTCAATCAATCAGACACCGCATTCGTTCTTCCATATCCGCGTCGATCTCATTGTCGTTAACCGCCATCTCCGATCTCTTCCTGAATCAGACCTCCTCTTTCCCAACCGAGCCAAGATCCGATCAGATGAAACACAATAAAATCCCCATCAGTTTGCCAATTAGCTTCCTCAGTTCATCACGTTGCTAGTCTATAAAAGCAGCGCCTCCAGCCTCCCTCAAGCTTCATTCGTCGATTGCACCATTGAGAGGGGAGTTCGGTGGTGACAGCACCTCTCCCTCTTTTCTCCAACGAGGTCCGAGGGTTTATCCCTTGTTGCAGACCTTCTCCAGGATGCCTAGCTCTATCCATTCCCAACGTCGTCGAGCTCCTACCACTTCAGCTTCACTTCCACCTTCTCAAACGCCAACGACTTTCCCAACACCTCCAACTCCACCTTCGTCATCCCAGCACTCTCGCCAACCACTGTCGGACCTGGGATCTCCAGCACCTCCTTAGTGTCGACGTCCGTGAGCAATTCCCCTCACATCAACCGGCGACTTCCAGGAACATCATCAAGAACAGGCCCCTCCGCTCATGTACGCCTTCACCAGCAAGCTCCATCACCTCACGCCTTTGCCAATGTCTGTATCGACTTCATCTCTAACGACATCCATAGGACTTACACATCTCTGCCGCCTGTGCTCCTCTGACGACCACCAGACGTGCGTCGGCCAGCACCCCACTCTGTCAAGGTTGCAAGCACCCACTGTCGTGCCTCACCCTTCTCCGCCTTTGACAGTCAGGCTTATTGCCCAAGGCCCTCCCACATGAGGTGCATGTGTAGGAGGGAACGACTTCAACAAAGGCTCCCCCTCCCCACGTCATTCTCACATGCTCGAGGGGTGATTTTGCACTAAAGCCCCTCGTTGGATCTTCTATTTCGCTTAAAGGTCCTTGGAAATTTTGCAGAATCCCCCCCCAGCATTTAGGTAATTATATTTGCACCCATGTTCTCAATTATGTTTCTTATTTAAGTTTCAGTTTTGTCGTGATACCCATGTGTTCCCCCTCCACTTTGAACTGCTTCTTTGCATCTTTTTATTATTTAAAATTTTGAATGATGTTTCTCAACTAATTCTCTACAGTCTGGCATATGATTGATATTTTCGTGGTCTTTGGTTAATTAATGGTTAATGTTTTTGTGATAAATTGCATATTTTTCCCATCTTGTGCCTCAAAAAATATAAGTAATTAATTGCTTCTCTAAAAATTTCCAAAAAACTCATATATTTGAGGATTGATTGTGTTTAACGTCGTGCCCAATAAGAATTGAATTTGCATGCATAATTTGCCTTATAAAATTCATTTTACATATTTCAATCTTAAATTTTTTAATAGGTATAAAATCTTATATTTTTAAGGTTTAAGATTTTTCTGAGATCAATCACCTAGTGATAGATCTTGGATAATTTTTTCTCTTGAAAATAGATAGGTATAATATTTATTATAATTAAATATTGAAATTCATATTGTTTGCATTCACAAATCCATAAAATATATATCTTGCATCCAAAAAATCAAAATAAAATTACATTGCCTTCATTTTACCATATTTTTCATTTAGGCCAAGTTTCATATTTTTCGGACATCGTTTGATTGATCTTTACATTTTAGTCCATAAAAATGACGACATTTGTATTTTTGCATCCCAAATCGCATTAAAAATACAAAAAAATACCGTCTCGAAAATCGTGCACGAACTTTGATAGATAAAATTTTAGGTTGTTCCTTTGCCTCCTTGAGTTCGACCTTGGGACTTGCCTAGGTAAAATAAACAGAAAACCACGCCGAGTGAAAATTGATTAATTTATGATGATTATTTCTTGACTGATTCTGATAGCCTGACAACGATAAATTCAACATTAGTTTTAATGCTTTATTCACATAAATTAATGTAGGGTGATTCCAGACTCGTCAATCTACAATCGCACAGGGGAAGAATAAGGCATTTAGTGGTGAGTCTTCGTCATCATTACATCCCACATCCTAAGGAGTCGAAACAGGATAAGCCATGTTTGAAGAAAAAGAAAAAACATCAAACTAAAAAGAACCAAAAAATGAGGAAAGTAGTGTCCTAGCCTCCCTAGCAAAGGAGAAGTCAATTTATCCTACAACTGGTGAACTCCTTTTTCTTGCTTTTTCCATTCCTAGCACTAGAAGTTGAATAGTTTAGGTTTTGGTTTCCTTTAATTTCATTTGGTATTTAGTATAATCCAAAAGCGTGCTTCGCTGGAGCTTCAAGCTCTGTCCACTATTTATCGATCTCTTAACATTTATCTCAACCCACCAACCACCTCATCACCTTGCCCTCATCGTGTTCTTTCTCCCCATCTTATCTCCACCTCTGGTCTCACACGGATCTGAGAGATTCATGCTCCGCCTCTGCCTCTCGTCAGAGCACCTCTGTCATGTCTTACCCCCCCCCTCATTTTTCGATCAAATCTAAGCCCGAGACCCTTATTATTATGGTGTAACACTACTTTGTAGGTGATGGGCCAAAATCCTACTAATCCGGATCAGGTAAACATGTCACAATCGGGTCGTTGCGACCCGAATCGATAGGAATCTTGGCTCAATCAAGAAAATAAAGTGCAGACCACCAAAATAGGATAAAAATCAATGAAAAACCGATAGCGGTCCTGGCTATTGGATTAGCCTGGTATAGCGACCAGGGTCGGACTCAGGGAGCACGTAATGGCCTTGCGGCCTACGAAGTAATCCAGAAAAGAAATAAAATAAAATAAAGTGTTTTTGGTGGATTTTTAAATGTTTTTTTTAATTTTTTGGATTTTTAATTAATAAAGAAAATAAGGAAACAAATAAACAAGCCAATACAAACAATTATTTATCTACTCAAAAATTACTTAAAAATTCAAATAAAAATGGTTTTATGTTTTTTATATTTTCTACTGTTTTTAGTTAATTTTTGGTATTTTTCTGATTTTTATTGAATTTTCTAAAAATCAAACAAGGTGAAAAATTGAAGGTACTGTCCAGTTAGGTGTCAAGGGCCAATTTAAAATACAAAATGGCTCTATTAACACCTGAAGATAATTTTCCTGTATAGTAGAAACTATAAAGAAATTCTAGGCACCAGAATTTATAGTTTTTTATTTTTATTTTATTTATTAGAATTTTTATGATTTTTTAAGGGTTTTGTAATTTTTATGGGTTTTATAAAGCCAAAAATGACCAAAATTGGTCAGAAAATCAAACAAGGCAAAATAAGCATTACCTAATTTTTCTGTAATTTTTAAAGGTGTTTTAATATTTTTTGTGATTTTTCAAGTTAGACAGTAAAGAAAATGCGTGTTTTTGAATTTTTAAAAATATCAAAAAGTGTCGAAAATGTCTCCAAAACTTGGAGAAAATTTTACACTATGGCAGGAGCCATGTATCCAATTTTCATCACATTTGGAGTTGGTTTGCTATTTTATTAAAAATGAAAACCAAAGTATAGTGCATAGGGACCTGTACGCAAATAGTAGAAAGTCCAGGGGGTCCGGTGCAATTTCTCCATTAAATCACGCGCAAGGCGCATGACCTGGGCACTCAGAGACTTATTTGCAAGAAAACTTAGGTTCCTGGACTATTTAGTAACAAGTACTAAAAGTCCAGGGGCCTCAGTGTAAAATACCCACTAAATTAAGCACATGCACATTAAAACCATTCACAGGGGTATTTCTGCAAATATCAAAAGTATAAATGCATTCAATAACACCCTGAAACTATGAGTCTATACATGCAAATAACCCAAACAAACACGTATCGATGCACGTGATCCACTATAGGCAGGGGTATAAAAGCAATTACCAAACACTACAGGGTCCACTATGCAAATTACCAAACGTAAATAAAATATCTAAAATATTTATAGGACTACAGCAGAACAGCTAAAAAAATTAAGGGCCTAAGAAGCAAATTACCCTTTATTAATCCGAGGGCCAGATGCGCGCCACGTGTAGATCGGACGGTCGGGGATGGGGCGTGCCTCAACAAGGGGGTCCTCGGTCCTGATCGAGCGGCTGGGACCTCGCCATGTGAAAGATTGACGGCTGGGAAGCGACGTGGCTAACCCTCAACGATCGGACGGTCACGATCAATCCTCCAAAGATCGAGCGGTGATGGCTGCTCCTCGAGTGGACGGCTGCGATGCAAACTGGAGCTGAAGGATGATCGAATGGTTGCGGAGGGTTCTCGAAGAACTGGACTCCGGCGAGGTTCGTCGGGTTCGTGCTGGTGTTGGAGACCTCCTCGCGGGCTGCTGAAGATCGGAAGAGAAGCTCCTTGGCCTCCCGCGTCGAATGGTGCCCTCCGATGGCTCGACGGAGATCCTGGGAACTCAGGCGAGGCCGGCGGAGGTCGAGCTGTTGTACCTGAATGTCGAAGCCCTCAGATGGGCTCCTTGGGACCTGCAAAGATGTGCAACGGACTCGCGGGTCGAGGGCAAAGTGCCTCGACCCTGTAAGCGGGGGTGAAGGTGGTCGGTGCGGCGGGGCGTGCGAGCTCCGGCGGAGCGACAGCGAAGGAACTCGAGTCCCAGCTCCTGTGCGAGCTGGGTTGGATGAAGGGGTGGAGAAGGTGCACGGGGAGAAGGCGATCGTGATGGGGTGTTCCGATGAGCGAATAGGTGGATAGGTTGGACGGAATCGAAGCGGAACGGCGATGGGTCGATTTGGGGCAAAATGGGAATTCGGGAAAAAGAAGAAGGAAAAGGACTACTTGATTGATGCAATCGACTGTGGAGGAGCAGGGGGTGCTCCAGGTCCTTGCCTCGAGGACCGTCGGTGTCCGAGGCTCTGGCGTCACCTCCAGGCGGCGCACGGCGGCGCAACGTCGCCGGATCGATGGTCGGGACGTCCCCTCCTCGCTGCAACAACGCCTGGAGCGAGCTGTCACTCTCGCGGAGGCGATGGAGGTCACTGGGTGGAAAGAGAATGAGCCAAAGATGCTTGAAATCGGAGGCGGAGCTCAGACTTTATACTTCTAGGGGTCCGGCTTTCGGGGAGTCGGGCGAGCAGCTCGAAGCGCGGATCCGATGTAGTCAACCGGGCGAGGGTCTCGGATGCACGAGGAAGACATAGCGCCCGGGGTTTACGGATTTGGTAGGCGGATCATGCTGGGAGAAATTAGTGAAATCGGGTCGGGGGCAAGGATCCGCGGGGGAATGGTCCGCGGGGGAGAGTTGACCGGGGGTCAACAATCCCCGTGGACCAATCAGAGCAGGCCACGTGGAAATGTTTTAAAAATTGATTTAAAAATAGAAAATGGCCTAATTATGAAAAACTTAAAACACGAAAAATGTTTGTTTTAATTTTTTCTATTTTTTGTGATTTTTAATTAATTTTTTCGAAATAAAAATAAGGTATTTACATTCTAGTGCTATATATAGGTATATATACAATAAGGATTTTTAATTTTTGATTTTTAATTCATTATTTTTGTACATTTTTATTCCCAATTTATATTTTCGTTATTTATAACATAAAATTAGGAATAAAAGGGTATTTTTATTTTATTTTTATTATTTATATACAAGGGTTAAATAAATAGATATATACATCTATATACAGGGTATATGTACAAGGTTCTTTTTGGTTTTTAATTTGTTCTTTTTATTTTATTTTTGTTTTTATGGTTTTTATTTTATTTATTTATACCATAAAAGATAGAATATGTTTAAATTTTTAGGAATTTTAATTTATTTATTTATAAGGCTAAATAAATATAAGAGTGGTTCTATATACAAGGTGAATATACACAAGTGAATCTTTTTATTTTCTTTTTAATTTTTCCATTTTTGTTTAGATTTTATATTTACAAATATTTACAAATATACAAGAGCCCATTTTATTCTATTTTTAGAGGAAAATATTTTTATTATATTCACATGTATATTTACACACATGAGCTTCCCTATCTCTCTCTACTTGGGTTTTTATGCGGTCAGGCCCATGCTGAGCCCTCCCTTGGGATTAGATCGCTCAATATTTATTCTAAATATATCCCTCTTTTTCTTTTGTCTCTTTATTCTTTTATTTTTGCATAAAATCATGCTAATTATTAAACTTTATACAATGCATGTCTTTTGGTAATTATATGTATTTACACCTATCTACATGTATTTGCAAAGGTTTTTGTAGCTAAAATATAAGAATAAAGAGTGATGAATGAGTATTCATCACCCCCTATACTTAACTTTGCTAGTCCCTTAGCAAACACTTATTTGAAAAAGAAGTGAAAAAGAAAAAGAAAAAGAGGAGAATATACACGGACTAAGGTTGATTATTAAACTTGCCTTTATTAAATTGAAATATGGAGCTCGATCAGATCTTTGGATTATTAATATGTCGGAACCTTATTTGGACTTAAGCTTAAGACTCAACAGCCTCTAAGTTCTACCAATCTATGGACAAGACTCCTTAATAAACCAGATCAGAACAAGTCTACATACACAAACTCTAATGACCATGAATCTTTCCATGCAGTGTAAGTGATATGTAGCTCCCCACCTCAGAAGTAACAAAGAAACAACCTCCCCCAACCTGGTAACTCCCAATGCCTCGGTCTAGCAACTCTTTCCTCGAGAAGCGGGGTATTCCCTTCTAAGTTCAAGTGCAACCAGCTCAAGAAGAGGGGGAAGAAGATGAAGAATGGACCATGGCCAGTGTAGCCATGTATCCCTGGGAGCCCAACCAGTGTAGCTAAGTCTCCCGCTGCAAGCTTCATGAGATGTAACATGGATACCATAAGATTTTGCTTTATTTGACTATATACACTCCGGTGGGGTTATTAAATTTTCAATCCGACCCACCACTTTTTTTGGATTTCTTTTTTTTTTGCACATTTTTTTCATGTGCAACTGTACAACATATCTACATGGTGCAGCATATATACAAGGAGTTTTTCCTCTTGAGCCAGTAGACTATCCCTATTTTGAAGCTTTATTGCAACCCACGGCTTTTGTCTTTAGACTTCATCACCACTAGACCAAGTTGAGGTGCACTTCCTTCACTAGAAGAAGAAGAGAGTTTCCGCCTAGAAGTACTACCCTCATATGCTACCCCAAGCCAAAAGAAACTGCCTCCTCACCACCTCATCCGTGGAGAGCTATGTGTAAAGTGCTGGTGCAAGTCAAGCCATTGTCTCTAAGAGTCATGTGTGTGTTGTTAAGTGCTCTACTTAGGCTCATCAAGATGACATATGCTCATAGCCTAGTGGACTCAAAGAATTAAGTCCCACTGGACCTGTAAAGCCTTAACCCTAAGCACTATAAGGTTCCTCTTAGAATTAGGTGAATTAAGATCTTAATCAAGCTCCATTTCCCAATTTAATTCCAGGCTAGTTTAAATGTCAACCATGATCCAGGAAAAACTATACAAATATTTACAAAGATGCTATTTACAAATATTTACAATCGTGCAAAATTTTTGAAAAATGTTTTGAAACCATGGATGTATGCATGAATGCATGTTTTGCAAAAATATTTACAAACATTTACACAAGGTTTTTGCAAACTTTATGTTTTCAAAACATTTTGGAAAAATTTTGTATTATATACATAATTTTGATATGAAAATATTTACAAATCCTTTACACAAATCATTTTACAATCATTTGTACAAAAATTATTTGTATAAATAAATAGGTATGTGCAAGATGAATTTTATATACAAGGGAAGAATTTTAAATTTTTTGGGTTTTTAGCCATTTTTATTTATTCACACACTTACACAAATTACGAGTTATGGCTAAAGTATATATGAAATATATACACACCCCCCCTATACTTAGCACGAACGATGTCCTCAGAGTGATCAAGAGCGATGAAGAAGACATAATTCGTGCTTAGTATAGGGACGTGAAAAGGAATGGCTATATACAGAGATGAATCAAAGAGTAGAATGAATAGAAGATCAAGAGAGTCTCGGTTTTTCCCCCTATACTTAGGATCAAGTAATCCTAAGTATAGCAAGCTGTACATGAAGGGAAATTCGAGTGAAGGATGTACAGAATCTGCCCCCCCTATACTTAGGGTGAAATATCCCTAAGTATAGGCAGCAAAACAGGGGTAGAAAGGATAAAAAGAATACCCGAAGGTCCTACATCCCCCCTATACTTAGGGTAAAGTACACCTTAAGTATAGCATAATCATAAGATGAGAAAAAGTGATGTGGGACTAAAGAATAGAGTGATATAGACAACTGGATGTATACAGGTCGGAAGAACAGTGATAATCAGGTGTGAGATGCAATAATGTGAGTCGAGAGACCACATCTCACGCAAAATGAATAGGGGCAACATCAACGACCCGCGGCTCATGATCTAGAAATGGCTTGAGCCGCTAGCTGTTCACTCGAAAGGTACTCTCAGAAGACAACTCAGATATATCAATGCTCCCGTTGTCGTGTACCTTTCTCACAAGATAAGGTCCCTTACATTTGCTCTGTAGCTTCCCTGGAAATAGACGAAGCCTAGCATCAAACAGCCATACTCTTTGTCTAGGCTCAAAATGCTTGTGGCTGGGATGAGAATCATGCCACTCTTTCACTCTCTCCTTATACTGTAGGCTGTTCGAGAAGGCGGTATCACGAAGCTCCTCCAGGCTGCTAACTCTGCCCTTCTCTGCTCTCCTACACTATCTGGATCTAAAAGAATATCTGTGACTGCCCAAAGTGACTTGTGCCTCAACTCAACAGGTAAATGGCACGGCTTGCCATAAACGAGGCGAAAGGGAGATGTGCCCAAAGGTGTTTTGAAAGATGTGAAGGATATTGAGAATCCTCAAGCGCATCACGGAAGCGTGTCGATCGCATCGTATGCAATCGGAACAACTAGTCGCACTAGTTGTTAGATGCAGCGGAAATTAAAATTTTAAAACTAAAGATGAAACCACATGATCACGAGAACACTTCTCGGATCGTTTCATCAAACCACAAGTATAAGGAATACCTCTTGAAGCGTGGTTGCGATCGTGAGATCCCAAAGTAGAGATCCTCCTGTCTCAAGTCCGACCCACGAAGAACGCACTTGCGGGCACGATGATGAGTCGCGTCCTTCCCGCAATCCTTGATGAAGATCCAAGCGTCGAAGAAGAAACCGAGAGTCTCTCCTTTCTCAACACAAGATGGACGACCATCTTTTGGAGGAGAGAAAGAGAGAGGGCGAGAATATGAGAGAGAGAGAGAGAGTTGTCACCTTGTACAACTCTTAATGATGTACCATGGAAAGCTACCCTAGCCCTCTATTTATATTAGTTTAGGATCCAATGGATCTCAATCCATGGGACACATGGATCCAAGGGCTATGCTTGGTCCATGCTAAATCAATGGCTATGATTGTTGTTGGTTAAAACCAACAACACTAATTTAAATTAAAAAATGTTGCAACATTATCAACATAATTTAATTTAACATTAACTAATTAAGAGATAATGTGATAAATAAAAATGGAGTCAACCAACCTCCCTACAAATGGGGTTTATTTTGTCTCCTTTTTATTTATCTTATTATTTCTTAAATAAATTGCAATAACTATTATTGCAATAATATCCACCAAATTAATTCCAAATTAATTTGTGAATATTTCAATAATGCCATTGAATATTATGTGAATCATATTCACAACCCAAACTAATTAGTAAATTGCATTTCCAATTAATTAATAAATGTGAATCCAATCCACATTATTAATTAACAAATGCTATTTACATAAATTCTCTCTCTTATATATGTATATTATAAATCACATTTATAACACACATATATCATGGATAGTGTTATCCACATTCTCTTAATCCTTGATAATTAAATCCTATTTAATTATCTTAGATAATCATTTTCACAACATGAATCATATTCATATTTAAGCTTGATAATTAAATCTCATTTAATCATCAAGTCCTTGCTTGGATATTTCATCAAAAGAATTATTCTTAAACCCTTTCATGAATAATGTGCTTTCTCCGCAGATACTTGGAGATAAGGACAGGGCGATTGTATTATTCCACGTATAGTGACTTGGATGTTGAGATCTCATCTCAAATCCAGATCTTACGGACCTCTCACAGATGCTTGATTAAATCAAGGCCGCAAATCCAATCTTCATTGAATCTGAATCTCATTCAGACCAATGTCCAACACTTGGACTAAGATCAGATTGCTTCTCTACTGGAAGGAGTCACTAAAATCCAGACCTGTTTCATCACTCCCTCGGAATGGAAGCGTCATCGATATACAATCATTTATGATCACATCACCCTTCAGGTATTCCCAATACCTGTACATCCTGCATACTGGAAGACCCATGGTCAACCCGAAGATCAAGATCAATTTTACACTGTCTTCTTCAGGGTTTGATCACTAAGTTTTTCATTTGATCATTGGGATTTGGTATCGATCATATACTTTCCAAAAGCATATATCATACCTAGGTCTTGATCATATACTTTCCAAAAGTATATATCAAACCTACAAATTCAGTCAAGCTTCCAAAGCAAGACGACCGTGCACGGAATTTGATTCTTCCCAATATCTCATGAGTGAGCTCATGTCTTCCGGTTCAGTATTGAACCTGTATGATCCCTTTGAGAGATCGTATTACTCATATGCCCTTATATGCACACCAACGCGCCGGTGTATAGACCTTGGTTAGGTCATCAACCTATTGGTCTGTCAAATGTACATACTCAGACATATAGCAATACATCTGTCTCTGGTCAGAGGATGCGTGCCTATGCTGTGACAGCATTCAACATAGGACTTAGGTTATCTCGATCTCGTTAAGTCAACTCTTTGACCTAACTAATCTGACACCTCAGAATCTCTATTCCTATGCAGAGGACCTGCATCAAGAGGTCGGTCAGATATCAGCCTATGTGAGAAAAGGATTGCCATCTCCTACTCAGGCTGGAGATCACATCTTAACAATCATCTGACGGTGCTTGATGAGTCCTCAATCTAACTCTTTAGATATTCATCCAAGCACCAGCCTCTATGATTCAATCATTGAATCAACAGCTGTATGATCATTAAGACAGCCATGGTACATAACCCTAATTGTACAGAGGGACCTATTATGCAAATTATTTATTCTTCATTTCAGATCAGGGAATGATATTTGCAATAACATTTATTGCATAATGGCTCGCCGTGGGCTCACATGTCCAACAATCTCCCACTAGCCCAAAGAGCCATTAATAGGCTAATCATTTAATCCACACTCATGTGACAATCATATGCTATTTAGAAAAATAGCTAGGTAAGCTGATCAGTCACTCTGTTCCCAAAAGACTATGCCAAGTCCTTTTACGGCACCTGCATATCCCTAGGTAACAGTGCTCGCATCCAATGCGAATGTTGCATCTAATGCAACCTATACTCAATCTTGACAAAGCAATTATAGTGTCCTTGACACTATTGCTCAATAACTATTATAACCAGTATTTCCATAATCCTTATTAGAATACCCTTATTCCGGGAGATTACTATCTCTCAAGGTATCCACAGTTAAGACCTTTTAGATCTCTATCTATAAAGTCTTAACTTCTTGAAAATAAGACATAGAGATCACCATCTCTAAAGCCTTGTCATTTTTGAAGATATTGTTATTACTGCAATCAAGTGTTTTATCTCCATAATAGGATTAGTAACAGTTTACTACTCCCACTGCATGGCAGATATCTGGCTTTTATACACATTTAGTATACATTTAGCTTCTCGTAACTGATGCACAGGTGCAAGCAGTTCTAGCATTCACTTCCTCAACTCTTTGAGGTGCTATCCCTTTAGATAGGTCAGTACCAAATCTCAAGGGAAGGAAGCCTTTCTTGGAATTTCCAAGAATGGAATATGTCCAAGGTGTACTACAAATGTGACAGTCCCAATACCCTCTTTTCTTTGCTTCTGAACAACTTCAGAACTAAGATCTAAGAGGTATTCTTGAGATCATATCTCAAGGTATGGAATAGCCAGTCTATAAAACACTTATTATCATCCTTATATCATTCCAAATGATTAGGATATTATCTACATTTAGCACGATGAACACAATGGCACTCCCACTAAGCTTCACATGGTACATCAAGATTCCATTTGAAATCATAACATTTATAATTTCATCAAATCTTATGTTCCAACTTCAAGAAGCTTATTTGAGTCCACAGATGGATTTCTTTAGCTTTCACACCTTACTTTCCTCAACCATGAAGCCGTGGGGCTACTTCATGTGAATATCCTCAGAGAGGTATTCTTAGAGGAATGCAATCTTGAATTACATCCTGAAGATGCAATAGTCAAGTTGTGTAGCTAAGGTTAGCAATATTCTGATGATTTTAAGAATGGTTACCAAAGAGCAAGTCTCATTGCAAGCAATGTCTTCTCTTCCAGTGTGTAGCTTATGGCTACGAACCGAGCTTTGAAGGTCTCTACCTTCTCATCAGGTTCCCTTTCTCTTGAAGATCCATTTACACCTTAATGGGTCAAACCCTTATAGGTGGATCCTCTAGGGTCCATATACAACACTTGTATATGAAGTCTACTTTAGACTTTATTGCTAATATCCATCTTTCCATGTCATGATCCTCAGGAGCTTCATCACATGAAGTCCGATCATTGTCAGACTTAATCGACACATGGAATACATCCTCAAACTCATTTGAAGAGGTATTAATGTTTCATCTTTAATTATCCTTCTAGTTTCCAATCTCAGGAGCCTCATTACCATCTCAAGATTAAATGAGTTCCTACACTTCATTTTCATCTTGATTCTCAAGAGAGTCATCCTCTAAGAATCATATTCTCAGAAATGAGATCTTTTAAGAATCTCAAGGTCATAAAGTAGGTATCCAATACCATACTTCATTTTCCTAATGAAGTAGCACTCTCAAGTGCTAGATTCCAGCTTACTTGCATGGAATCTTATTAAGGATATATATTGTAGTCTCTACTACACATATGGAAACTAAGAGGATAATTATGCTAAAATTCATCATTGATCAAATCATGTCGCACATGATCCAATTGTATCTCCCTACAACTCTATTGAGTTCAGGTTTACCAGGAGGAGTGAGATAGAAATGATATTCATATCTCCATAAGGTATTCTTTGAATTTTATCTAATAGGTACTTGCTATCTTGGTTAGATCAAATTCATTTGATCTTCCTTCAAATTTTGATTCTAAACCAAAATTATGAAATCTTTGAACATTTCAAAGGTTTCGCAGGTGAAGAGAAGAAATCTCATATCATACATAATCATCAATAGATATCACATATCCATAATGTTTACTACGATATAGATGATCTACATACATCAATATGTATGAGATCTTGAATACCTCGACATCTAACACCATTCCCAGAGAAGGGTGTATTGGACATTTTACTTTGAATACAATATTCACAAGTATGTAAGATTCGAAATTTTAGACATTCTAAAGTTTCATATCTTACTAGTCTATTGATCAAATCAATAGACAAATGTCCAAGGCTTGATGCCAGATCATTGTCAAATGATCTTCATCCTCCTATTGATCTTATAAGGTTTAATTTTCAGTATTAGAAATCTTAATGAACCATTCATTAATTTTCTAATTTTGTGGAGTCCACTAGATGTTAGATTACTATCTGAAATATTTCCATCATAACTCTTTATGAAAGTTCTATCTCAGAGTTCATGTTTATTTCCAACATTTGGAAACAAACAATGAGTGTACTCTACTATCTAGGTCATAGAGACATTCTCTAAGACTAAGGGCTCTCCCACTGAGAATATGAAGTCTATCTATCCAATAGAGACTGCTGCAACAATTACAGCAATATCCATGTAGATGACTACTAAACCTTAAGATCAAATTTCTAATCTTCTAATATGTATATGCAACCAATTGCAAATATCACTAGAAGATTGGGATACAATTATCAGACTTTATATTTATGAAATAATAAAGTCAGAGTCAATGATTATATGTAGATTATTCTGATGCTCTATCTGAGTCCTTCACTAAGGATTTTAGACAGCCTTGATAGTCATACTATCAACACATCAACTTATTGCAGTATTGGCATTCATCCAACTCTTTGGATGTCATATGGAAGTCACAGAAGTAGGTCAACTCTTTGACTTTCCTTCTTACTCGGGTCCGACCCATGCTTCCACTGCACTCTCTTAATCTATAAACAACCATTGCTTAAGACTAAGGATCTCTTATGTTAAATTCAAAAGAATTCAATGTAAGAGCATTTCAACATTTATACATGCTTCATTAAATTCATACAATATGAATATTATGAAGCTTCACGAATGACCAGAGTATAGACAGTAGAATGATGACACTCATCATATCTACATACATCTTAACTCTTAGACTTAGGTTCAGGTAGGTATTCAAACATTTTGAATACATCATCTCTTTCGAGCCACCATTCTGCATAATGCAGAGAACCATGTCATTCATGAATAAATGTCTAGAGCACATATGTATGCAAAAATATCTTCTTTTATTTTATAAGGATTATTCGACAATTACGATCATCATCGACATGTCACTTCCAAAGTACACTCGATGAAAGGTCAAGACTATAGAGACATACAAACCCTAAGGTGATGTCTTATTGTCTTATTTAATTGCCCTTCCTCATTATGTTGAGGGGACTTGCATACTGTAACCACATACATTATGTGTCCAATTGCAAGTACAATATCTGGATCATGAGTCCAATCCAAGATATTTTACTGGTTATTATTGAGTATAACATTGAGTGGGTTTAATGAAGGATTATCTGAAATAAGAAATTTGCATAAAGGTATATATATTATATATATACATGTTTTACTTTGATTTAGGAATTTTTATATCAAAGTTGTCTTGCCTTGTCAACATTGAAAGTTCATTCCCTTAATCACTTTCAATGTAAGAGATATTCTTACCAATATATCTCAAGAAAGATCTGGGATCTCCTTTCCTATCTTTGTCGCATCCCAATAATATGAGAACTTACGACTCCAATAAAAAGAAGCAGGAACTCATTCCGCCTTGCAAGTCCAACTTGCATTCCCAATTCGGTCTTTAACACCCGGGCCCACCACCCCTAAGATGATGTTGACCCGTTGCTAATTGAACCAACCGTCAACAGGATTAGAACTCGCTATGCGCAATCCAATATCGCCCCAATAATATGAGGACTCGATATTGGGGTCACTACGCATACGGCCTTACTCTTTCGAGAAGCAAAGAGCCCGATCCAGATGCGCTTGCATATAGGATCTGTCACTTCGGACAGGCGTCTCCTACATACAATCCCTGGCGACGGAACCCTTCGCCTTGACGGGAGACCATGGATGTCACTTATGTGATCCTCCACCTCATATTCAAATTGTAATTAATTATCGTGAATCATATTCACATAATTAATTCTTCCAAGGGAAATACACATCTATTCATAATAGAGTGTTTATTGGATATAATTAATTTAATCACATTAAATTAATCATCAATCCAATCATCAATCAACAAACATGTCTTTTACTTGAATAGTAGGTATTATCTCAAAATACGTATTATTCGAATTTTAATAATTAGAAAAATACACATTGTCTGTCTCCGGTATTATACAATCCCTACCCGCTGTCATGGCCAGTACCGACGAGAGTGGGACGGACCACATACGTTGCAACCCGCGACCCCAATGCTCTCCGACTAGGCACCATATCCGCCTCGGGAAAGGATAATACCAGATAGACCATCATGTACTTTGAGATGTTCATCGGTTTTTCAACCGAAATTATACCATAAAATATAAATCAAAACATTTTTGATTATAAGGAGATTTTCTAGACAAATCCCCAATCCTATTCAAGCAAAAAAAGGGTTTTCATGTAAAAGTTGTCCTACAACAATTGTAGGATAAACTATGGTTTTCATGAAAGCAATGTTTGTTGATGAACCAATGATCAAGATCTAATATCTCATCATTGTGGTTTAGGCAAGTGTCATTCAATGAAATAATTATTTCTTTAAATATTTCACAAATATTTATCACTAATTATTCCAGAAAATTAACAATTAATTTTCATCATGATAATTGAATGACATATCACAAGGTTCAAGATCAAAAATGTTAATTTCCAGCAGTGACCCCCAATCACTAAAATTAACTTATCTTGATCAATTTAAATCCAAAAAATGCAAACTCAGTTTCCAAAGATTGCCTATTTGATTTATTAAAGAACCCAAGTGATAATTCACGCATTTCAAGGCGGATTAGAACCGTAATCATCTCATTAATTACGTTCAAATCCGCAGTTCCCGCAACAGTGAATATAGTCATATTCAAAAAGCCATATCTTGAGCAAATAAAGTCCAAATTTAGTAAACTCAAGTCCTATGGTTTCCTTGTTTCGTGTTTAAACATTTTAAACAGAGCCGAAAAGTTCAATTTTACAGAGGTGCGAAAATTGAAATGCAGTAAAAATTTCGCAACCCTTTCAAGAACCAAATCGTCTAAGGTCTATGGATCATATCCAAAACCTTATTCAACCTGGCTCTGATACCACTTGAAGGATATTGAGAATCCTCAAGCGCATCACGGAAGCGTGTCGATCGCATCGTATGCAATCGGAACAACTAGTCGCACTAGTTGTTAGATGCAGCGGAAATTAAAATTTTAAAACTAAAGATGAAACCACATGATCACGAGAACACTTCTCGGATCGTTTCATCAAACCACAAGTATAAGGAATACCTCTTGAAGCGTGGTTGCGATCGTGAGATCCCAAAGTAGAGATCCTCCTGTCTCAAGTCCGACCCACGAAGAACGCACTTGCGGGCACGATGATGAGTCGCGTCCTTCCCGCAATCCTTGATGAAGATCCAAGCGTCGAAGAAGAAACCGAGAGTCTCTCCTTTCTCAACACAAGATGGACGACCATCTTTTGGAGGAGAGAAAGAGAGAGGGCGAGAATATGAGAGAGAGAGAGAGTTGTCACCTTGTACAACTCTTAATGATGTACCATGGAAAGCTACCCTAGCCCTCTATTTATATTAGTTTAGGATCCAATGGATCTCAATCCATGGGACACATGGATCCAAGGGCTATGCTTGGTCCATGCTAAATCAATGGCTATGATTGTTGTTGGTTAAAACCAACAACACTAATTTAAATTAAAAAATGTTGCAACATTATCAACATAATTTAATTTAACATTAACTAATTAAGAGATAATGTGATAAATAAAAATGGTGTCAACCAACCTCCCTACAAATGGGGTTTATTTTGTCTCCTTTTTATTTATCTTATTATTTCTTAAATAAATTGCAATAACTATTATTGCAATAATATCCACCAAATTAATTCCAAATTAATTTGTGAATATTTCAATAATGCCATTGAATATTATGTGAATCATATTCACAACCCAAACTAATTAGTAAATTGCATTTCCAATTAATTAATAAATGTGAATCCAATCCACATTATTAATTAACAAATGCTATTTACATAAATTCTCTCTCTTATATATGTATATTATAAATCACATTTATAACACACATATATCATGGATAGTGTTATCCACATTCTCTTAATCCTTGATAATTAAATCCTATTTAATTATCTTAGATAATCATTTTCACAACATGAATCATATTCATATTTAAGCTTGATAATTAAATCTCATTTAATCATCAAGTCCTTGCTTGGATATTTCATCAAAAGAATTATTCTTAAACCCTTTCATGAATAATGTGCTTTCTCCGCAGATACTTGGAGATAAGGACAGGGCGATTGTATTATTCCACGTATAGTGACTTGGATGTTGAGATCTCATCTCAAATCCAGATCTTACGGACCTCTCACAGATGCTTGATTAAATCAAGGCCGCAAATCCAATCTTCATTGAATCTGAATCTCATTCAGACCAATGTCCAACACTTGGACTAAGATCAGATTGCTTCTCTACTGGAAGGAGTCACTAAAATCCAGACATGTTTCATCACTCCCTCGGAATGGAAGCGTCATGGATATACAATCATTTATGATCACATCACCCTTCAGGTATTCCCAATACCTGTACATCCTGCATACTGGAAGACCCATGGTCAACCCGAAGATCAAGATCAATTTTACACTGTCTTCTTCAGGGTTTGATCACTAAGTTTTTCATTTGATCATTGGGATTTGGTATCGATCATATACTTTCCAAAAGCATATATCATACCTAGGTCTTGATCATATACTTTCCAAAAGTATATATCAAACCTACAAATTCAGTCAAGCTTCCAAAGCAAGACGACCGTGCACGGAATTTGATTCTTCCCAATATCTCATGAGTGAGCTCATGTCTTCCGGTTCAGTATTGAACCTGTATGATCCCTTTGAGAGATCGTATTACTCATATGCCCTTATATGCACACCAACGTGCCGGTGTATAGACCTTGGTTAGGTCATCAACCTATTGGTCTGTCAAATGTACATACTCAGACATATAGCAATACATCTGTCTCTGGTCAGAGGATGCGTGCCTATGCTGTGACAGCATTCAACATAGGACTTAGGTTATCTCGATCTCGTTAAGTCAACTCTTTGACCTAACTAATCTGACACCTCAGAATCTCTATTCCTATGCAGAGGACCTGCATCAAGAGGTCGGTCAGATATCAGCCTATGTGAGAAAAGGATTGCCATCTCCTACTCAGGCTGGAGATCACATCTTAACAATCATCTGACGGTGCTTGATGAGTCCTCAATCTAACTCTTTAGATATTCATCCAAGCACCAGCCTCTATGATTCAATCATTGAATCAACAGCTGTATGATCATTAAGACAGCCATGGTACATAACCCTAATTGTACAGAGGGACCTATTATGCAAACTATTTATTCTTCATTTCAGATCAGGGAATGATATTTGCAATAACATTTATTGCATAATGGCTCGCCGTGGGCTCACATGTCCAACAAGATGTCCTATATGCCCACAAGACCGAGTCCAAAAGCTATGACCAATCCTTTCGGTCAGGGCGGACGACTTTCTGCAAAATAGTCTTGATCTCCCTGTTCGACACTTCGGCGAGACCATTTGTCTGTGGATGGTATGGAGTGGCATCTCGATGGTCTATACCGAACTCGCTAGCAAGGGCCTTCACCTGGTCGTTGATGAAATGAGACCCCCCATCAGATATCAATACTCGAGGTACCTCGAACCGTGTAATGATGTGCTTCCTCAAAAATCTGCAAATTGTCCTGGCATCAGCGGTTCGGGTGGGGATGGCCTCAACCCAATGACTCACATAATCGACGGCCAACAGAATGTACTCAAATCCCTGACTCTTAGGGAATGGACCCATGAAATCGATACCCCATGCGTCAAAAACCTCATAGAAGTGAATGGGCTGCATCGGCATCATATCACGCTGTCCACAAGTGCCCATCCTCTGACAGTCAGTACACCTCTTCACGAACTCATCAGAGTCCTTGAAGAGGGTAGGCCACCATAGGCTGGATTGGAGCACTTTTTGTGTCGTTCTCCTCCCTGAGTGATGTCCTCCTGCCTCCAGCTTGTGGCAGTAAGTAAGGACGCTGTGATGCTCCTCCTGAGGAATGCACCTACGCCAGATACTATCCCCTCCCTCATGGTAAAGGATGGGATCCTCCCAATGGTAAAACTTGTCCTTCGCGAGGAAGATCTCAAGTTTTTGCCTGGGCCAATCTTGTGGAACTTTCTTGGCGACAAGATAGTTCACAATATCGGCGTACCATTGGAGCGAGGCGATAGCAAGGATCGCCTCATCTGGAAAGGTCTCACAAATAGGGTCAATCTACTCAGAATCCTCAAGATACTCCAATCGGGAGAGATGATCCTCCACCACATTCTTGACTCCAGACTTATCCTTAATCTCTATGTCAAACTCCTGGAGTAGAAGGATCCATCTAGTCAATCTGGCCTTGGCATCCTTCTTTGCCATGAGGTACCTGATGGCGGTATGATCTGTATACAAAGTCACTCTAGATCCAATAATGTTTGATCTGAACTTATCTAGGGCAAAGACTACGGCTAGCATCTCCTTCTCTGTGACTGTATAGTTCCACTGCGTGGAATCCAATGTGCGGCTAGCATAGTGGATAGCAAATGGAACTCCATCCCTCCTCTGTCCTAGCACAGCCCCCACGGCAAAATCAGAGGCGTCCGTCATGATCTCGAATGGGAGAGACCAATCTGGTGGCTGAAGGACAGGAGCCTCAACAACACAATGCTTGAGAGTCTCAAACGATGAAAGACACTTGTCATCGACAAGGAACTCAGTGTCTTTCGTCAGCAGATCAGTCAACGGTCGGGCAACCCTACTGAAATCACGAATGAATCGCCGGTAGAAACCGACGTGCCCCAGGAATGACCGTAGCTGCCGCAAATTGGACGGCGGTGCAAGTTTTCTAATGACATCAACCATGGCCGGATCAACCTCCATGTCCCTGTTGGAGATGATATGGCCAAGCACCGTCCCCTGAGTCACCATGAAGTGACTCTTCTCCTAAGATAGAACCAAGCGAACCTCTATACATCGCTGAAGTACTCGGTCTAGGCAGTCAAGACAGGAGTCAAATCCGTCGTCGTAAACCGAGAAATCATCCATGAAGACCTCCAAGCACTCCCCTACCATGTCCGAAAAGATCGACAACATGCATCTCTGAAAAGTCGCGGAGGCATTGCATAGCCCAAATGGCATGCGTCGGAAGGCATATGTGCCGAAGGGACATGTAAAGGTAGTCTTGTCCTGGTCCTCTGGAGCGATGGCCACCTGGTTGTAGCCCGAGTACCCATCCAGAAAACAATAGTGGCTCTTCCCTGCCAGTCTCTCAATGATCTGACCAATAAAGGGTAGGGGGAAATGATCCTTCTTGGTGGACTGATTGAGTCGTCTGTAATCCACGCAGACCCTCCAAGAAGTGGGTACTCGTGTAGAGATCTCCTCTCCAGACTCCGAAACCACTGTAGTGATGCCCGTCTTCTTGGGCACCACATGTAACGGACTGACCCACTTGGAGTCGGAGATGGGATAGATAAAATCGATGGTCCACCACTTCGAAATTTCCTTCATGACAACCTCTCTCAGATTCGGGTTCAGCCGTCGCTGGAACTCACGCGACGGCTTCGCTTCATCCTCGAGATAGATATGGTGGGAGCACAGGGCCGGACTAATCCCCTGGAGATCTGCTACGCTCCATCCTATCGCCTTGCGGTTCTTTTCAAGAACCCCCATCAAGCGGGATTCCTGCTCTCCAGTCAAATCAGCGGAGATAATGACTAAGTACATCTCATGCTCACCCGCAAGGAACCTATACTTCAACGACGCAGGTAGTGGCTTCAGCTCTGGACAAACTGGTGCTGGCAAATCTGGCTTCTGAAGAATCCGAGTGTATGCGGCCAAATCTGCCCGGGAGAATGAGAACTCTCTCTCATAAACTGGATCTGGAGAAGGCTGCTCAACTAAACTGTCTCTGCTCTGCTCGGCATCTACCTCCTCCCCATCTGTAGGCTCAGTGGAAATCAGATCTGGCATATAGTCATCACAATCTGCCCAATCAGACTCTTACTCCGAGGGATCTGTGTCATCCGAGGTGGCATCAGCACCACCATCATCACAAGAATCTGTCTCACGGTCGAGAACCGTCTCTGCTGCCTCTGAAGTATCCTGGACCAGGAATGTGCTCTCCAAGCTCTCTTCTGTTGTCGTCTCTGCATCAGCGGAATCTGAAAATGAGAGGATGGACTTTGCGGCTGGGTCTGCCCAAACTGCCTCATCGTCTGTGATCACAAAGTCACAGTCCTGGTGGATGTCTAGCCCAGTATCTTTCATCTGCTCTATGTCTGAGGTGGTCTCTGAGCACGATCTGTCTCTGGCTCTGATGTCCTCGACCGTCTCTATTTGTACACTTTCGCCCTCGACGCGAAAGTATACCTTCCCGCTATCATGGTCGGTCACTGCCTTGGTTGTAGCCAAGAACGGGCGACCTAGATTGATGGGGGTATCAGTCACTGAATCAGGGATCTCCATGTCCAACACTACGAAGTCCACGGGGAATTGCAGGCCCTGAATCGTGATGACAACGTCTCTCAACAACCCCTTCGGCCTCTTGACAGATCGGTCCTCAAACTGAAGGACTGTCCTACTCTGTCGAAGAGTGCCCAGCTCGAAGCGGTCAAGAAGGGTTGCCGGAAGTAGGTTGATCGACGATCCGCTGTCTAATAGAGTACAGTCGAATCTCTGCTCACTGATATGGCATCTGACATAAGGGGCTCCTGAATCTGGCCTCTTGGCCAGCAGACGGTTCTGGATCGCGAAACAAGTGGCTTTCGTCAGCACATGAATCTCTGAGTGGTGGTTTCTCCTCTTCCTCCTGACTGTGGTCCTGTCTCTAAGTGAACGCTGGAGAAGAGGGATGTGCTGCAAAGCCTCCTGAAGAGTCAGCTAAATGTGAAACCGATCTATCATTTGTTGGTTGAACTCTTCTTGATCTCTCTTTTTTGGATTTTCTTTTTTCTTCCCCTTCCCCAACTGAAGGGCTCTAGGGAATGGGATCACAGGGTCCTTCTCAGATGAAGGACTATGAAAGGGTCTAGACGGTCCGATGACCAGATCCACACATACATCATGCACCACAGTGGGACCAGAAGAAAATAAACCCTTTCCTTTATTAACAGAAATGTTCCGAGATACAGGTGCAGAAGAAGGAAAAACTACATGTCTCTCAACAGAAGCATGGGTGGCCTCAATACCAGCATCGGTTGGATCGGCTGGAAGACTTGCGGCCTCAGTACCGCGCTCTGGCTCGGCAAAATGTGTGTCCTCAGTACTACCTCCTCGAGCTGGTGAAACGGCGACCTCAGCACCGCTTGTGGAATCAGCATCCTTGGTGGCATCAGTACCACCGTCATCGTCTCTAGCGGCCTCAATACCGCTCTCCTCCTCGTCTGGTACTCTGGAAGTGTCCTCGTGGTGTAGCTCAGACGAAGTGTCACCTGCTGGCATCCTACCGCTCCTAAGTGTGACAAAGTCAGTATCAAAAAGATATGCAGACATATCACCAAAAGTATCACTAGGAGTGGCATACTCAGTACAAACTACCTGCTCAGATTTCCTCTTCATGCTGTTGGGGTTCGGCTCAATCTGGGCAGGGATGGCGGCTTCCCTCTCACGATGTCCCGCATCTCCTGGCGGAACTTATCCATCTCCCGTCGAAAAGTAGCCTGCTGGTCTGTGAGAATGCGGCCTATATCATCCCAGACAAGGTTCTCATGGGAACCCGACGGGTAGCCTCTCTGGTAGTGAGGCTGCTGGAACTGTTGTTGTGGCTGAGAGGAGTAAATGTGTGGCTGATGCTGCAGCTGGTGAGGCTGATCATGCCTCCAAGACTGTCCCTGCTGATGGGGACGAGGACCATACTGTGACTGCTGCTGTGGTGGATACACTAGGGGCTGTTGCTGCTGGTGATCTCTCTGATGGTCGTACTGACCACCCTGTCTTGATGGCTGCTGCTGGGGCTGGGCACCTCCGGTCCCCCAATGGAATCCGGGATGGTCTCATCGGATACCGGGCTGGGGGCAGTCATATCAAATCCCGTTGACATCCATCAACGTCTCTGTATCGTACTGGGGTGGCGGGAGCACTGCCAGAGGCTGATCCGGCTCGTATACCACCATCTGCATGTCTGGAGATGGTGGTGATTGGTAGGTGGGTTGCGGCTGCTGGTACGGCTCCGCCTGTACAAGATGAACCTGTCTAGGCTGCTGGTGGGAGCTGGAGCGCTGAGACTGGCTGCCGGAGCTACTCGGAGTGCCTCATGCCTGAAGACGGGGCTGAGAAGCCGTCTGTGCCTCCTGGAGACACATGAGCTGTGTCTTCAGGTCACTCAAAGTATGTACCATCTGCTCCATCTGCGTGATGCCCTGGCACTGCTTCTTCTCGATAATCTCCATCCGGTCCAGCTTCTCGCTGATGATCCCCATGTCTGCGGCAGTGGACTCGGCCTGTGCTGCGGCTACCGCGGACGAATTGGATGGACCTGCGTCGACCCGTGCTATCCTTTAGTACTGTACGGTTTGTGGCTTCTGTGGTCTGCCCTGAGTATACAACCGGGTCTGGGACATCACCATGTAGTTCTCGACCATCTCCTCGTAGATGGCCCAGACCTGGTCGTGATCCTTGGCGAAGTAAGACCCGCCACAAGAAGCGTTCACCAAGCCCTGAAGCTCTGGTGTCAGCCCGCTGAAAAAGCTATGCACAAGGTTCGGCTTGGAAATGTCGTGGTGCGGGCATCTGTCAGTCAGCTCTCGAAACCTCTCCCATGCCTCATGGAACTGCTCATTGGGGAGCATGGAGAAGTTGCTCATCAAGGCTCTAGCGGCGTTCGTCCGCCCGAGTGGATAGTACTTGTGCAAGTACTCGGCGCGGAGCTGCTCCCAGGTGTAGACGAACTTCCCCAAATGTTTCAGTCAGGTGGCTGCTCTGTCCGCTAAGGAGAAGGGGAAGGCAATCATCCGTATGGTATCCTGGTCCAGCTGACGATCGTGGACAGTACTGCAGATCATCTCAAACTCCTGCAGGTGGAGATGGGGCTCCTCAGTGGCCAACCCGTGAAACCGGGGAAGAAGCTACAAAGTGTTTAGGGGGAACTTGAAGTCCCCCACGATAGCTGGTAGCACTACCCAACGGTGCGTCAAAGTCGATCCAGGATTGTGGTTCTCCCGCATCGATGTCGGTGGTCCTGCTCCTGCTGCTGCGGTTGCTGCTGCGGCTGTTATCGCGGCTGCGGCTGCTGCGGCAGCTGCCGCATCATCGGGTCCTCCTCCGCGGTTCTCGCGGTCGGCTCTCATCTGCTCGAGCTCTCGCCTCATCTCTATCATAAATGCTCCCTGATCCCTCAACTGTTGTTGAACTGAATCTAGTGAGGCGATCAGGGTGGAGTTGATCGCATCCTGGTCCAAGACGAACATTTGATCTCGTGGACCTCCAGTGCGGTCATCAGAACTGCCGGCCATAGTCTCTGCAAAATCAAAACATCCGAACTCAGGTGCTGATAAATCATCTGTCTGTCTCTCCTCTAGCACTTGTATTTCGGTCTTAGAAGAAGGGGGTCGAGGGGGAACAGGGCGGAATCGTACTCGGGTTCGGAGAGCGGGTCTGAGCTCCCACGAACCGACCTATATGAGTGGGCTGGAGTGCTAAAAAGCGGTGCAGCTAGAGGCTGCCTAAGAGACCTCCTGCCCATCATCGTGATCTGACGAGTAGTGCAGATGAGATCTAGAAAAACTATGATCATAAGCAAACCCCCATTTCACCAACGCAACACAAGCTGAAGACCGTAAAGGTTCGGTCAATTATCTTGTCAATTTTATTTTGGTGAACAATCAAGATATCAGAGCGATTACGTGACCTGTTGGGATACCCAATACTTTCCCAACCGACTGTCCCGCACAGAAGAAGTCGGTAATCAGTCGAGAATAGTACCGGTGGGCTCTACCTAGTGTTCGGGTCACTCTCTCGCACAATTAAACTAAGCAATGAGGGGTTGCTCTCCCCAAGACAAGTTTTTAAATCAAGTGTCTTTTAGTGATCAATAGTTTTAGCAGTCCCAATTTTATGGTTTTTCTTTTTAGGTATTTTTCAATAAAAGCAAAAACGCCTAACGAATTTTTCAGTTCTCCTGGTTATTAAGTCCAAAACAGGGGGGAGAAGTCGAAAAAGCCGATGCGCGAAAATCAATGACGCATGCAGAGTAAGAGATGTGTACCTGACTCCAGCAGTCTACATGCACGATGATCCGTGCAGAATTGAAAGACAGAAATAAAACTAACTAAATGGTGCAGGTGGAAAACCGAGTCCCTAAACAGCAGTGCTACTCGAAAGAACGGCTAGCCGAACACCAGCCTCCAATCCAGAGAGTCCGGTCTAGACCCACCCCTCCTCTTCTCGACAGGTCGAGTTCAGGAGTAGCGCTTAACGGGCCAGGCTCGCGGCGCGTAGGCTCGGAGGTGATATAATAGCTATTTTATTATTTTTTTTATTTTTAGTCCAATTACCGATCTATAGGTGCAGGCAGATATATTAGGGTATTTGGATCCTAATTTTTTTACGTCACAATCAAGCAGAAAATCCTACGGCTAGGGGCTCGAAAATCCGTGTGAAACCGGAAAATGCAGGAAAGAAATAAAACCGCATAAAAAGCCGTGAAAAACCTGAACTAGCTAAGGGGTCCCCCAAGCACACCGGTGCTCGGCGAAACAGACCCCGAAAGCCCGAATCTCTGTCTCCGGTCCCTGTATTATTACAATAGTTTAAATATTACAGGAAATAAATTCTAATCTAAAGTCGCGGTTATTCCGTGGCTCTCGCACTTCTGCCTGCTCCTCGCGTCCTCCGGTGGCTCTGTAAAGAAGAGAGCTGCCTCTGACTCCCACGGTTGCTCGGCTTCCGAAGAAAGCCGCCTCGGTCCTCAGGCCCTTGCAAGAAAACAAATAAAAAGTGGTCAGACCAGATAAATGTATAAACAGGTCAAGTATATATATACAAAAATATATACAAAAAGCCGCGAAAAGAAAGCCGCGGGAAAAATCGAAAACCGACTACTAAGCCGTGCTCCCTGGCAACGGCGCCATTCTGATGGGCCAAAATCCTACTAATCCAGATCAGGTAAAAATATCACACTCGGGTCGTTGCGACCCGGATCGTGAAGAATCTCGACTCAATCAAGAAAATAAAGTGTAGACCACCAAAATAGGATAAAAATCAATGAAAAACTGATAGCGGTCCTGGCTATTAGATTAGCCTGGTATAGCGACCAAGGTCGGACTCAAGGAGCACGTAATGGCCTTGCGGCCTACGAAGTAGTCCAGAAAAGAAATAAAATAAAGTGTTTTTGGGGGATTTTTAAATGTTTTTATAACTTTTTTTTGGATTTTTAATCAATAAAGATAATAAGGAAACAAATAAACAAGCCAATACAAATAATTATTTATCTACTCAAAAATCACTCAAAAATTCAAACAGAAATGTTTTTATGTTATTTATATTTTTTCACTGTTTTTAGTTAATTTTTGATATTTTCTGATTTTTATTGAATTTTCTAAAAATCAAACAAGGCGAAAAAATGAAGGTACTGTCCAGTCAGGTGTCAAGGGACAATTTAAAATACAAAATGGCCCTATTAACACCTGAAGGTAATTTTCCTATATAGCAGAAACTATAAAGAAAATCTAGGCACCAGAAATATTAATTTTTTATTTTTATTTTATTTATTAGAATTTTTATAAGTTTTTAACTGTTTTGTAATTTTAATGGGTTTTATGAAGCCAAAAATGACCAAAATTTATCAGAAAATCAAACATAGCAAAATAAGCATTTCCTAATTTTTTGTAATTTTTAAAGGTGTTTTAATATTGTTTTGTGATTTTTCAAGTTAGACAGTAAAGAAAATGCATTTTTTAAATTTTTAAAAATATCAAAAAGTGTCGAAGATGTCTCCAAAAATTGAAGAAAATTTTACACTATGGCAGGAGCCATGTATCCAATTTTCATCACATTTGGAGTTGGTTTGCTATTTTATTAAAAATGAAAACCAAGGTACAGTGCACAGGGACCTGTACGCAAATAGTAGAAAGTCCAGGGGGTCCCGTGCAATTTCTCCACGAAATCACGCACGAGGCGCGTGACCTGGGCACTCAGGGACCTATTTGCAAGAAAACTTAGGTTCCTGGACTATTTAGTAACAAGTACTAAAAGTCCAGGGGCCTCAGTGTAAAATACCCACTAAATTATGCACATGCACATTAAAACCATTCACAGGGGTATTTCTGCAAATATCAAAAGTATAAATGCATTCAAGAACACCCTGAAACTATGAGTCCATACATGCAAATAACCCAAACAAACACGTGTCGATGCACGTGATCCACTACAGGCAGGGGTATAAAAGCAATTACCAAACACTACAGGTAGGGCTGCTAATCGAACTGAACATGTTCCTATTCGATTAGAGTTCGTTCGATAATAGTTCGAAAAATGTTCGTTCGTTTCTAAACGAACTGAACATGAACTTCAAATTTTAGTTCGATAGCTTAACGAACCGAACAAGAACATAACATATGTTCGTTCGATAAATGTTCGAGTTCGATATATGTATATGTGTATGTATTTGTATATGTAACTTAATATTTATACACTTGGTAAATTTCGAGGTTAAAGAAATTGTGGTATTTATTGGGCTTTGTACCACTTTAATTTGAATAATTTCTTATTTTTACTGCATATCGAACCTTGTTATCGAACTCCAGTTTCGAACTTGTTCATATAAACAAGTTTTAGTCAAGTTAAATTATTAACAAACTGTTATCGAACTAAACTCGAACGTTCGTTTTCTAAACGAACTCGAACTCGAACATATCATATCGAACATTTATCGAACCGAACTCGAACTCGAACTTTCAGACTTCCTTATCGAACCGAACTCGAACATAGGTCCGTTCGTTACAGTTCGGTTCAATTAGCAGCCCTAACTACAGGGTCCACTATGCAAATTACCAAACGTAAATAAAATATCTAAAATATTTACAGGACTACAGCAAAACAGCTAAAAAAACTAAGGGCCTAAGAAGCAAATTACCCTTTATTAATTCGAGGGCCAGATGCGCGCCATGTGTAGATCGGACGGTCGGGGAAGGGGCACGCCTCAACAAGGGGGTCCTCGGTCCTGATCGAGCGGCTGGGACCTCGCCACGTGGAAGATCGACGGCTGGGAAGCGACGTGGCTAACCCTCAACGATCGGACGGTCACGATCACTCCTCCAAAGATCGAGCGGTGATGGCTGCTCCTGGAGTGGACGGCTGTGATGCAAACTGGAGCTGAAGGACGATTGAATGGTTGCGGAGGGTTCTCGAAGAACTGGACTCCGACGAGGTTCGCCGGGTTCGTGCTGGCGCTGGAGACCTCCTCGCGGACTGCTGAAGATCGAAAGAGAAGCTCCTTGGCCTCCCGCGTCGAATGGTGCCCTCCGATGGCTCCACGGAGCTCCTGGGAACTCAGGCGAGGCCGACGGAGGTCGAGCTGCTGCACCTGGATGTTGAAGCCCTCAGATGGGCTCCTTGGGACCTGCAAAGATGTGCAACAGACTCGCGGGTCGAGGGCAAAGTGCCTCGACCCTGTAAGCGGGGGTGAAGGTGGTCGGTGCGGCGGGGCGTGCGAGCTCCGACAGATCGTGCTGGGAGAAATTAGTGAAATCGGGTCAGGGGCAAGGATCCGCGGGGGTTTGGTCCGCGGGGGAGAGTTGACCAGGGGTCAACAATTCCCGTGGACCAATCAGAGCAGGCCACGTGGAAATGTTTTAAAAATTGATTTAAAAATAGAAAATGGTCAAATTATGAAAAACTTAAAACATGAAAAATGTTTGTTTTAATTTTTCTATTTTTTTGTGATTTTTAATTAATTTTTTCGAAATAAAAATAAGGTATTTACATTCTAGTGCTATATATAGGTATATATACAATAAGGATTTTTTATTTTTGATTTTTAATTCATTATTTTTGTACATTTTTATTACCAATTTATATTTTATTTATTTATAGCATAAAATTAGGAATAAAAAGGTATTTTTATTTTATTTTTATTATTTATATACAAGGGTTAAATAAATAGATATATACATCTATATACATGGTATATGTACAAGGTTCTTTTTGGTTTTTAATTTGTTCTTTTTATTTTATTTTTGTTTTTATGGTTTTTATTTTATTTATTTATACCATAAAAGATAGAATATGTACAAATTTTTAGGAATTTTAATTTATTTATTTATAAGTCTAAATAAATATAAGAGTGGTTCTATATACAAGGTGAATATACACAAGTGAATCTTTTTATTTTCTTTTTAATTTTTCCATTTTTGTTTAGATTTTATATTTACAAATATTTACAAATATACAAAAGCCCATTTTATTCTATTTTTAGAGGAAAATATTTTTATTATATTCACATGTATATTTACACACATGAGCTTCCCTATCTCTCTCTACTTGGGTTTTTATGCGGTCAGGCCCATGCTGAGCCCTCCCTTGGGATTAGGTCGCTCAATATTTATTCTAAATATCTCCCTCTTCTTCTTTTGCCTCTTTATTCTTTTATTTTTGCACAAAATCATGCTAATTATTAAACTTTATACAATGCATGTCTTTTGGTAATTATTTGTATTTACACCTATCTACATGTATTTGCAAAGATTTTTGCAGCTAAAATATAAGAATAAAGAGTGATGAATGGGTATTCATCAGTAGGTTTTAGTGCTTGAAGGCCGCAAGCCCTTGGATCGATTTTGCTCAGTCGAAGGCATTTGTGTAGCTCCATCTTCAAAGCCTTTCCAGGACCCCATCGATGGGTCTTAGACCATTCTGAGCTTCTTATAATATTTTCATAAATACCCATGTTTTTATTTTATTTTCATTTTGGTCTACTCTACATCACCTCACATTTGCATACATGTAAGGAGGCTATCCATTTTGCCTCTAAAGCCCTCCGGTTTGTGTTATTATTTGGTTCAAGGAATTTAAATTCTAGTGTAATACTTTTTTGAAAGTTGCAACTAGAACCTGTCATTTGTTGGATATTGCAAATATACACATGCCAGCACATTTATTATTGAATATTCAATGATTTTTGCATGAATGTCCTTGGACTCTTATAAAGTGTTCTGGAATTCATTGATGTTTTATATTAATTACAAATAGCTCATTATCATAATAATTCATTTTTTTATCTTGTATTTTCATTACTAAAAACATTTTGCATCTAAAAGGCATGAGAAAATTATTTTAAGTTCCTAGATGTATCTTAAATCACAGATATTTTTCTTGAGAAGATTAAAAGTGTTTTCTATTTTTTTAAAATAAAAAAACAATGCATTTTTCTCTTATTTACATTAAAAATACAAAATATTATGAAATAACTTCTAAAACTTCCAAAAAATAATTATTGTTGTTATATTTTTCAACTCTAGATAAATTTCACTAGAAATTACAAAAGAAGAAATATGAAAAATAAACAAACCCCAAAAACCTTATAAAAATCATTGAAAACTATGTAGAACCCTAAAAATATAAGTTTCTATTTATAAATTTTATCTACATTATATATTAAAAATAATTTTGGAAATTGTTGAGATATTTATTTATTTTTAAATTGCAAAACAATCTGGCCTATTTATATAATCCCATGTTATGACATTTTTTAATCATTTAAAAATACATAAAACTTAGTAAACAATTGCCTAAAAATCACAATAACAAAGAAAATGATAAAAGAGACAAAAAATATTTTGCAAGATTTTATTATTTTTAACTATTTTTATAAATATAATATCAAATATATAGCTTATGTATTATTACTATTATATTATTTATATTTACTATTTTTATTATTATTTATAAAAACTAGAAATAATTTTAAAACCTTTAAAAAAGGACTATTCTTATTTGTTTTACTTAATTTATATATATATTAAATATATAGCATAATTATTTATTCCTATTTTTGAATTTTATCTATACTATATAGTATATATAAAAAATGTTTTGAGAATTTTAAAGATATTTATCTATTTTTAAATCCCATTTTGGCTTATTATTGTCAATCACTATTTTGACCTTTTAAACCAATTAAATATATATATGAAAATTCAAAAAATTATTGAAAAAATCACAACAATGGATAAAAAATAACAAATACAAAACATCTTATTTTAGCAATTTTTGAGCATTTATAAATATATTTAGACATTAAATTCCTTAAATAGCTAATATACATATTATATTGCTTAATATTACTCATAATTATTTTTAACTTTTATAAATGCATATAAATATTTAAAACCCCTTAAAAAAGTAAAAGATTGTTCCTAATTGTATTTTCATGGTTTTTATATATTTATTATTTATATAGCATAAATATTACTTATATTATATCTCTTATTATAGTTATATATATTTATTAGATCTTTATACATTAAAATGAAAAATAAAAATCAAAAAAATAAAAATAAAATAAAAAACCAACATATAAATTAAAATCCATAAAAAATAAAAAAATAGTAAAATCCAAAAAATAGAAAAGCCCTATCAAATACATAAAAATATTTGTCGATTTTTTGCATGGTTACTTAATTTTTATTGTTATCCATGTTGCTCCTTCGTGGTTCAACCCCTACACTTGTGTAGTATACACACTTATTTGTAGGGTAAAATAAATTCACTTTCATTTACATTTATTGTTCAATTATTATGGGGGTTGATTGTTGATTGACACGCTTGAGTTGAGTGTTGAGAGCCGAGAGTGGTGCTTATATAATGATTGCCAGATCCGACTTGTCAGACACCGTAAGCCCTCCGAGACTGAATGTTATACACCTTGATTTTAGTGTTCATTGACATGGATGTGAATTTTTATTTTTTTGTATATGGATAAGGATACATATATTATTTTTATTTTTTGAGGATACAGATATGGATATGGTTGCATATTTTTGGATATAGATATCCATAGCTAAGACCCTTCACAATATGATCCCCCTTCTCACATTCTTCTGACCAAGATCCTCCTTAGGAAAAAGGAACTATTAGTGGAAGGGAGAGGAAGAGGAAGGGGGGAGAGTTGAAAGAAATAAAGAGGGATGTCGATAAATGGTTAGATCTTCTATAGGTTTGATTAACTCAAGCAAACTAACTCTAGAATAGTTAAAATGACTACATGAGTTTTGGTGTAGGATGTTGCAAATTTATAGGGGATAAATATAAATAATACATGGACTTGCCTGAAATCGACAAAGTTTATAGGAGTCATGGTGTAAAAATGCTTATTTTTTATTCAACGAGAGAGGTTCATAGGGGGTTGTCTAGTGAAACAATACTACAGGGGGAGTATTTCTTCATCCATCTTTACTCAAACATTTTAACAAGAACTTACAAACACAATGATACCTATTCTAATGGTTCAAAGAGTGTGCAACACAATGGAGATGAAATAGGTGGATGATGGTTCTAAAATCGTCTTGTATGGAAACTAAAACCTATATATAATGTGCATGGCAAAACACCATATATTTCTTTGGATGAAGGTTTGATAAGTACGACATTCATCAAATTGGTTGTTTTGTTGGGGATAATCAATCCCGTGGATATTAAAGAAATGTTATCGAAACAACGACTTGACTAATTAACTGTAAATCAAATGGTAGATGAACCATGGACAATCTATAGGAATTTTAACGTGAAAAACCCTCAATGTGAGGGGAAAATCAAGGGGTTCTTTGCAACCCAAAATCAAGATCTATAACCAAAAATAGTCTCATGTGAGGGGCTTTCAAAATACCGGTCCTTTATACCATGCTACAAATCACCAAACAATGGAGAATAGTAGAGAGGATAAATATCACCAAAATGATGAATCTGTCGCCAAACTGTAGGGAAGAATGCTGAAGAAGAATTGCTCCAAGAAATACTCCCTCCAAACTTCGCGGCAACCACAAATCTTCTTTCTTCTCTCTCTATTTCTTATTTCTATCTTGTACTAGGAGAGCTTATGTTGGGATAATCATGGTGTGCACCCCATACCCTCTATTTATACTCCATGGAGATGAGAAAATAAGGAAGCATGGACTCATACTTTCAATAAGGTTAGGAAAAGATGATTCCTATTCTTAAAAGGTAATTGATATCCTTCTCCAATTAGAACTTGATTTTTCCTTTTCCAAATAGGACTACCAATGTCCTATATATGGATTAGGTTCCCATAATGAGGGGAACCCATCCATCAAATCTCCCTCTGACTGACGATGTGGGAACTGGTCCACACCTGCAAAGGAACAACATCTCTTGAACTTTCCAAGCGGCAAAGTCTTCGTCATCATATCAGCACTGTTGTCATATGTGTGGATCTTGTCAAATGCAGGTTGCTTCGATTCTAACACATCATGTAACCAATGATATCTAACATCGATGTGCTTCTATCTTGCATGGAATGTAGAGTTCTCGCCAAGGTGAATTGCACTCTGACTATCACAGTATTGCCCGTACTTGTCCTGATGAAGACCAAGTTCCTGAGTGAACTTCTTCATCTATAACAACTCCTTGCATGCCTTTGTAGCTGCAACGAATTCAGTCTCTGTAGTTGATAGTGCCACACACTTTTGAATCCTGAACCGTCAAGAAACTATGCCACCTACAAAGGACATCAAGTATCTAGATATGGATCTTCGCCCATCAATGTAACCTGCCATGTCTACATATGTATAGACAAAAAGTATAGGATTCTTTGCTCCAAAGCAAAGAGTGTATCTACTAGTGCCTCAAAGATATCTCAAGATGCACATGATTGCTTCCTAATGTTGTTTATATAGATTTGAGATGAATCTACTAAGAACTTCAACTGCATGAGCAATGTCAAGACTCGTACAAACCATGACATACATAAGGCTACCTATAGTGGATGCATAGGGAATATTCTCCATATCTTTCTTCTCTTCATTTGCCTGTGCATATTCCTTGGAGTTTAGTTTGAAATGTTCTCCCGAAAATGTGCTAGAGTGCTTGGCCTTATCCATGAAGAACCTTTGAACTATCTTCATAATTAATGTACTTCTCTTGAGAAAGTTGAAGTTCCCTTACTCCCATGTCTCGAGTGATCTTCCAACCCAATATCTGATTTGCATTCCTGAAATAACGAAAATCCAGAAGATCAAGTCAATCCACAAGGTGAATCAATAGTCGATGTAATGATCACTCAAGAACCTTGTTAAATTCAATAATTAACCCACAATTAATAAAGAAATGAAACAAAATATGTCGAGTTAAAATTTATTATAACTCTACAAATGATGTGTATAAAGCTATTATGTATAGAGTGTCGAACACAGGGGGCAAATGGGAGAATGGGGCAAATTAGTGCACAAAATGTGTGTTCTTCTTGTATATTTTTTCTTTTTTTTATTTTATATATTTTTTTTGTTTATAAATTTTTAAAAAGTAAATTTTCTAATTTTTTTCCTTTTTTTAAGTTCTTTTTCTTTTATAAAAGATATATAAAAAATGTAAGTAATACACAAGGCTGCATATAAACTATAGGGAAATATATAAAAATGAAAATGAAAAAATACAGAAAATAAAATATTTTTGGGTTTTAAATAAATTTTTACTATTTTTCAAATTTATTGGATAATTTTTCAAATTTTTATGAATTTTAAAATCCAAAATAATCCACAATAGGGATTAAATAAAAAGGCCAGATTAATTTGGAAATTAAAAATAGAAAATAAGGTCCAAAATTTTCCAAATAAATTTTAATATATTAATAATTATATAAATAAAATTATAAAATAGAAATGAATATTTTTGGAGTTTTTAAGAAGTTTTTAGATTTATATAAAGGATTTTGGAGCTTTTAATTTTTATTAGTTATTTTTCTATTTTTAGTGGTTTTTAGAATAAAGGCTAAAAATATTTAAATAAATAAAATACATTTTTAGTAATTTTTCAAAACAATTTTATATGTTTTGTGGGTTTTTTCATGCAAGTATGGCAAAATTCATGCTCTTTTGATTTTTAATAAATAGGGAAAAGTGGTAAATTGCAAATCTAAAAATATAACATGACAACACATACTAATAGTCACCTAATCCTATTTTTTGAGATTTTTTGCAATATAGATGATATATTTAATAATATAAATAAACAAAAAAATCCCTGAACTAGTATATGCATATATGCAAATAAAGATAAAGTTAAGGTGTTTCCTGCAATTTTTCCAAAAAATACTAGACTGGAATTAAAAATTCTAGAATTAAAATGAAATACATAAAGTCGTAAGGGATTTCCTACAAAATGCCCACCTCACATGGGAGCAAACATAAAGTGAGTTGGCAAGGGACCGAAGTGCAATACGATAAAGTTCAGGGGTCATCTTACAAAATACATAAAATTTTTAAACTATCTAATTATTTTACAATACTGAATAATAAAATAAAAAAAAGAGGGGAATGAAGTGTAAATTACCCACTCAACGCCAGATTTGATGGATGAAGGGTTCTCACTTGCCACGCATCGCTGCCAATAATGGTTTGTTCTCGATGGTGCAGACCAGATCACGCAGTTGGAATCAATGGCTGAGATAAGTAAAGATCAGATAGTGGCTGGACGATCTGGAGTAGCGGGATGATCAGGCAGTTGGAAGGGGCTCTGGAAGAATAGGCCAAGAACTCACCGATGGCAAGTCTCGACCTCCTCTCCTTTGTTCTTCCAGCCTCCTGAGAAGCTCGGGCAAGGGGGAAAATTGAGATGGGGCTCCTCCACTTCAACTGAAGGTCTCTGATGAGCCCCTAGAGTTGCGATGAAGGCTGGCAAAGTTGGGGAAGAAGATCTTCTCCAGGAACCTCTTTCTCAATCAAAATCGACCCAAGAGGGTCCTTTGGCCCTTTAGAACATGCAGAAGAATGAAACACAACACAAGGGTGGTTCTGGGGGTTTTATTTTGGTGAATGGATGTGAAATGGAAGGGGTGGAGGCTATTCCGGTGAGGGGAGGAGAAAGGAATGCCGAAGTCCAAATCCATAGTGGATCTGGTTGATCGGAGTATGGTGGGGTGTAGTAGAAGCTATAGGGAAGAGAGAGAGGGTGGAGGGAAGGTCGGAGACATTATGGAGTACAATGAAAGGATTCGTCGGAGCTAACCACAAGTGAACTTTGACTTTGTTTAGTTATGCTAAATCATGGGATTAAAGCATAAAACAAATAGAGGAAATTAAACCTATGTTTAATAGCTATCTAAAATCGTAAAGAAAATAACCTCAACTGGTCGGAGCCAGGAGATAAATGGCCAAGGTGGCCAAAGATGGTGGAATAGGCCTTCAGACCTCTCCTTGCTTCGCTTCCAGCAGGTGGAGAAGCTCATGTCACCAGCTTCAATCATGAGCACACGAAAGAGAGACAGAATGGGGGCTAAAGGAGATTCAAATTCGAGAAGTGGGCTCGGGTAAAGGTTATGTATAGTGATTGAGGACTCCTAAGAATGAGGAGAAACGGGCTAATCAACGATGCAAGGATTGAGGAGACAAGCTTCGTGTACTAGAGATGAACAAGGAAGAAAAGTTCAAGAGGAACCAATCCAAAAAAATTGCAAGATTCGGGCCACAAAAATCGAAGAAAAATGAGTCAAACTAGGTCTGTCAGAACCTAGCATCTCGGTCAGAGAGTTGACCGAGGTCAACTAGAGGTGAAACCTAGTTGGTCCACGTGGACCAACCAGAAAAATCATGCCCCAAAATTATTTGTAAATTGAATAATAAATAATAATTATAAAATAAAAGTTGTTCGTTATTTTTTGTAGTAATTTATTATTATTATTATTATTTTAGAGTTTCTTTATTACAAGTTAATTTTTATGGTTTTATTTGTAGGTATATAATCTTTTTTGAGTCTTTTATTTTGTATTTTATATTTTTTTTTATTTTTTTTTCATATTTTATATATTTATAACTTGTTTTTATATACATGAATATATTTTTATTATATTTTCCTAATAGAATATATACACTTAAATAAATAGGGGTATTAATTATATAGGTATAAGTATAGGTATTTCATCTATGTATTGTGTATACATATTTTATTTTTGTATTTTATTTATGGTTTTATTCTATGATCAATATGTACATAGGATATAAAGAATATTTACAAAATTATAAAATTATAACAATAGAAAAATAATAAAGAATAAATAAAATGACTTTTATATAGGTAAACAATACAATAGGGGTCTGAAACCTAACTTTCACACATTAACTCCAAAAAATATGAAACTACCTTCATTAAATAACTTATTAAAAGTTATATACAATTAAAGTTATTTTGATAAATTTGGAGCTTTTAGTTAGGAGATATGGGTTTGGGAAGTTGGGATTTTGGCTTTCTATTTAAAGTATAAAATCAACACAATATACTATTTTTATTAAATTAATTTTGTATTTTTCTATTTATTATTATATACAACTTTCATGTAAAAATTTTATTGATTTGAGGTATAAAGTAATAAAAAATAAAATAGGTTTCAAAAATGAATTAATGATGAATAAATAAATGGCATTTTATTGGATTTATTTACCTTTATCTCCCCCTATTCTATTCATTGTCGACCAAATCAATTCTTTACTTGGTCGTGTGGTTTAGGGTCATAAAATACCTTAGGAATTTTATTATTTTTCTTTTATTTCTTTATTGGGGAAGAGGTGGTCAGTCTGCCCTAAGAAGGAAAGGAAAGGATCCTCTCTATCATGAGGCCTACTCGCCAAACCAAGCCCGCCGTGATCCCCCTTCCAAACCCTATAATTTTGACATTAAAAACTATATTTTATACACAATTAATGGAACAAATAATGAATGTTTATTTATACAAAATAATGTTATCTACATGCATTGGATTGTGTTAGTAAGGTCAAAATGATAGAATAAAGGTGATGAGATAGAGATTCATCACCCCCTATACTTGCAGTTGCTATTCCCTAACAAACACTTATGAAATAAGTACAGACAATGAAAATAAAGAAAAAAAAGAAAGCACTTGGAATTATTGTCGACTTTTAAACATGTCTTGACAAAATCAAAGTTTGGAGTTCAGATAAGGCCGTTGGATTAACGGTATGTTCGTAACCACATGGAAGTCAGGAAGTGTGACACAATAGCCCTTAGGTTCCATACTCCTACATCCATTCCAATTCACAACCAGGTCAGAACCATCCTCCCAGTCGCATACTCTTGCTACCTTGAACTGATAAACCATGTGTATGAATTTTTTCAGCTCTCCCCAGACAAAACCAGTGAACTATCGAGGTGTTTGCTCTTCTGGAAGCTCGTCCTCATGGAGACAGATATTCCCTTCCAAGGTCAGGTACTTCTGATCTTACAATCAAATGGGGAATAAGTTAGAAGAATGGGAAAAGAAGTGGGAATGGACCAGTGTAGTCTTCATTCCCTTTGTAAAGTCAGTCAGTGTAACCGATTCTTCACCAAGAAGCAGGCTTTTCTGAAGCTCAAATTTTGGTGGAATTTTCGGTATAGGCTTCATTGGATATTTTCTTTGACATGGTACAGTTTCTGCATTCTTTCTTGTGCCCCGACGGATATATCATCTTTTTGTTCCACTATTTTTTTTAGGTCTTGGAAAAAGTTGCATTGGTACACCATTCCTCATCCGAAACATGGTCTCAATATGTCTCCAGTCTTTAGACATCACTGTTACCAAAATGAGTGGGTTAGAGTACTGGTGTCATAAATCTCCGAGAATGGTTCCTTAACCACCCTTGATGAAGCGGCCTTGCATCATCCCAACTTAGATTCCAAGATTTTTCAGCAGTCCATCTGAGTTAAGCTAAGTGCTAGATGCAAGGTTTCCAATCAAGTCATCGTCTCAAGAGTCTTACGGGTGATATGAAAGGTCCTAGCTAAGCACATTGAATTGACTGATGAGCATAGTCTTATGGAACATAATCAATTAAGTCAAGGTGACCTGAAATATCTCCACTTCCAGACCTCAATGGGTTCCTCTGAGATTAAGTGTATTAAGGTATATTCCAAGTTCCAATCTTCAGACTTTATTCTGGCTTGTTCAATTGTCTAGGTTATTTTGAAAAATGCGAATACTATGCACAATGCAAGAAAAATGTTTTTGTGATACAATTTCTCTATTTCTGGGTTTCTAAAAGTTTTTGTAAAATTTTATGCAATTTTCAAAAAGATTTTGCAAATGTTTTTGGAATTTTTGATTTTGCAAATGTTTTAGGCATTTTTTGAAATGAAATATTTTTGGAATAAGAAACAGGAATAAATATTTACACTAGAATGCATCTTATATTTACAAGAGGTGGGTATTTAAGAATTTACACAAGGGATATGTTATTATTTCTATAGATGCATATATACAATCACTAAAGAATTTTGTGTGATGTACATATTCCTCAAAATTATTTGAATTTTTTAAATATTTTTTGAAAACTATAGTCCAAAATAGTTTTTTCAAATAATTTTATAAACATTTACAAACATTTGAAAATTATTTTGCAAAGGCTTTTCAAATAGTATATATAGAATTTTTAAAATGATGTTTCAACCATTTTCCAAACCATTTGCAAATCAGTTTTCAAAACTTTTATTTCAAACAAAGAAAAGAAATTTTTACAAACAAATATTTTTTTTCTCAAAGGTTTAAAATATTAAACAAAATATTTTCCAAATAATTTTCAAAATATTTTAAAAAAGATTTTCAAACTATTTTTCAAATAGCAAAATATTTTTACCTGATTTATTAATCAGTATATAGAAAAACAATTGGGAATAATATGCATATTTCTATTAAGTGATTTTAATGAATTTTATTATATATAAATAGTGTTTTAGCCATATTATTGGAATTACGAAAGTACTAGTTATGGCTACGCAGTATATACAATGCCCCTATACTTAGCTTGAGTTATGTCCTCAGATCAGAGAGAAAAAGAGAAGACATAACTCATACTGAGTATAGAAAATCCTAAAGAACAACGAATAAGGAAATAATGAAAGAACGAGAAATGAATGAATGAGAAGTTGACCGTCCCCCAATATTTAGGATCAAATAATCCTAAGTATGACAGACTATATACAAGGAAAGGTGAGTCAAGGGTGAGAATGTATGAAATCACAACTCGGCTTGTCTCCCCCTATACTTAGGGTAAGATATCCCTAAGTATAGACAAGAAGAGGAGAAAATGGACACAGTCAAAGAATGAAAAATTTGGAGTGCACACCCCCTATACTTAGTACAAAGTACGTCCTAAGTATAGAAATGAAGATGGGTGACACATTTTCGGTAGAAAAAAATGAAAAGAAAAATAAGAAAAGAAGGAAAGAAGAAAAATAACACTCAGTTCATCTTCCTCCCCTATACTTAGGACAGAGTACGTCCTAAGCAAGGCAAAACACGAGGAATGAGGTAGATGAGAACAAAGGAGAGATAGAGAGAAATAAAATGAAAGTGAATACACAATGAGATGGATATACAGAGGATCAAGAAGGTAGAAAGCGAACCTTCTTGCGTGATCGTTGAGGAATGGATCTGACAAGGTGAAGGTTGACATCTGGGTCCTCAATAGACACATTTCGATCAAGATTGCCTGGTAAAGATCCCCCGCAATCCTAAGGTGAGAAGTCACAGACGGGTTAGTGGAAGAAGTGTGGCTAGGTCTGGCCTAGGGTGCCCCACTGATATCAAAGTGAAAAGGCTCAAACTCATCAATGGAAATAGTCAGGTCAAGTCTAGCATGGTGAGTCTCTAGGTCATCATCGAAAGGCCCGAATTCATTGATGAAAGCAATAAGATCAAATTCAGTCTCTGAAGTCTCTCTAAGTCTGGCCTTCGCTCATGTCTATCATATAGATCTCTTGGATGTCATCAATACAATGCCAATCACAGGAAGAGGGAACTCCAAAGTCTATGTTTTTCAGTATTCCTCCATGTGGAGGAATTCTTGGATCTCATCATCATCCATAAAGTAAACCTCTCTGATATCAACATATAGGTCGTAGGCCTCGGGGTCGGCTGAGACCGGTGTAGTCACATCAGGTTTAGGTCTCTGGTCAGTAGTAGGAGCAGCGATGACCACGGTGCTCTCATCATTAGAACAGAAGTGAATCTCTCATGATCCTTAATCAATAACGACTCTCGTAGAGGCGAGAAAGGGTCATCCGAGCATGATTGGAGAGTTCCCCCCAGTGGTGGAGGTCTCCATGGAAAATACAGCGAAATCAACAATGTGTCTCATGCCTTGAATCCAAATGACAGTGTTCTCTAGAATACCCTTCGACCTCTTCATTGGTCCATCAACAAATTGGACAATCATCTTGGTCTTCCTTAGAGGCCCTAAGTGAAGAGATTGTATCAATGAGAAGGGTATCATGCTAATTGAAGTATCATCGTCAAGGAGAGTATGATCACATGATAGTCAGATATGGAACATCTAATGAAAGGTGTAGCAATGTTCCCTTTCCTAGAAGAAGGGCGATGGGTAGCGGTGTGAGCAGTGGCCATGATTAAGAAATAACACTCAGATCTGCTCCTTCGCTTTCTCTTCTTGGGTAGTAGAGCAGAGAATTGGTCATGGCCTGGCGAAGTGGATCTTCAATGATCTCATGAATAGCCGTCACCAATTCTGGTTAAGTCAATACTTTTGAATTTTTGGATCTCCTTTATAAGCCCGAAATCCCAAGCGACTAAGGGTAAAATATGTCACTGGTCGTTGCAACCTCAACCACTCGGATCGGAATCAATCAAGAAAATCAAGAAAGACCACCAATATAAAAATCAAGCAAGCAAGCAAACAAAAAGCGGTCTCGCTATTTTATTTTACATAGTATAGCTACCAGGGTCGAACACAAGGAGCACGGTATGGTAAACCTACGAAGTAGTTGGATATCCAAAAACTACTATTTTGGTGGATTTAATGTTTTTAAAATTTTTTTGGAATTTTTAATATTAAGAAAAAAGGTAAAAGCACTCACAAAACCTTAATCAAACAATTATTAAAAACATCAAGAATACTCAGAAAATTCAAATAAAAGTATTTTTGGGTTTTAGAAATAGTCAAATATTTTTGTTATTTTTCTTGGATTTTCCTGTTTTTAGTGAATTTTATAAAAATGAAACAAGGCTGAAAATACAAAACAATGTGCAGCCAGAATCTAAAGGCACTTTAAAAAAACCTGATGTGCCTATAAAATTCAAGCAACAATTTTATTGTAAACTAGAAATAAAAATATAACAAAAACTAGAAATGCAATTTTTAGAATTTTTATTAATTTTTAATGATTTTTCTAAGTTTTTCAATGTTTTTAATTTTATGGTTTTTATAAATCCAAATGCAATAAAAATTGGATACAAGTGATAACACAATAAAACAAATAAACACTAATTTTTTGGTTTTTTAGAGGACTATTAATATTTTAAGTTGATTTTTAAAACTGGACGGAAGCATTTTTTAATGTTTTTGAATTCTTAAAAATATCAAATGCAAACAAAACTAGCCCAAAAATTCAAAGAAATTTTTACACCATGGCAAGAGCCATGTATCCAAATTTCACGAAATTTGGGTGAGATTAGCTATTTATTTAAGCCAATCAAAGAAGACAGCACATAGGGACATAAATGCAAATAAAATAACTTCCAGGGACTAAATAACAACACGCATCAAAAGTCCAGGGGCCCTACTGCAATTTTTACACAAATTTTAGCACATGTCAAATCTTAGCATGCACAGGGGTATAAGTGCAAGTATTGAAATTAAAGTATCAAATCATAACATCCATTAAACCCATGCCCATACATGCAAATATCCCAAAAAGACATGTGACGAAGCACGTGCAACCACAACGGAGGGACTAAAATGTAAATACAAAACACTGCAGGGGTAATAATGCAAATAAGTCCACTATGCAACTTTATTTTTACAGACTAAATAATAACAAAAAAGAAATGCAGGGGAGGTGACGTAAATTACCCAGCCGACTTGTGCAAGTCACGTGGGGTGATAGGTGTCGCTCTCTGAATGGAAGACGATCTACGGCTCTGGTGCTGACACCTGGTGGATCTAACGATGGTCTTGCGGGTGCGAACGTGGGCGTACGGGGACCGTTAGATGTCAGATCTAACGGCCTGACAAGGCGCAGGCGATGGACGATCGGGCAGCGGCAACAAAGTCGTGGGGCTCCTCCGCGTCGGGTGGACGGGTCCGATGGTCCGGCCAACGATCGGATCTCTAGGAAGGGGTGTGTGGCCTGAGTGAGCTTCGGCGAGGTATAAGAAATGTGTCCTGGGGCGTCTCTGTGCACGCTCTGACCTGCAGATGAAATCTTAGACTCGGAGGGACACTCTAGTCGGGGTTATTTGGCCTAAAGATACGTGAAGCGACAGCGAATGGCGACAGGAGGTTCTGGCGAGGCAGAGGAGGGAACCTAAGCCTAATCTCGGCTCGGATAGGATGCGGGGGAAGGGTGAAGGTGATCAGGGTAGTCGATCTGAACGGGTGGAAGTGACTGAAGGAGCTCCTACCACCGAGTCAGAGCTGGCGGAGCAGTGGGTGCATGAATCGAAATGGGAGGAACTAGGATTAAAAAGAGGTATACCCGATGGTCCGAGATGAATCCTCGGCTCCAGGGAGTGAGGTCGGTATGGGTCTTCGCCTCTACCACGCTGCAGAAGGCGGGGAGGCTCAAACGCGACAGATCTCCGGCCACGTGAAACGAGCGTCGGTTACAACAGCTCTTTCCGACTACCAAAGGGTTCCTCCGATTGCTGTCACCAAAGGGAAGGTATCTAGGGTAGACGGAAGGTGTGCAACACGAGATGAAGGCTTGGGGAGAAGAGTGAAGCTTTTATAACAAGTCCCAGGTGGCGAAGAAGAATCAGAGCCCGCACGTGAACCGAGGAAGATCCTGCCTTCCCTAGGATTCGGGTGAAGAAGGGTTCGGGAGGGGGAGTTTACCGAGGTCAATCAGAAAATTTCAAAGTCAAAATTCTTTAAAAAATAAATTAAAAATCGAAAATGATTTTATTTTTAAAATATATTCAACATGAAAAATGTTCCTTATTTTCCAAACTATTTTTTAGAGGTTTTTATTTATTTTTCTTGAAAAAAATTAAGGTATATACATTATGTTACATTATGTACATGTATAAAGTATTTATTTATTTATTTTTATTTTTATTTTGTTTATTTTGTACAAATACCCCAATTTTTATATTTTATGTAACTATAACATAAAATTCGGAGTATAAAATAATTTTTATTTTATTTTTATGAGTTATTTACAAGTGTTAAATAAATAGGTATATGTTACATTTATACATGTAATATATACAAGGTGAAAGAGAATTTATTTTTATTTTTATTTTATTTTTCTAATTTTTGTTTTATTTTTAGGAATATATACAAGGTAGTATAAACACATTTTTATTTTGATTTTTGTGAAAATAAAATATTTATTTACATAGAAGGAATATACAAGGTTGAGTGGCCCTATATCTCTCTACTTATTTTATTTGGCGATCAAGCCCATGTTGGGCCCTCTCTTGGGATTAAGTCACTCAATATTTATTCTAAATATGTCCCTCTCTTCTTTTATTCTTTATTCTTTTATTTTTACACAAATATATGCTAATTATGGGTATTTAACAAATGCATGCTTATTTGTAACTTGTTGTATTTACAACTATGTACATGGTATTTTGCCAAGATATTTAGCTAAAATAAAAGAATAAAGAGTGATGAATGGAGATTCATCACTCCTCCATACAAGGGAGGAGATCTGAATCAACATCTACACAAGGATGAATTAGAGAAGCCTATATAGGTTCATCTTTGGGGTCAAAGGTAGGACATGGGATGAGTGAATGTGTGAGAAAATGGTCTGGCATGGGTGTCCTCTCCTCCCAAAATGGCTCGACTATGTGTCTCATGAAATCTTTCTGTATTTTAAATTTTTTTCTCATTTTTTGTATTTTGGATGATTGCAAGCTCTCGTGGATGTTCTCAAATGAATCCATATCATCAAATGGTGAAGTGTCATTGTGGCTCTTATTGATACTAAGGAGGCCATCTACCTTCTTCTTTATGTGAGTCATCATATGGCTCAAGGTCTCAAGTATGGACAACATAAGAGGTAACTCCCAAAGCTCAGTCTCGAGTGGGTGAGGTGGTGGAAAATTTGACGGCAGTGGTGGGTCAAAGTCTGAGCCCTGAAAAAGTGGGTTAGGTGGATATGTACAAAAAGAAGAATCAGGAGCAAGGTTCTCCTCATAACAGGGAGGTGGATCAAAATCTGCTTCCTGAAACAAAGGATTGTTCGAATATGTACAAAAGTCTGGAGCAAAGTCCTCCTGTAAAAATAAAGGTGGGCTAACTGGAGGGTATGAGGGATCCGCAAAGTTCGAATAAAAATCACTCCAGTTGGCCATCTCTGAAACAAAAGGAAAATGATAAGGAGAACACGAAGGTCAAATCAAGAGATGTAAGAAAAGGCATAAATGTGTAGAAGATTGATCACGCACAAACACAAACAAGTATACACAAAAAAACCCCTCAATTCAACTACTCAACACAATGAGACTGTGAAAGCTCGTTTTTTATCTTTTCAAGTTTTAAAGTTAGGTGAGAATACAAAATTGCACAAGCACTTAGGAGGCTAGGGATTGGGGCACTAACCTTTGTGTGTATGTAGGCAAAGTAAAACAAATACAATGAGGGGGTTACTCTCTCCAATACAAGATTTTTTTTATTTATTTTAGGGTCGAGTAAGCTTAGCAGACCCAATTTTGTGTGTTATCAATTTTTTATATTTTTAATAAGAATGCACGATCCTAAGAGGGAATCAATTCCTTTAGTAACATAGGCGATCAAAATCAAAGAGAGAGATAGAATCAGAAAAGCAATGCAAGGTAAAATCAATGATGCTTGCTAAGTGGAAATGCTCACCTTACCTCCAACTCTCTTCATGCAAGGATTCTAAGCAGAATTGAACATATCTATATACAAATGCAAAACTGATGAAATTACCCTACAATGGTAACTACTATTATCGTGAAACACAAAATGCTAATTATTCAGAAATGAGACCTAAGTCCGGTCTTCGATGCCACTCGGTGCTTGCCACAACGGGTACTTCACATACTATATGCAATCTCTCTGGCATGTCGTCTCAAGTCCAAATAACTAGAAATTCAAATTTTGGCTAAGTCCAAACAGGAACTATAGGTGCATGCAATGGTAATTAGGTTTTTGTCCTTAATCTATCGTCAAGCAGATCCTAAACTTAGGGCTTAATCACACAAATAAAATAAAAAAATCATGAAACAAAATAAAAAGAAAATTGAGAAAAGAATGACAAAAATCGATGAGCCCCCAAAGGAACAATCCCTCAGACAGTAGACCTCATGAAGTGTGTCAAAGTCCTGAGAATTTTGAATATTACAATTAATAGTAGCTCTCTCATTTGAAATTACAAATAAAAATGAAAATAAAACTAAGGTGCTATTGTCTTCAAAATTTCCTTCAAGCTCTCCTTAATCGCTTTCTCATGTCGGCTAGGTCAGTAAGATGACTCTGCTTCACGTGAGTGCACAGGCGCTCCTAGAAGAGCTCCTCCATCGATCCACGGTTCCTTGAAATATATTCAAACAAAGATGATGGTTATACAATTCAATAAATAATATCAAACAAAAATGAAAATAAATAAAGGAAAATAAAGAAAAGTAAGAAGACAGGGGTAAAAATCCAATCTCCACGACATTGCTCCCGATCAACAGCACCATTTGGAGTAACGAAGATCTAGAGGGTCGTGTCAATCCGCAAGGTGGATCAACAGTTGATGCAATGACCGCTCAAGAACCTCGCTAAATTCAAAATGTAACCCACAATTAAGAATCAAGCAACGAAAATAAATGTGCGGAGTTAAATTTGATTATAACTCTACAAAAATGTGTATAGTGCGAGTATGTGTAGAGTGTCGAACACCGGGAGTAAACTGGAGAATTGTGCAAATTCATGCACAAAAATGTATGTTCTTCTTGTTTTTTTTAGTTTTTCATGTTGTATATTTATTTCTTAATTTTTTGTTTTTTATTTTTAAAATTGTTTTTAATTTTATAATTTTTATTTTCTTTTAATTTTTTATGATTTGTTAGTTTCTTTTTTATAAAAGATATATAAAATATGTAAGTAATATACAAGGCTATATATAAATTATAGGGCAATATATATTAATAAAAATTAAAAAAACATAAAATAAAATGTTTTTGTTTTAGATAATGTTTTACTATTTTTGGAATTTTTACATAATTTCGCTAATTTTTATGGATTTTTAAAATTTAAAATATCCTAAATCAAGGATTAAACAAATAGGTTGGATTAATTTGGAAATTCAAAATAGCAAATAATGTCCAAATTTTTTTTAAATTAATTTAAATATATAAATAATAATTTAAATAAAATTATAAAATAGAAATGCATATTTTTAGAGTTTTTAGGATTTTTTAGATTTTTATAGAGGATTTTGGAGATTTTAATTTTTATGAGTTTTCTTTTTCTATTTTTAGTGGTGTTTGGTTTGAAGGTTCAAAATGCTTAAACAAATAAAATCTATTTTTAGGTATTTTTTCAAAATGATTTTATATTTTTTTATTGGTTTTTTCAATCAAACGAGGCAAAATTTGTACTCTTTTGATTGTTAATAATCAGGAAAAAATCTTGAATGCAAATATAAAAATATAACATGAAAACACATAATAAGAATCTAATCCTATTTTTTGAGATTTTCTGGAGCATAGAAGGTATATTTAATAAATATAAATAAATACACACAAATCACTGAACTAGTAGGGGCATAGATGCAAATAAATATAAAGTTAAGGTGCTTCCTACAATTTTTCCAAAAATATTAAAATGGAACTAAAAATTCTAGGATTAAAATGAAACACATAAAGACATAATGGCTTGCCTGCAAAATAACCACCTTACGTGGGACCACACGTAAGGTGAGCTAGTAAGGAACCAAAGTGCAATACAATAAAGTTTAAGGATCAACTTGCAAAATACACAAAAGTTTAAAACTATCTAATTATTTCACTGGAGTGAATAATAAAATAACAAAAATGTGGGTGGTATAGTGTAAATTACCCCACTCAGCGTCGGATCTGATGGATGAAAGATGCTCACTTGTCAAGCATCGCTTCCTCGATGCATGATGGTAGTTTGCACTTGACGGTGCAGATCAGATCACACGATTGGAATCAATGGTCAGGGAGAGCAAAGATCGGACGGCAGTTGATGGTCTAGAGCAGTGAGAAGATCTGACAGCTGGAAGGGGATATGGAAGAATAGGCCAAGAAATCGCTGATGGCAAGTTTCGATCTCATCTCATTCGCTCTTTCAGTCACCTAAGAAGCTCAGGTGAGGGGCAAAATGGAGCTAGGGATCCTCTGCTTAAACTTAAAGGTCTTCAATGAGCCCCTAGTGCTGCAACAAAGGCTGGCGAGGTCGAGGAAGAAGAGCAGCTCCATGAATCTCTTTCTTGATCAAAATCGACCAAGGAGGATTCTTTGGCCCTTCAGAACCTGTAAAAGAATGAAGAACAATACAAGGGAGATTCTGGGGGTTTTATTAGGGTGAATGGATGTAGAATGGAAGGGGATGGAGGTTGTTCCAACGAAGGGAGGAGAAGGGAACGTCGAAGTCCAGATCCACATTGGATCTGATTGACTGGAGTGTAATGGGGCATATGAGAAGTGACATGGAAAAGAGTGAGGGCGGAGATAGGTCGGACACAGTGGAGCACAATGAACGGGTTCGTCGAAGCTAGCCTCCAACGAACTTCGAATTTTCTTAGCTATGCTAAATCACATGACTAAAACACAAAACAAAGCAGGAAATCAAACCTAAGTAATAACTATCTAAAATGCAAAGAAAATAACCTCGACTAGTCGGAGCCAGAAGATATGGTACATCGCAGCCAAGGTGGTCGGAGATGGTGGAACCAACCTTCAAGCCTCGCCTTGCCTCGCTTCCAGCAGCTGGAGAAGTTCATGTCACCAGCTTCAATCCGGAGCACATGAAAGAGAGCCAAAATAAGGGCCAAAGGAGATTCAAATTCGAGAAGGGGCTCAGATGAAGGTTATGTACTGGTGACTGGAGGGTTCAAAAGAACGAGGAGAAATGGACAGATCATCGATACAAGGATTGAGGAGATGAGCGGACATGTAAGAGGGGTGAACGAGGAAGAAAAGTGCAAAAGGAATCAATCCAAAAAATCACAAGATTCGAGTCGTAAAAATCAAAGAAAAGTGCAAAACTAGGTCTGTCAGAACTTAAGACCTCGATCAGAGAGTTGACTGAGGTCAACTAGAGGTGAAAGTTGGTTGGTCCACATGGACCAACAAGAAAAATCCTACCCCCAAATTATTAGTAAATTAAATATAAATAACAAATGATTTTATTAATTTTAAGTTATAAAATAAAAGTTGTTTGTTATTTTTTGTTGTATTTTATTATTATTATTTAGAGTTTATTTATTACATGTTAATTTTTAGGATTTTATTTATAGGTATATTCATCTATGTTTTGAGTGTTTTGTTTTTATTTTGTATTTTTATTTTGTATTTTTATTTTATTATTTTATTTTCATAGTTTATATATTTATAACTTATTTTTTATACATAAATATATGTTTATTATATTTTTCTGATATAATATATATACTTAAATAAATAGGGGTTTTATATATATAGGTATTTAATCTATGTTTTTTGTATACATATTTTATTTTTTATTTTATTTATGGTTTTATTCTATTCTAAATTTGTACATATACGATAAATAATATGTACAAAATTATAAAATTGTAAAAAGAATAAAGAATAAATAAAATGAATATTTTATATAGGTAAACTATACAATATGGGTCCAAAACCTAAGTTTCTCACCTCAACTCCAAAAAATATGAAACCACCTTCATTAAATAGCTTATTAAAAGTTATATACAATTAAAAGTGATTTTGACACATTTTGAGTTATTATAGGAGATATAGGTCTGGGAAGTTTGGGTTTTGTCTTTTTATTTAGAGTATAAAATGAGCACAATGTGTTATTTTATATGGAATCAATTTTGTATTTATATGTAGTCTACAATTTCATGTATAACATTTATAAATTTGAGGTACAAATAATAAAGAATAAAATAGGTGTCAAAAATGAATTAATGGTGAATAAATAAATAGGATTTTTATGGGATTTATTTGCCCTTACCTCCCCATACTATATTCCGTGTCGATCAAATCTATTTTTGACTTGGTCTCATGGTTCAGGATCATAAAATAGCTTTGGTATTTTTTATTTATATATTCTTTAATTTTGGAATAAAAATTATATTTTATATACAATAAATGGAATAAATAATGAATGTTAATTTGTATAAAATAATGTTATCTACATGTATTAACTAGGGTTTTAAGGCCAAAATGATAGAATAAAGGTGATGAAATTGAGATTCATCAATCCCCCCAGTCCTTCATAACAAAGGAATTGCTCAACTCCTTCATCAAGCAAGAAATTCTCCCTCCATTGTTGCCTATAATCAGCATGTCATCAACATAAAGCAATAAAATGATGAAATTATCACTTGAGAATTCCTTCACGAAGACACAATGGTCTGAAGTAATCTCAAAGTAACCATGCTCCCCCATGAATGATTCAAACTTCTTGAACCATTGTTTGGGTGCTTGCTTCGATCCATATAGACTTTTCATCAGTATGCAAACATAATCTTCCTTGTCTTTGATTGCAAAGGCCTCTTTGCTACATGTAAATTTCCTCCCCAATGTCACCATGGAGTAATGTCATCTTCACATCCATATGTTCAACCTCCAGTTCAAGGCTAGCAACCAAGATGAGAACCATCCTGATAGAAGATATCTTCACTGCAAGAGAAAACATCTCCTCAAAGTAAACTCCCTTCATTTGGTTAAAACTTTCACAACCAACCTATTTGTAGTGTATTCATCTTGTTTCACTCTATAAACCCACTTGTTTCTCAATGCATGCTTGCCTTTGGACAACTTGATAAGCTCAAAGGTATGATTGTCATGAAGAGACTCCATCTCTTCTTTCATAAGTTCTACCCATTTCTCCTTGTTTGCATCTTGGAAGGCTTCTTCATAGCATTCAGGCTCACCGCTATCTATAGCAAAATGTATTCTTTTATATCATATCTGGTTGAGGGTCACCTTTCCCTCACAAATCTCTATGGTGGGAGAGATTCAGAAGAAGAACTCTCGTCATCCTGCCCACCATCATCATCATCAAGAGTAGAGATCTGCGACACATTCTTCTCATCTCTTGCATCTGACACATGTTCATCAGTATCATTTGGCACCACATATGGAGCACTCTACAATGGAACTGGCTCCACATGATCAAACTCATGGCTGCTCGAAGGAGAGTCCTTAGCCGCATTCTAGATATCATCAATAATTTGACCTTAAGAGAAGACTAGATCTCTATTCCTCACTATCTTCTTCTCAATTGGATCGTACAATCTCTAAACAAAATCTTCTTGTACATATCCCCAAAAAAAACACTATGTCATCTTTGCATCCAAATTAGACCTTTCATCCTTGGGGACATGGACAAAAGCACGGCATCCAAAGACCCGTAAGTGGTTGTAGGAGACACTATTTCCATGCCAAACTATATCAGGAACATCACCATCCAAAGGTACATGTGGTGATAGATTATTAACATGAATAGCAGTATAAAGTGCTTTATACCAAAAGAGTTACGCAACTAAGCTTCAGAAAGGAGACATTTGGCTCTCTCCATTAATGTCATGTTCACTCTCTCTGCTATGACATTCAATTGTGGTATCTTGGGTGGAGTCTTCTAATGCCCGATACCATGAGATCTGCAATACTCGTCGAATGGCACAATATGCTCACCACCATTGTCATTGTGGATGCACTTAAGTTTCTTCCCAAATTGTTACTCCACTAACGCATGGAAGTCTTTGAAAGTGTGAAGGACTTGGTCCTTCCTCTTTAAGGCGTAGACCCAAACTTTACTGGAGAAATCATCAACGAATGTAACATAATAAAGTGCACTACTAAGAGAACTCGCTTTCACACAAACATCTGTGTGGACAAGTTCTAATGGATGCATCTTCTTGGTAGGTGGATCATTTTTGAAGGAGACTCTCGTCTGCTTCCCAACCAAGCAGTGTGTGCATCTCTCCAACTTCTCTTCCTTGACATCTTTCAGCATGTTCTTTCTCATCAAACATTGTAGCCCGTTCTCGCTCATGTACCCCAATTGTCGATGCCACAACTCAATGGATTTTGCATCTGTAGTCACATGTGCAACATCATGGAAAATGGATGCATTCATGATGTAAAGATCGTTGCTATACTTCTTGTCACGCACAACAATCAAGGATTCCTGGATAAGTTTCCATTGCCTACTACCAAAAATGTTGAGATATCCTTCATCATCAAGCTTACCTGCAGAAATGAGATTTAAGTACATGTCTAGTTCATGCATCACATCTTTGAGCATCAACTAGGCTCCATTAGCATTCTTCAAGTAACGTTTCTACTGTCAACAACATGGGACAAAGAAGCAGTACCAATCTTCAATATTCCCAAATAACCAGTTATATATGAAGAGAAAAAACTCTCTCTGAGATGTAACATATAAAGTAGCACCACTGTCAATAAGCAAAGAAGTACCACCATGTTCGACATTCACCACTCCCTCATTACAGATAATGAGGAGCTCATATTGGGCAGCCGCAGGAACTTGTTCATTCTATTTCTCTTTCTTGTCGCCACCATTCTGATTGTCTCTCTTGAATTGAAAGCAATACTTCTTGATGCGTCCTTTCTTCTTGCAATAGTGCACTCCATATTTGATATTTGGATCTGGACTTGCTCCTACTATTATCTCTACCCATATTAGTCTTGATCATGCTCCTCCTATTCTCTGTGATAAGAACCTCTTATTGTGAAGAGCTTCCTTGGATTTTTATCTACATCTTCTCATTGAGAATGCTAGACTTGATAGCCTCCAATGAAACAACCTCGTTAACTGCAAAAAGTGAGACTCCGAAAGTCCTATGAATCCGGTAGAGTAGCAAGCAATAATAGTCCCAACATCTCTTCTTCAAATTTTAGTTTCCCATATTCGTCAGCTGACTTGTAATTTCTTGGAATTCATTCAAAAATTCTAGCACAAAATTATCTCCCTTGAACCTTAAGTTCACAATCTTTTGAGAAGAAATAATTTGTTACTTCCTGCCTTGAAGGCATAAAGATTTTCCAACTTCAACCACAAGATTCTAGTGTGGCTTTCATCTTGGATGTGGTTGTAGACATTCTCATCAACAACTGTCTTATGAAGCTACAAACCTGCTAATGTTCAAATTCATATTCTTCATCAGTTTTGGCTTCGGGCTTATATGTGGAGAACACCGGAAGGTGCATAGCCTTCACATATAAAAGATCCTTCTTGTTGTTCTTCCACAAATTATAATTAGTCCCATTAAGACAAATTATCTGGCTCGAACCAAAATCCATCTTATAATCCACCATCAAACTTGGCTCTGATACCACTTTGTTGGGAACAAACAATCCCACAGATATTGCGGAAGCGTTATCGAAACAACCACTGACGAATTAATTGTAAATCAAACGATAGAGGAATCACAAACAATCCGAATAGTAAGGAAATAACTACAAAGGCAAGAACAAAAGCAATCACAAGTACACGGAAAAATTTAATGTGGAAAACCCTCATGTGAGGGGAAAAGCCACGGGGTTGATCGTAACCCAAAATCAAGCATTGTAACCAAATAATCTCCCATGAAGAGCTTACAGGATATCGCCCTCTATGCGGTGATATACATCATCAAACAATGGAGAGGAGAAATATCACCAAAATGATGAATCCATCGACAAACTGTAGAGAAGAATGCTGGAGAATAATTGCTCCAAGGATTACTCCCTCTGAACTTCGTGGCAACCATAGACCTTTCTTCTCCCTCTCTTTCTTATTTCTTTTTTTGTACTATGAGAGCTTGTGTTGGGATAATCCTTGTATGTACCTCATACTCTGTATTTATACTTTATGGAGATAACAAAATAAGGAAACAAGGACTCCTACTTCCATTAGGATTAGGAAAAGATGATTCCTATTCCTAAAAGTCAATTGATCTCCTCCTCCAATTAGAATTTGATTTTTACTTTTTCAAATAGAACTACCAATGTCCTATATATGAATTAGGTTCCCACAAGGAGAGGAACACATCCAACAATTTTTTGTAATTTAATAGAAAACAAAATGATAATTATCTTATCATCTATATGCATGCACGTGTAGAGCAGGAGGATCTGCTATAAATCGGGATCGTCCTCTAGCTGCTCGATCAAGATCGAGTGGTTCGCACGAAATCCGTATTTTTGTGAGCCTTACCGTGCAAACCGTTCGATCTTGATCGAGTTTCTAGGGCCTAGTCCCAATTTACAGCAGGACACTTTTGTAAAGCAAAGGATCCGCTCTCGTACACGTGACCTTTCCACTGACTAGTTAACCAATCGAAGATATGTATATAAAGGATTGATACCTACCCATGTTAAGCTGAAAACAAAAACAAAAACCACCACCTCGGTAACGAGTATTGATGTTACTTCAGTGCTGGGACCCCATGCTGATATAATGAACATTTGACTGAGAGTAATTACACACACTCTCTCTCTCTCTTATTAGTGTTCATATGGGAATAGTAATGGATATTGTTTTCTTGGGTCCCAAAGAGGACCTCCGTTCACACGGATGCACGGCAATGTACGTGTGGAGGCCCTGATCCAGACGCTAAACAAGGAGAAAGAAGTGCTCGGACTACAAAGACCAGATCTGAGATTTGAATGCAAGGGGGACCCAACCCATGTGCTCCATCCTATTGATCATATGTTTCCGCAAATGCCGCAACTCAACCAAGCCACACACACTACTGTCGGTCATATAGAGATATCCCAACGATACGATGAATAAACGATCCTTCATCGGTGCTAGCTCTTGAAAACCAGCAGAAAATGAAAGAAAAGGAAATCATTTTCAGTTAACCAGTAAGTTCAGATGTTAACGATTTGTTTTTCATTACTTCTTTGTTTTGCGAAAATGGTTACGAATTCCTTTTACTTTCCTAAAGCACTAACACCATCAGCCATTCGAAGTTCCATTAATAAGGCCCTTGACCATATCCATGGCAACTAGGAAGATGTAATGAGGACTTAAGTCTGCATTTATTCGATGTTGCGTTGTATGGTAATTAGTACCCCCAATCCAAGTTCAACTCGAATAGTGCAAGTGGGAAGGACTGAAGAGTGTCAAGAAGTCAATACATTCAGTGCAGTGCAGGCATTTCTTTGGCTATTGATTATCATACGTTATGAAATCAGATGGACCTCTCACTAGATATGGCCTGCTGTTGTCAGATATCCACATGTAGCCTCAACAGGTATATATACTGTAGTAGGTCCCATGAATTGAGCTAAGTTAAGCAGTTAGGACACCATCACTTGTACATTATGAACCACTTTTATCATCTCAAGATACTGTCAAAAAATGTGATTGAGACATCAAAATTAAAATGGGTACATTATTAGTCACTTTTATCATATGAAGATATTATCTAAAAATGTGATTGAGAGTTTTATCCCAGAGGATGGCTCTACAGTGATAGAGTTTTTACTTTTATGATATACAGGAGCCTCGCCGACAAAAAAGTTTGAGATGCCTTTTGGATAGAGACGGGTATAATACGTACGAAGTAGAGATGAGCATTGAGCTGGCTAACTCAACCTAACCCACATGTCAAGATTAATTTATCGAGCAAGTTTGAGGCATAACTTCGGCTCGTCAATGAATATGGTGTTCTTGGACCGACTTCGACTTAAACCTATGAGCCCACCGGCTAGTTACAAATAATAGGCCCAATAGGACAACTCATGTAATAATGCATAATTTTATATACATAAACTCATGGTTTAATCCAACTCAAATTCAAATACATGTTAATTGGATCGGATCAAGTCGTGAACCAACCTAGATATATTGCATGCCCCACCCTGCGATGTGAATTAATCTTGGTTCATATCACCTCTAAACTCAAGAGGTCCGACATGATGCTCATCCATACTATTAGTTTACTAAGGTTTTCTTGGGGTATCATGTGAAATCTCCAAAGGAGAGATTTTTTTACCATAATTTTAAGGATTTTTATCAGTTGTGCTTTTCTGAGATATTGCAATCAGTTTTGTCCCTCTCTTTCGGAATACCAGTTCAGTCATGACTTCTTCCACAATGATCACTTGTATCCCTCAGGTGATCAGGTGATCACCTCATGACTTTCAACACTTTTTTTTAATTCTAGTTCCCCTCTCCTCTACCCTCATCCTCCACCCCAGACTCCTCCATCACCTTCTCCTCCCCCATCCTCCTCCACCCCAACCTCCTCCATCGCACCCTCCTCCTCCATCACAACATCTTCATCCTCCTCTACCCAGCCTCCTCCTCCTCTACAGTGATGGTTGTGGATGGAGCTTGATCAAACGACTGATCTCAAATCTCTCTCTCTCTCTCTTCCGATGTCAACAGTAAGTTCTAGAGATAAAGGGGTGTTCTTACCCAATCTTCATTGGTAGGAGGATCCGATCGAAGCTCTTTAGGAATCGATGCTCGATCTTTGATTGTGACTTCTGATCAGGTGATCCGAGCTCCACCAAATAATTCTGATGGTGTCGATGATTATGGATGAGGTTCGAATGTAGGCAGTGGTTTATTCAATCTCAGACATTCTATCGATGCTCGACTTGATCCTCCGGGTGCATGTCCTTCTTGAATGCTTCGAAGACGATTTCATATGCAAATCGACGACGTCAATCTCATTCCATGAAATGGATAACTTCCAGGTTTTCCATATGGTGGTATACCTACGAGCAGAGGCTCGTATCGAGGATGCCTCGACCAGAAGTTGGGCACAGATGAGAATGGATGGATGGGACGTCACAGGAATGGAGGATTTGACTCCAAATGTCTGATCACAAAGAGAGAGAGAGAGAGAGATAGATAGATAGATAGATAGATAGATAGATAGGAGGATGAATAGATATGATAGGTAGGGAGAAGCGGAGTAGATAGTAGATGGATGATGATCCGAACAGCGGCGGTTTTGCTTCAAATCGGGTGAAAGTGGAGATGATCGAGTGGAAAAAGAGAAAACATACAAAGGAGGAGGATGAAGGGCGTGGGGGAGGAGGAGGGGCCAGATGATGAGGATGTGAGGGAGTGTTTGGACAGTTGTACCCATTTTAACCACATCATGGTTTGAAAAAATCATGGTAAAGTTCAACTCATTGATGGCTAAAGTAACAGAAAAGTACAAGTGATAAAACAGCAATAAGTTGAGGGTACAACTGATAATCCGAAAATGGGAGGGACACAATTAATATTGCAATATCTCAAAGGAATACAACCAGTAAAAACCTTTGTTTTAAAATGTTGTGCTAGGAAAATCTCATAGGAAATCTTTCAGAGAAAAAGAAGCGACAGTGATAAAAGAAGATGCGTGCTTTCACCCGCTTTCCATATTTTTGGTACAATTGGTTAATTACTTCATTCTTTTTAACTATAAAATAAGCTGTAGGATAAGAAGAACCAAGAACGACTTAGAAGGGTTCAAATTTTCTTTTCTCAATCACAATGTGTTGTATTAAAAATTGTATTTAGATTTTAATTGGAAAGTATATGTAATTACAATTGGAGTTAATTTGGTTCAATTGGGAAACCAAATGATTTGGAGGGAAAGTTGGGAATTCCCAAATTTGAAATATGGATGAGTTTGGATTTAAGTTTAGTACCATACCTTGGAGATCTAAACTTTTGGTGACTTATATATGGGTTCCCACCCCAAGCTCGTGTGGAGAGGAGGAATGGAGGACCACACACGCGCGTACGCGCTCCGCTCCGTCTCCGATACCGGCACCGACTCGGGCTCGGGAGAGTCAATTCGGATCTCGATACTTTTGCTGCGAGTTTCATGTGGCTGATTGATTAAATTAATCAGACAGGTTAATTTGATTTCGATCACATTGGGAATCTGGCTCGATCCAAACGGCTCGATTTAGCCACGGGTTTTGGAATCCGAAGGAACACGTCCGTTGAGGGGAGTTTTTGGAAACCAAGGGTCACCGTGCGCTAGGGCACGCGAGCTCCGCTTTTTATATCCCTCACCCGGCGCTGTCTTTCTTCACTAGCAAGAAAAACTCACCGTCCCTCTTGCTCTCTCTCTCTCTCGCGCCTGCGACCCTATTCTTCTCGACTGCAAGTTCTCGGAGGTGCTTTCGAGGACGATCTCGTCGTTGTGCGCGGACGAAGACCGTGAACCGTGGTATCCTGGGAGTGGATCGCCAGTACCCTTCGCACCGGTATTGTGGGGATGAAATCCTCTCTAAGGACAGTCCATTTCATGGACACTTCGGTGAATTCTGAACTAATCTTTTTATATATTTGTCTGTTGCAATTCGTTTATTGCTTACCCTTTTCTGGATCTCGCCCGGTTGTTTGTTTCCGTGTGGTTAATCGTTCTTGTTTGATATTTGTAATCAGATAATGGATTGGAATTGCACGTTATTAATCCTGATAATCTGTAATGTTGTGTTGTCCATCCATTGTAATCTGTATGATTACTGTTTAATATTTGCATGGTTGATCCTGTTTACAACACAATGCCCTTGTGGATAAACTACAAGGAAAACAAGCTGTGATTACAGAACTATGTCCACAGATGTGGGGTTTGTGGCCACAGAATTGAGCTTTTGCCACAATGTATAGTGGTTACTAACCGTAGCTAAAAGTCTCGTCGTGAGAATTCTTTAACCAGGAATTTATCATATCCACTACAAGTAACCACAGAACTTGTCGTGGCCACAGCTCTGATATGAATATTCTCCTTACATATTTGAAGACTTTGGCCATGGAATTGTAGCTACGAGGAACTAGTCGCCACGCAATTATCATGGCTACAAGTTTCTGTAGCCACATTCCATGATCACATCTTATTATTCTTTTAGTAACAGTACCACTTCATTATTTTTAATTTCTTATTTTCAAAAAGATATACATTTTTATAGTTTCAATACACATCAAATTTTGTAATATTAAATAATGCGTTTTTTTCTCATTTTATTATTTATTTCAATTTAAATTTTTATAAAATTATTTTTTAAGACAAAATTAAAAAAACTAGCTTTTATAAAAGCTGGACATTTGCCCGACAAAATCAACCCAAATGGAGCCTAAGATGTACGTAATGCCGCAATAATTAATCATTGCCATGTGCATAAATTTCGAGAGACAACTCTAATCCTCATCTTTCTCATAAGCTTACGTAAGCATATAAATAACCCGTGCATGTAAAATTTGCATATTATAATCTTTCACGCATTAATATAGAAAAGTTCCAATTGAATGGGTCTATGTATATCTCTTCAGAAGTTTGATGATCTAGTTACTATGGCTCATGTCGTCGACCTTTAGCCTCTATTCAAGTATACCATATGTCTTTATTAGTTGGTATAGGGCATATATATCTAAGTGGATCATGGATTCGAGTGCCTCTCATCACCTTTATCACTACAAAAGAAACAAGTTGTGACTACAGAATTCTGCCCACGAATATGGGATTTGTTACCACAGAATTAGACTCTGGCCACAACACACCCTGGCTAGTAGTTGTAGGTACAAGTTTCGTCGCGAGAGTTCTCTAATCACAAATATGTCGTTGCCGCTACAAGTGATCACAGAACTTGTCGTAACCCCAACTCTTTTATGAAGACTTTGGCCATTGATTGTAGCTACGAGAAACTAGTGGCCATGGAATTATCGTGACCCTAAGTTTCTGCAGCCACATTCTGTGACCACAACTCATTTTGTTTATTAAATCATTGTTTGAATTGATTATCCATACAGTATTTTACATCTTTCTTAGGTCATCAACCTAATCCATCTCAATCATCTCCTCGCAATATATTATATTTTTTATTTTTTCCTTTCTAATTCACACGTAAAAAAATCCCCCTCGTGGGATTTCTCACATGCCACCGTCATGCACTACAAGAAAAATGAGTTGTGACCACGGAATGTCATTACGGAAACTTGTGGCCACGATAATTCCGTGGCACTATATCCCTATATTATGTCATTAAAATTTCATGCGAAACAGAGACTCCTACGGTCTCCATTCAGACAGTCATTTTTTAACGGTAACAGAATTGCTAAAATCGACCCCATCTAGATGGAGGTCGTAGGCGCACAGAATTTTTATGGCATAATATAGGAATATATTGATGAAAATCCATGGGAGAAATTTTCAAAAAAACTGAACAAAATAAGACGGAGGAGCTAAGTTAGCTCCCCATGGGGCAGCCCCATTTTACCCTTACCATAATATTCATATATACACTAAATTGTTCATAATATTATCATATGCCGCATTTCTTCCGGTTTGTTTAATATATGATCAGAGGTCAAGTAACATTAACAGGACTGTTTAACGAGGTTACCGGTAATCGAGAGAGCGGCTGATTCAACCCACAAAAGTTCGGGTCCGGCCCGGACCCAATGTAAGTATGGGCTAAGCCCAGGTCTTAATTTTGTGAAAGTTTGAAGCACCCGAGTCGAGTCCGGCCCGAACCCGGATCAACCTAATGAAACTCGACCCGACATGTGCTTCATTGCATGTGAGATTTGGAAACTAGAACGACTACACCCAATCGGAGTTCTCTCCGTCAAATTAGATCTGAGTTGATTTTTTAAAATTGGGCTAAGTTGATTTTGCATGGGCGAATAGAATGGGCAAGCAACACGTGGCTACTCCCATCCGTAAATTTGAAGTGAAATTATTGGAAATTTTGGAATTACTCGTTTCTATCATATTATATTGGTTTTGAAAGGTTGATCTAAATATATAATAGAAATTTTGTTTAAGAACCATGATAATTGTTGCATTAAATCTTGTTGAAGAAGATAACTCCACCTTATTCACGTAAGAAATCTAGTTCTCTTTGTAGTAAACTGGATAAAGAATATGAATATATTTATTAATTACATATTCTCTAAATAAAAGTATAATTCTTTTTAATTTTTTACATTTCGAAGTGATTTTTTTATCGACAAAAACTGTTTGGTGTTCAATATGGATATGAAGTTTTTTTTAGAGTAACATCCAAAATGTGTAATTAACATCATATCCAAACTTAGATACAGACATTCTTCTTTGAATTGTTAAAGATGAATAGAAAACAAATTACAACGAAATTGTTGGGAGACGGGCAACAAGCTGCGCCCAATGCTCCACCCTACCTGTTGAATTATGTTAACATCATACCCAAACGTATATGTTCATTGTTTAAGTGAGCGTGTTGAATCCGGCCCGAAATTGGGCCCGACCCTTCGAGCCTTGAGCCGGGTATGGGTCCCTTGTAATCATTAAAAATCCGAATCTCGGCCTGGCCCAAAGCTTATGGAAATGTAATGTCTCGAATCAGACTTTTCCGGATTGAATCAGAACGAGCCCAGTGCTCCACCCTAACTGTTGAAGGATCCAAATAGTATTGAGAACTTAATTAGTGAGCAGGCTTTATTATGGGCTCAAACACCAACCCAATTGGGAAGCTATTGAAAAATAGTCTAAAATAGCTAGTACTCAATTACCGGTCTAAAGATACAACACCAACAATATAATATTTCTTTATCCAAAAAGGTTATTTTCGTAATAGTAAGTAAAATTTAAAATCAATGTAATTAAATAGTTCAAAGTAATAATTTTGATCGTTCAATTTTGATTTTTTTATAAAAACTAAGGTTTCATCGAACGTGTGACAATTAATATTGCAAATTATTATTTTTAATTTTTCTGATTATGGTATTTTTGTCGTCAGTTACGTTTCAACCAAAAAGTGGCAGTAACGATGTTTTCTGTACGATCTGTGTTACTTTTTTAAGATTTATATGAAGGTTTTTAAAATCAAAAATAGGTTAGTAAACGTTTTTTACTTCTACGTTCTTAGCAATTTATTTTAAATTCAATTTCGTTGAATGTTTCAAATTAATATTTTTAGTTCTTCTGATTTTAGCATTTTTTACAAATTGTTTTTTTTCATCCAACTTGAACAATTAATATTAAAAAAATACTATTCTTAGGTGTTAAAAAAATACTATTCTTAGGTGGTCTGATAATGATATATTAGCTGTAAAATATATTTTCAACCAAAAAGTCGAACTAATGATGTTCTCTGCAGAATAAAAAGGCTCTTTGTACAATCTGTATTCCCTTTCAAAATTGTATAGAGGTATTCATAAAATGAAAAATTGATTAGTAATATCTTTTTTGCTTTTATGATCTCAGCCAATGTTGTTCAATAATAAGTTAAATATGTAAGACACAAATCAATTATGTAAAATATTATATAATTATTCAAAAATATGATTTATTTTGTATAAAAATGCCGGTATTGACGATGTTGGTGATGATGATTGAAGACCATAAATCCATAAGTTGTAAAAGGATGAAATTAAGTGCAAGTGTTGTCACTGTAATTAGTGAATTTGGTACTGTCAAACACTAATTTTTTTATGATAAGCTGTACGAGCAGTATATATAGTCTAAAAGCGAAGTCCCGAATAGCCCTTGAGTTAGATTTTTCCCGCTTTCTTAACTGGAAAAGCCGCTGCGCGAGATGCATTTCCTCTAGCTCCTGTTCAGCTTATAACAAAACATCGTCAGAAGATCCCTCGAGAAATCTCTGAAGATAGAATCGGATCTCAACAAGAAAATTGATGTTTTACTATCAATCACAAGTTTCATGTTAGTTTCACTAATAATTTAGTAAAGTCACTATTGAACTTTTTGGGCGGTGCTTGGCCGGCTGCCTACTACGAACCGACTTGCTAGGCATGGCATTTCGCCCCATGCCATCTGCTACCTTTGCTACGGTCACCTCGAATCACATCACCACATATTTTTCGATTGCCAATTCTCTCTTCTGATTTGGTCTAAAGTTTGCAGCAGCCTTGGTCTGGTGGCTATTGCTCCTTGCAACCTCTTACAATCTATCGATTGGATCACGTCGCTCAGCCCAGCAGCCACCCGTCGAAGAATTGCAATTGGCCTCGCGGCAACCATTTGAGCAATCTGGAAAGAAAGAAACGTGAAATGGACGGGCGCCAGGCTCTCCTCCCCTGAGTCTATCGCCAACAATATTATCAAGGATACAAGAATTCTTATACACTAAGCACGGACCAAGGTTTTTGTTCTCCCTGGGTTCGTGATTTCACTACATTCATGCTTTCCTAAAATCTTTTTTGTATCTATGGCAATTGCCCATCCTTTCTGTAACTAAGGCCAGCGCCTTATACTTGTAACTTTTTAGTCCCTATAGCAATACAAAGGAAAACCTTCCAAAAAAAACACTAATTTTTTATACTCGTTTTAAAGTGGCAAACTTGAAGTGTCGAAGTGAAATTGCTTTTAGATTAATTTTAGGTCAAAATGTGTGTCAAATTAATGTGTCGATGATTCTCTAAAGTGTGGTGCTAATGCATATGTGGAATATTTTGTCCAATTAATATTTTGATGAGAATCCTATTTAGCAAAAAAATAGAATTAAGAGATATGTAGAAATGCAAATGCAAGCTACACTGAATTTTTTAATAGTGCTGATTAATTAAAAATAAAACATATGCTTTTTGTTTACTGAATGCTCAATGACTTTCGGCTTTGGATCTACTGCACGTCCTTCCGATGAACTCCATCCGACAAGTCAGACTTTACAGAAGAGCTTTCATTGTTGGATTTACATGATGAGTATATGATCCTTTTCTTCTTGCGTCTGTCTTATCAGCTTGTCTCTCGAGAGCTTGTTCTCTCGACGGAAGATCCACCGTAAGTCGAGGTAGATTAATCCCCATGATGGGTGGTGTCTATCTCTTCGACGAATTTGTTATCTTTTTTGTCTTCTTTCTTCTCTCGGTATTATACCATCCCACTTGTTGGAGCTTACGGTTCTCTTTAACTGGGAACTCAGATCCGATAAGTTTCAATCTCATGAATACGTGAATGTTATCCGTAAAAAAAAGTGATTGCACCATGACCACAATTGGACTATGATTGCCCTGATCTCTCGAAAAAAAAGTGATTGCTTTTATGGAATATAATTACAAAGTTTATCTCGTGTATAATAAACTATTTTTGAATTATAGTGCTTTTATCTATTGTTTTTGGAGTCGTGCTTTTTCTGTATGCATATTATTAATATTATATTTGATAATATATTATCTTAAAATGTAAACATGACACTAAAAGATATTTTTCGCATTAGAAAATCAATCAAATTGGATGAATAACATAATATTTTATTTTCGATAGATTAGTAGAACGGGAATACATATTTTTGTAATAAAGCAATACATTTTTGAAATTTTTATAGCATGAACCTTAGAATTTTCGTCAATTACCCTATAAGCGACATAATTATTACAGAACCTTGCAAACTTGTTAATTTTTATACCGCGGATCATGTGCTTAACTCTCATCCATTGCTTGTTAAAATTAACCAGATTCTGTTAATTTTTTTAACATATTACCTATTCTGTTTATCCAGAGGGGAGAGGCTTGTTCGTAGCCCTAGCAAGGGCACATCAACGGAGGGAGGGAAGTGTTAAAAGATTGAACATCCCCCTCCACCCCCACTCCCCCCATTTGAGTCGGGCCCAAGTCCTTGAATGGTTGAGTTCCGGCAAATTCCTCTTGTGGGCCTCTATACGGGCCGGCCTACTGATGAACCTTGTGTTCATTATGCTAAAATTGGTCATTTATGCTCTGTTCCCCATCATTCACTTGTAATTAATCATTAATAGAGCATTATTAGCATTCATATATGTGTAAATAATATCTGCATTTCATCATGCATAATTGCACTAAAAATCCCAAGTGTAAATTAGCCCAAAAAGTCGCTAACTTCTCACATTTGTAAATAATTTGCCCTAACTCTGATTGGCCCAAAACCACCTCCATTGTGTAGATATTACTAACCTTATTATATAAAAATATAAAAAAATTACTAACCCCAATAAGTGTCAAATAATCCCAAAGTCTAATTTCACATCTGACGGACTAAAATGAGCATATCTCCCACATATAATGTCCGATTTTGGTCTACTTTTAAAGTACTCAATTTTCAAATACCTTCAAAACAAGACCAATTTCATAAAATTCGGAGCTCATAATGAAAGTTGGGTTTTGGACCTCTTTTGCGCAGTTTGACTCTTTGTTATTTTTGACCTAAGTTTTTATGTATATAATTAATCCTGTTAAATTTAATTCTCCTTCATTATTGTTCTTTGATAAAAGTTTTATTAAGCGACAAAAAATTCCAATACCAAGTCAAAATTAAAATCAAAGAAACTGACCAAATCCAAGCGTCCGTTGTAAGTTTGTACAAAAGTTGTATGTTTCTTACTTCTAATTTAATTTCCTATTTTCTTATTTATTAAAAATCCAAAAAATTGGATTAGTGTGTAATTATTTTTCTTGTATTTTATCGTAATTTTTCTATATTTTTATCCTCTCTAAACCACCGAAAAAATTATAAAACTCTAAAAAGTCGGTTTTCTATACACATGGAGAACCACCAAAAAATCCACTTCACACAGATGATCTCTTTTATTCATGGGTCCTTCATGAAAGTTGTAGATCTCGTTGAGACGAACAACTTTATGAGGAAATTTTTCGATCCGAGGTCTTCTTCTATCTCTTTTTCCCTCTCCAAAATCTGAAATTTTTTTGGTGCCACGTGGCAGCTTCAGGGCATGCCATGTGGCACCCTGCTTTTCTCTCTCTCTCCAGCCGCACCCGGGTCACGTGCTAGGCACGTGACCCTGGTCATCTTCCCCAGTCGTTGCCTCCACTTCCCCTCTCCAGCCGTTAACCCTCTCCACTTCCCCCGCCGTTTCTCCTCCGCCATGCGTGGCCATCAATGCTCCACCATGCGCGTGCCGCCTCCCTTCATTACCCCCTCCTCTCCCTCCTATAAAGCTGCACCGTCGCCTCGCAGCAGCGCTCATCCGTCGATCACCAGAATAGAAGCAACCCCGATTGGTGACAGCTCCGGCGTGCCTTCTCCACACGGCGTGATCCCAAGGCATGCGCCTTGTGCAAAGCTTCCCCTTCGAAGCTCCTCTCTAGCTCCGGTTGAAGTGATCGTCGAGCTCACCGCATCCATTCCACGTATCCCCCCCCCCCATTCCACCTCTTCCTCTGATCCCACGCCATACTTCCACTCCAGCCTTGCATAGGCTGGAACCCCGCCCTCCGCCTCACCCTTCGCGCTTCGTCGAGTGCGGGTTCGCCCCCCCCCCCCCCCCCCGCTTTTCCTCCTGCTCTAACCTTGGAGGTATAGCAACCCTCCAACGCCACCATACCTCGGTCGTGTATTGGCCGAGCTCCGTCGCAATTGCGCCGCCCCTCGCGCCGTGTGTCGGCCGAGGAGCAGCACCATCACCCCTGCCTCACAGCCAGCTGCTCCGGCTGCCTCCGCCGCGTCCCGCTCCTTCGCCCACGACCTGCCTCGGCTACCACCTCCGCTCCTTCGCGCTTCTCCTCCGCCGCGCGGGGGTGCCGCCCGAGTCCAACCACCGCGCAGAGGCGCTGCCTCGCCACTCCGCCTCACGCCTTCGCACCTCGGTGTTGGAACCGCCTCGCCCTGCCACCGAGGGCAGTACCATCACCGCCGTCCTACACAGCCACCGTTGGATCGGGCCTAAGCCCTTGATCCAACGGCCCAGGGGCTGCCACGCCTCCTCGCCCGAGCCTTGGCCCGAGCCTCGAGGCTCGGGTCCACCGAAGCAACGCCAACCCACCACCTAGGCTCGGGACCCCTGAGCCTCAGCCCCACCATCCGAACCTTAGCCTCGGGTCCGAACCTCAGGTTCGGTCGCCGAACCTCAGTCCGAGCCTCGTCCGAGCCTTCGCCCCCCTCCGGGCCTCCTGCTCACGTGCTGGGCACGTGCGTTTGGGGAGCAAATTGCATCAAGGCCCTCGGAATTTTCAGAATTTACATTTATACCCCCCGCTTGGGTAAATTGCAGAGGAGCCCCTCCGACTTTTAGAAATTACAGATGAGCCCCTCCAGGGACTATTTTAAAAGAAAAACTTTATTTTATTTATATTTTAGTCCCTGAAACTTCATTTTATCATATCTTTCTCATACGAACTCCGTTTTGAGCATATAATATGTCATTTTGAAGTTATTTTCATGCTATAGAATTTAGCATAACTTGTGATCAGATCTGAGGGTGTTTATTGATTAATATCATTTGTGGACCTTGATGACATATGCAGGCTAATTTTTGACATATTGATGCTTGGGAATTTAACGATATCTTTTGCAGGAGTTCGGAAGGGGATTTTAATCTGATTAAGCATTTGTTGATTATTCTCAGTAGATTAAATTTCTTTGGGGATTAATTTAGATCAACTCCTCTAAGATTATTGTCAACTATTCTAGGACTTGAATCGGAGGCATTTAAAGATCGGATATTTTGCTTCAAATTTTTATGAGCATAAAATTATTAACTTGAAGCATTAAGTCATTACTTCCATGAATCTATTGATCATATTTTTGAAGGAATTAACATGTTTCAATTCACAGATCCTGGGCTTTATGGTCTCTATTTATTTTCTTTGTATCGCATCTCCATTATTGCATTATATATTTTATCAACACAAAAATTAATCGAGCATTTATTAATTATTTGATTTAATTTAAAACTGTACAACTAAAAATCTCCGTTCCCTGTGTTCGACCTTGGTACACTTGCCAAGTAAAAATACTCCACAACATTTAAAGCTTGTTGTTTTTGACGAACCGAATTTGCCTCCTATACTACGATTATTATTCATTCTTAAAGAGGCATATTTGACGTTCATCATATGACGTCGTTGCCGGGGAACGGCGAATTTTTAGGGTTTTAAATCAAATTTTGTAATTAATTTTTGTAAAATTAATTTTTATGTCATTTTCTGCATCTCTCTCTTACTTCAGATACTAACCGCAATTTCTCTCTTTGCAGAAACTACTAGGAGCGACATTTTGGAATTCAATTCAAGGATCTGCAAGGAAGGAGATTAAGTTTTAATTTTATGAGAGAGAGTTAGTATAGATTTAATTTTCTGCATTATTCTCAGGGTCCCTCTCTTTGAACCCTTGTAATAATTCAGACTGAACATTTTTGTGGTGTATCGGGACTGTTTCAACGCCTTCTGTGTGGTTGGGACTCGACTTGAATGGTGTAGGACTTACGCACATATATGCTTATTTTTCTATCATTGATTGTGCTCGTAACTTTTAGACCACACTTTTCACTAATTAAACGCACTGTAGATCGTTGAACATTAGCCAAAAAATTCAATCAATTCTTTCCGCTAATAAAACTATCTGTTTATGGCGTTTTCCATCTGTACATACCATTTAGTGTACATTTAAATTACTTGTCTTACATCCCGCATGAAGAACGCGAGGATTCACTGTAAGTCCTTCTCTTAAGCATGCATCATTGATTTACATTGCATCGGCTTTTTCGATCCTCCTTCCTCAAAGTTTTACAACTTAGGATTTAACGGAATTGGAACTGCTCGTTAGGCGTGAATTTCTGTGCTCACATAAACTACAGTGATAACCTTAACTTAAAACCGGGACTGCTAATCAAGGCGACTGTAAATAACTGCATAAAATTAACCTGTGTCTGGTGGAGAGAAACCCACTCATTGTTTGTAAGGATTAGAACGCACACCTTGGATAGAGCCAAAACTGAAGAATTTCACAGAGACTACTGTTTTTAAAAACAATTTTCTACTTTTCAGTGAGGGTCTCGGGTAGCCATTTTACGGTCCGACTTCCCTTAGCAGAGTGGGTGGTTTAGAGGACACTGCGGAATGCTCCGTCTTCAAGTAACACGGATAGCCGTTTAAACGGTCTGTACTTACACCAATACTGGTTGAGAGTAGGTGCAACTAGTTGTACGAACTCGGGACAGTCATTGTGAATTATTTCAGTACCTAATAGCTCCACTTAATCTGCAAGATTGTTTTGTAATTAAATTAAAATTGAAAAGATAAGTGGCCGAACCCTGACGTGCCTTCATCTGTGTTGAGTGGTGAACTTGAGAATTGTCTTGTGTTTGCTTGTGTCTGCTTCGTCGTAAAGACTCTCTCAATCCTTCTTGTCTTGGAAGTTTCATCTTTTCACGACTCTGCTAAGGAATCTCTTATCCTTAGCAAAAGCCTCATTTGATTTCAACACTTATCTCTGAACTCTTCCTTTCTGAAGGTGAATCAGAATGCCTCCAAAGAAGAACCCTGAGGACGAAGAGAACGACAATGACCCGATCCGGGCAATCTTGGCTAGGACAACCGCTACCGAACAACACAATGAACTACTTAGGACGCAGTTGGTAGTACTACAACAAGACGAGGCTGCCATGGAAGACACATATCTCCTGGAATTAGATGAAGACTATAATTGGTTGAGACATGTTCCCCCTAAGGATGCGTTCGAACACAAACCGTATTTCCTAGCACTGTTGCCAAAGTTCGGAGGAAATAATCACGAAGAACCATATATCTTCCTCCGTGACTTCGAGTTAGTTTGTGCTAACCTCTGCCACACTAGGGTTATCCAGGACTACATAAGGTTGAGAGCTGTCCCCTTCGCCTTGACTGATAAGGCGGCCTACTGGCTAAAAAATCTAGGGGAAATAGTCACAACATAGGCCACATTCAAGAATCTGTTCTTAAAGAAATTCTACCCAGTGAGTAGAATCAATCAGATGAGGATCAAGCTCACAAGTTTTACCCAACACCCGAGCGAACCATTTCATGAAACCTAGGAAAGATTCACATACTTAGTACAGAAATGCCCAGGACACGGGATAAGTAAAATGATGCTGGTCCAAAGTCTTGTCAACGGGCTGAACCCTGAGACTCAAGGGCTGGTTAGTGCACCTTGCGGAGGAAGCTACATGGGACACCACGAGGACACTGTCTACAAGGTGTTCGAGAGACTTGATGAATCCAGTCGTGCACAAACCACCAGCCTGGCTTACATAGCCGGCTCCAAAAAGATGGTGAATAATCTGACGACCGATCATAGTGCTGACATGGGAATAATAGTTGATAAGCTAACTATAGTTGAGCAGATTTATAAGAAGGTGGATGAGCTCCATAAATCATCTGATATGGAGAAATTGGCTAGATTGCCTAAACAAATGGAGGAATTGGCTGACAGGGTATCAAAGATACCAGCCCTGACTGCACCCCCCGCACCCATACACCAAATTCGCTACATTCAAGGTCAAGGGATAGGTCAACATAGCCATTGGGGTGGAGATCAAGTCTTGCCCCATCAAACTGAGGAAACCTCCACCTAAACTGATTACGAGGAACATCCACAAGTCATGGAGATAAACGGAGTTTGGTATAACCTGGAACCGGTCAACCACCCAGACCAAAACTCTACTCCGAACCCTCGTCCACCACAAGCCTGGCCCACCTACCAGCCTCAATCGCAGCAGAGGCAGCAATATCGCCCGGTTTATCAGAACCCGCAACCTCAGCCACAGCAGAACCAACGCCAAAGCCAACAGGGCCAATATCAGCGACCTCAGGTCAGGCAGGACCAAGGATCCTCCTCTTCTATCTCTCCAGAACTCCAACGAGTGCTGGATGAGCTTCATGACATGAGAGTCGACATAAATTGACTTTCTCGATGAAGAGATGAGGTGACCGCACCCCGAGACCGTGATTCCAGCTCAAGTCTAAGCTAACCCAAATACCCTCGAACATAATCAGGTACCAATCTCTGAGTATTTCGTACCTAAACATGATCTCTCATCAAATAATAACTCTTATCATATCTTCTCTTAGGAGCGGAAGGACCGTAACCATGCCTGATCGAGCGAAGGAACACGAAGACATAGCCCCAGTGTCTACCAATTCACACAACCCTAGGGGAATTGACAAATGAAGACAGGAGGAGAAAGAACAAGTCCCACCCACACCAGCCATATATGATGGAGAGTTTGAGTCTGAGTCAGACAGAGAAATGCCACCAAGACACCAGCCACATCTACCCACAAATTTCCATGTTTTTAGTCCGAGTCAAAATCCTGTACATAATTTCTCATTCAATAAAAGTGATGTTCTTGATCATAACAAGTCCATTCCTTTCCCCTGTGCTCTTACGGCAGGAAAGAAGAAAAACATAAAAAACCAAAAAAAATGATGAAGAGATGGCCCGCATCTGTAAGGAAAATATTAAGGTCACTCTGTCCCTAGACGAGATGATAGAAAGAGACTCCGCTTTTCGAAAATACCTTAAGATGAGATGCACACCAACAAGGGTTAGCAAACAGCCTCCTAGCCGAACAAAGAAACACATACTCTCAGTTGTCACATCTCTTCTTATAAAAAATGAGCTACCAAGGAAGAAAAGAGACATGGGTGCTCAATTTGTCACTACCCACATCAAAGAAAACAAGTTTGCAAGAACATTATTAGACAATGGATAATCCATCAATCTCATGCCCACAACCCTATTTGAGCATCTAAATCTAGGTCCTCTTAAGCGATCTACAGCTGTATTTCAATTCGTAGATACATCAACAAAGAGACTTAGGGGAGAGATTCAAAATGTTGTCATCAACATAGAGGGACAAAACTACCCAGAGGATTTCACAATACTTGACATGGATGTCCTTAGAAATTGGAAAGATTCCCAGATGATACTAAGGTGACCCTTTCTGAGGACCGCAGGAGCTATATTTGATTACACATCCGGGAGAATCCAGTTTGGAAAAGTTGAACTTAAAATGCAGCAAACTAGGTTTCAAAGGCCTGACACTAAGTCGAGCATCGAGTCTGAAAAATCAGAAACTGAGACTAAATTTATAGAAGCAACAGTTGGGCCCTGGAGACAAAACCCAACCGCTATGATAGAATCAACCTCATCTGAAGAGGAAATTGTTGATGACTTAGTCTGCCAGCTCATTCATGCATCTAACAATACTTAGGAGACGCAGAGGCCCCTCTGGACCTGTCAGTCTATTCTCCTTATGGACAATCCTTGAGTAAGGTGTACACAGATCGGATGCGGCACATGCCCCACCACATTCCATTATTTGCGATCCGATCCCAGAAACACCCACAATGGTGGCCAACATTGATACAATACAAGCGTACACATTATAACAAGAAACATCACTGAGAGGACCAGATTCGAGAAACATCATTGACTTACTTGAACTCAAACCATTGCCCCCTACACTTAAGTATGCCTTCCTTGCAGGAGAAAAGGGACAATTTCCGATCATTATCAGCTCACATCTGACCGAAGAGCTGGAGAGCCGTCTGCTTAATGTTTTGGAGAAAAATCGCAAGGCTATAGGCTGGAGATTGTCTGATCTCTCAGGGATAAACTCAGCCATGTGCTCACACCATATTTACTTAGAAGATAATGCTAAACCCTCCCGGGAATGCCAACGTAGATTGAATCCAAACTTACGGGAAGTGGTTAAAATTGAGATCGAAAAATGGTGTAAAGCTGGATTCATATATCCCATCTCCGACTCCAAATGGGTGTCACCTTTGCATGTAGTCCTGAAAAAGTCGGGACTTGATATTATCATAAATGAGGAGGGAGAAGAGATCACAACACGGGTACCCACGTCGTGGCGTGTCTGTGTGGATTACAGGCGCCTGAATGCCGCAACGAAGAAGGATCACTTTCCGTTGCCTTTTATTGATCAAATCCTGGAGAGATTGGCAGGGAGAGAATACTTCTGTTTCTTAGACGGGTACTCAAGCTACAATCAAGTGGCCATCGCCTCCGAGGACCAGGAAAAGACTACTTTTACATGTCCTTTCGACACATACACATTCAAGTGAATGCCTTTTGGGCTTTGCAATGCCCCGGCACCTTTCAGCGATGCATGATTGCGATTTTTCCCGACATGGTTGGGGATTTCCTGGAGATCTTCATGGATGACTTTTCGGTCCATAGTGATTCATTAGATGATTGTCTAGCACATCTGGATCGAGTCCTCCAAAAGTGTAGGGAAGTGAATCTGGTGCTCTCTTGGGAGAAGCCATTTCATGGTGAAAGAAGGCATTGTATTGGGGCATGTCATCTCCAAGAAGGGAATGGAGGTTGACCCTGCCAAAGTTGATGTGATCAAAAAAGCTCGAGCCACCTACAAATGTGAAACAAGTACGGTCTTTTCTAGGGCATGTCGGATTTTACAGGAGATTTATCAAAGATTTTTCAAAAATTGCCCGACTGTTAACTGATCTTCTAGGGAAAGACATCGAGTTCCTAGTAGACCATAAGTGTCTTGAAGCCTTCGAACTACTCAAAAGAAGGATCATTGAGACCCCCGTCCTACAAGCCTCTGATTGGTCTCTTCCCTTCGAGATCATGACATACGCATCCGATTTTGCTGTAGGGGTTGTATTAAGACAACGAAAAAATGGAATCCCGTATGCTATTCACTCAAGCAAAGTTTTAGACCCTGCTCAGAAAAATTACACTGTGACCGAAAAGGAAATGCTTGCTGTGGTTTTTGCCTTGGAAAAATTTCGATCTATACTTCTAGGATCTAAGGTGACAGTTTACACAGACCATTCAGCCATTCGATACTTAATGGCCAAAAAGGATGCAAAAGCACGACTACTGAGGTGGATACTATTGCTTCAGGAATTTGATTTGGAGATTAAAGACAAACCTGACGTTAAGAATGTCGTGGCTGATCATTTATCACGGATCGAACATAACAAAATTCTGGAATCTGAAGCCATCTGTGAAACCTTCCCAAACGAGTCAATTTCTGCTATTGACTCACTCCCATGGTATGCAGACACAGTCAATTATCTTGTCACTAAGGAAGTTCCTCATGGTTGGCGTAGGAATAAAATCGATCGACTCATATTTGAAGCGAGACACTACCATTGGGAGGATCTGTTCCTTTTCTTTGAAGGACCGGATTGCATATGAAGAAGATGTATTCCTCAAGAGGAATACCAGAGTATCCTCAATCTATGCCACACATTGGAGGCTGGAGGACATCACTCTGGGAAGAGGACCGCTGAGAAGATATTGCAATGTAGATTTTACTGGCCGAACTTGTTTAAAGATGCTTACAATTTTATTAGGTCATGCCCCGTCTGTCAGAGAATGGGAGGAACCATTGGTTCCAAAGATGCCATACCTATACAACCAGCGATCATCTGTGGTGTATTCGATGCATGGAGCATTGACTTTATGGTCCCATTCCCTAATAGTCAAGGATTTGAATATATTCTTCTCGTGGTAGATTATTTATCTAGATGGATGGAGGCTATCCCTACTTGAGCAGCAGATGGCAAAACTGTTTGCAAGTTTTTAAAGGATAATATTATTTCGAGGTTTGGGACTCCAAAAGTTTTAATATCTGATGGGGGAAGCTACTTTGTCAACCGGGAGGTGAAGAAGTTGACTAAGGACTACGGCATCGAGCACCGTGTCCCTACTCCTTACCATCCACAATCCAATGGCATGACCGAGTGTCAAACAGGGAGGTTAAAGGAATTTTACATGGACCAAGTTCTATGGGCTTACCGAACGGCTTCTAAGACCCCATTGGGCACCTCCCTGTTTCGAATGGTATATGGAAAGCCATGCTATTTACCCGCAGAACTCGTACATAAATCAGAATGGGCAATCAAAAAGATTAATTGGAACTGTCACCAAGGAAAGAAGAACCGAGAGATGAATTTGAATGAAAATTCTGAAATCTGAAATCATGCTTATGAAAACAACACCATTTATAAGGACAAAGTAAAGAGATGGCATGACAAGAACATTCAAACAAAGATCTTTGTCCCAGGGCAAAAAGTCTGGTTATTTAATGCAAAATTGAAAATTTTCCAAGGTAAATTAAAATCAAAATGGACGGGACCCTTCATTGTAAGAGAGGTACACAATAATGGAAGTGTTGAGATCTCAGAGACCGCAGATAGCACACAAACATCTATAGTCAATGGGCAGCTGCTTAAACATTTTGTCGAATCCAACGAGCAATTAGTACAAGTTGAACAAATCTCCTTCACTCAGGGCATAGATTTTGACGAAAGATTTGATCTGCCCAGATAAACCACCTCTTTGGAACCTACACTCTTCTGCATATCCATCTTCCTGCTCTCGATCCCCTGATACTTAGGGGACCGGTTTCATTGTTTATACATCACGTCCCTTCTTTTGTTTTTGACCCATATATACTTAGTGCAAGCTATGTCTAAATTTCACTTTGTGCCATGAGAACATAGCACAAGCTAAGTATAGGGGGTGTATTTATATATATTCTACCTACTTTATCCATAGCTCGTACTCTAATCGTTTTATCTAACATAGAGGATGGGTACAAGTAGTGTTTATTATGTAAATAATATCTATTTTCAAAAAAAAAACTTTTTGCATATATAAAATCAATCATGGTCTTCATCTAGCATTTCATGCATTCCTTGGTTGATATATTCCTGACACATTCACCATCACTCAAGTCTTGAGGATTTCTGAAGACACTTGATTTCTGAGATCTTGAGATTCTGAGTTAGCATGCCTTAGTCATTAGAGTTTTTAGAACTTAATAATCCATACTTCCCTAGTTTGAAGATTTGAGCGCTATATTGCACTCTTCATCTCTACCTTCAAAAAGAATATGATCAGCACAATCACTTCCACAACTGCATGATTGATGAGATGAGTTGAGATATCACTTGAAGAACTAGGACTGGAGATTTGATTTTAGACCCGATCTAATGATGCTCGAGGATGGGATAAAGTTAATGAACACTTCAGGAAACCGGAGTTTAGCAAAATCCTAGCCGTATGTGAACAAATTCATATGCTATCTCTTTGATATTTACCTAAAGTGCTAGGGTGTGTTGAAACTTAATGAAAATTGTTGATCAATGTGCGCCAACTTTTGGTAAAAGCAGTGGAGCTAGCCAACAACAGAAAAGAAAATGAATGTCAAAGAAAAGCTCTATCATCCAAGTCAAACTCTAAATGAGCTTCCACCAATGGCGAGTGCTCCCAAACATTTTCAAAGTGTCCACTTGGACCAAGCGCTAATTAGGACCAAGGAGTCAGGCTGACACAAAAAAAGGGCTCTGCATCGTAAATGCTACAGTCTGGGTGTTGAAGGTACCTTAGATACTCAAAAGAGACACACCCCGGTACTCCCAGAAAAACAAGTGCAGACGACTCCAAATTCTCTTGACGGACACATTGATCAACAAAACAAAAATATGCTTGTGTTGAGTAATAAGGCACTCGAGAGGCACCTTGTTCCAATGTAAGGGAGAGAAAATCAGACACAAACCTATGCCCTCCATCATCTGGTCGTCCATCTACACTTTCAAGTCAGACAAACTAATGAGACGGTTGCCTGAAGAAAGAATAGACTTATTCACTAGTGTTGAGGATTAGGTCTAGATGAGAGTCTCTTGGATTGGAACTTTGGGTGATGTCTCGACATGACTCTCATGAATGCAGTATACTAAAAAACATATCCTTATATTATATATAAAAACAGAGAGTCTGGAAATTTGAGAAGTTGGATTCCTTTTTATTAAAGCTCGGTTGAGCCCATAATTTGAGCCTCAGCTCCGCCATCCGAACCTTAGCCTCGGGTCCGAACCTCAGGTTTGGTCGCTAAACCTCACTCCTAGCCTTGTCCGAGCCTTTGCCCCCTCCGAGCCTCCTTCTCACGTGCTGGGCACGTGCGTTTGGGGAGTAAATTGCATCAAGGCCCTCAGAACTTTCAGAATTTACATTTGTACCCCCACTTGGGTTAAATTGCAAAGGAGCCCCTCCGACTTTCAGAAATTACAGATGAGTCCCTCCATGGACTATTTTGAAAGAAAAACTTTATTTCATTTATATTTTAGTCCCTGAAACTTCATTTTATCATATCTTTCTCATACTAACTCCATTTTGAGCATATAATATGTCATTTTGAAGCTATTTACATGCTCCACAATTTAGCATAACTTGTGATCAGATCTGAGGGTGTTTACTGATTAATATCATTTGTGGACCTTGATGACATATGAAGGCTAATTTTTGACATATTGATGCTTAAGAATTTAACGATATCTTTTGCAGGAGTTCGGATGGAGATTTTAATCTGATTAAACCTTAGTTGATTATTCTCAATAGATTAAATTTCTCTGAGGATTAATTTAGATCAACTCCTCTAAGATTATTGTCAACTATTCTAGGACTTGAATCGGAGGCATTTGAAGATCGGATATTTTGCTTCAAATTTTTATGAGCAGAAAAGTATTAACTTGAAGCATTAAGTCAGTTCCATTTTGATTTGTGATTACTTTCGTGAATCTATTGATCATATTTTTGAAGGAATTAACACATTTCAATTCATAGATCCTGGGCTTAATAGTCTCTGTTTATTTTCTTTGCATCGCATCTCCATTATTGCATTGTATATTTTATCAACACAAAAATTAATCGAGCATTTATTAATTATTTGATTTAATTTAAAATCATGCAACTAAAAATATCCGTTCTTTGTGTTCGACCTTGGTACACTTGCCAAGTAAAAATACTCCACAACATTCAAAGCTTGTGGTTTTTTACAAACCGAATTTGCTTCCTATACTTCGATTATTATTCATTCTTAAAGAGGTAAATTTGACGTTCATCACCTACAAGATTAGGGCTCAGACTGGTCGAAGGCCAAACCCGACATGAAATTAAAATTGGTCCAAAATTAAAGCCCAAGTCCGCCCTTCTATTGCCTGGCATGGGTTGGGCTTCAACAGGCCGGTCATCGGGCTGATCCTACACAATGTTATCCTACTACCCCTCCCCCCACCCTCCACCATGTTGTCATGACCTCTCTCTAATGGAGGTTGAAGTAAAGATCTCCAGTCTCCTCCCAAAAACACCGTAGTGCCACAATCGGCAGCACTGCACCACCAAAGCATCGCCCCTCAACCATGCCCCCAACCTACTCCAACATATCGTTGCCCAGATCTCTGACCTCCACCCACTTTCCCGACCTTTGCTCCTCCTCCACCCGTCACTCAAATCCACGTGCCCCCTCCACCATGCCGCACGACCTCCTCCCCCCTCCATCGCATTGTCGCGATGTCCCTCTGGTTGAGGTTGAAGCCTTGATCTCTGACCTCCTCCCAAGATCACCTCGCTGTCGTGAACAGGAGCACCCCCCCCCCCTTCCCCAACACCGCTCAGATCTCTAGGCCAGGAGAAGGTGGCAATGTTGCTCGTAAAGGTGGCGCCAGACTTGAGTTGCCTGGGGAATGTTGAGAGGGAGAAAATGAGAAGATTAAAAGGAGAGAGAAGAGAAGAAAATCCATTGTTGGTCTTTATTGAGGTTTGATTAACTCAACTTTTACTCAAGGAAATTAACTCAAGATGAAGTAAATTGACGTAGGGTTCATAATATTTAACGGAACAAGTTTACGAGATTTCTTAAATAATTACGTTGTTTACAGAGTCGAGTGAGTATATGACAAAGATTCTAGAGTTGGTGAAGTGGAAATTGCTACAATTTACCTACATGAAAAATCCCCGTGTATTGTCCACCCAATTCGATCGTAATTATAAATGATTGGGAAGCCACACTTTAAATCAATACGCCATCTTAGTCTCCTATGCATTAAAATTGCACTAAGCCTTCTCCCGCTAGTCTCCTATGCATTAAAAACTTAAAAATATTTATAACAAATTTATCAATAAAAAATGTTAGATTGTTGACTATAAACGTAAAAGTTTATTTATAATTTACAAGCTAGTAATGTAAAAGATGAACACGTTTTGTGCAATAGAGGGAACTAAATCTAACAGTGAAGAGACATTAAAAATATGTAACAAATTCACAATAGTTTATAATAACCAGTTTTATTCAACATTTATAAACTTATGGTATTGTTAATTATTTAAAATAGAATCGACAGCTCCTAAAAAAGGACCGCTCCATAAAAAAGGGAATTAAGAAAAAAAAATCGGTCGTTATTATCGCGTGAATGCGTGCACGTGCACAACCATATGAAAACTTACATGAAAACTTATCAATTAGGTGAATATTTATATTTTAACAACTTTTAAGTATCATCAACAACAAAGTATTTCTCACAATTTCACAATTACGTATTGTTGACTAAGTAATTTTTTCTACCTCCATTCAGATATTATATTTTGGATCGATCCTGAGCTTAAATCCAAATAACTAAGATCTCTTCTGATAATCTCATTCCAGCACTTACTGGGTCTTCCTCATCCATCTTAACCAGCTCAACATCTCAAAACGTGCATCTTATAACTGGTGAACCGACATACTTTGCAAGTGACCAAACCATCTTAAACAGTTTTCCATCATCTTATCCTCTATCTGAGCTATGCCAATTTTCTTTCTAGTCGCATCATTTCGAATTTGATCTTTTCGTGTATGACCACACATCTATCTTGATATTTTTATTCATGTTATTGTCATTCTTTACACATGTTTATGGTTGACATGTCAACATTCTGATCCATAGAACATAGATGATCACGTGACGCTTTGTAATACTTTCTTTGAACTTTCAAATTGATTTTGTATCACAAAGAATAATAGAGGCTCCTCTCCATTTAGCTAACCTATATTTATTTTATAACTAACATCTCCGTCAATTTCCTTATCTTGTTGCAGAATAAATTTCAAGGATTTTAAAGAATCCTGCTTCCGAATGTTATTAACTCCAGTCTTCACCTCGAATCCTTAATCGTTGCTTCCATCAAATTTGTATTCCTTACATTCAGTCTTAACATACTTATACGAAATCGTTTAGTCTATAAGACATGTATTCAAATCTTCAGCTTCTCATTTACTTCATTTCTTGTCTCATCTATCATTGGCAAACAACATGCACTAAGTTATCTCATCCTGAATGTGACTAGTTAACACGTTCATAATCAAAATAAAATGAATGCAATCAAAGTTGAACCTTGATGTAGAAAAATATTGATATAAAATAATATCTTCTAAACTGGATCATTACACAAGATGAAGTCACATCATAAATATCCTTTTATGAGGTTGATGTATAGGACAACTACATGTCTCTTCCCACAATATCTCCTGTGGGATTAGATCATAAGACTTATTCAACTTAATAAATATCATACAGAGGCTCTTTCTTTTAGCTCTATAAATCTCCATATTTTCCTCAACAAGTGGAGCTTCAATGGTTGTTACCTCGCATGGAATCTGAATTGATTTTACTTACTTTGAAAACTTGTCTCAACTTTCTTTCAATCATACAATTCCAATTTGTTAAAGTATGACTCATCTATTTGATACCTTTGTAACTCATTTATTCTTTCAAAGAGATGACACAATGCTTTTTCTCCATTCTTCAAACATTTTCTTGTTGCACCAAATAATATTGAATAAATTTGTGAGCCAAGTCAAATCCTATTGACCTAGAACTATCCAAACTTTTATACGAATGTCATCAGGTCGTACTCATTTTCCATATTTCATAAATTTTAAAGCCTCCTTTATTTCCTTCCTTTAGATATGTTTATACCTTGCACGATTCATGCAACATTCACTACCAGCAAGATCTCCGAAAGTAATCTCTTTATTCCCTTTTCTAATGAAAAGCTTATGAAAATACTTCTTCCATCTAGTATCTATATCATTATGAGTAACAAGCATATGTCATCTGTAATCATTGATGCATCTCACTCCAGATCTGACCAAAATGCGGGCTGGGCCGAACGGATCGAGGTCCAAAAACCTCTGTCCAAAGTCCGCCATGGGCGGCCCATGGGTCCATTTCGTTCTTTTTCCTTTGAATTTTGTAATGGTATTTAATATGTATAAATGATTTTATTAATATCATCTATACTTTATATAACTAATATAAGTAGTTTACACGTTACTTGGCATGTAAACTATAAGATTTTATTTAAAACTAGTCTCACATATGAAATTTTGAAGTGCATCATATTTATTATTCAACTTATATTTATATATTTTTTAATTTCCAGGCCTAGCCGGCCCATGCCCAAATCTCTTAGTCCAAGCCCGGCCCATGAGCGGTATGGACGGACGAGCCCCTAACATGTTGGCCAAGTCTACTCACTTCAGACAGATCTTTTTTTTAAGAATCAGCAATTTAAAGGTGATGACTTAAATATTAGTCATTACATAGAAATTGATGGGATACGGGCAACAAGCTGCATCTTCAATCCCTGTTGGATGGATTGGCGAAGTTGAATATTATTTCTCTTGCTTTGGGAAAGTTGAATATACACTTCTAGTCCCCTTTCGAGTGAAGCTTTTTGCACAAAACTTCATACTCTTTTGACTTAGCTTAAGTTGCATCATTCTTTACTTCCTTATCTAAGATATTATGTAGTTTGTAACATCTTTCTCTATTCTATCCTTATTCATTACCTTTAAAGAAAAAAAACATTGCACCACTCATAATTTGGATGAACAATTTTAAAGGCATACTCATGGAAATTTCAAAACCATTGAACTGCTCGTAGTTTTTTTTATAAAAGGATGGAAATTATATTAAAGAATTAATAATAGCTATCCACTCTCATGTTTACACTACGATATAATATATATATACTAACAAGCGTCGGTTGTCATCCAACTCAAATTAAGACTTTCTAAACAGAATAAGACGTTTTTTTATATTTATTGACTGGTTGGCTATTGGAAGCTTTTCCATCTGAACAATCGAGCCATCCTTTACATTAGAATTGACGAGAGAGGAAAAAACAAAAGGTGGAAAAATGATGTGGATCATAACATCATTTAATATAAGAATGTGATGTTGGTGAGGATATGAACAAGTGGAAATATGATTGACAAAGACGATGGAGGAATATACTTTCCTTCGTTGCTAGGTATGGTAGCCCGATTTCATTGTCAAAAAAAAAATCTAATATACATACGTGATTTCCAAAGAAAACTAATACAAATATTTAGTCCAATAGGAACATGCTTTCGGTCATTGGATGTAAAAAAACTCGCTTTATATACAAATACATCCCTTTCTATTTTTTCCTTTTAGTTCTTACATCAACCTGACCTTTACAAGCACTATAACAAAATTGATTTATTGTAATTAATAATTTAAATATTTGCTGTCTCTGATGTTAAGCATATATCAACGAGTATTATACTATTATTTATGGTAGAGTCATCGTTTATTCCTTTAATTAGCTACGATTCTCGTATTTGATGTTAAAGTTTTAATTAACATTGATTATTTACTGATATTTTCTTTGGAAATTTATAATAATCTTTGTCTAATTTAGCAACCTGGCCACTAAAAGAAAAAGTAAATGCAAAACTGTTGCTATATGATTCATCGTCAGTAATATAGCAATGAATATACACTACAACAAAATTGAGTTATAGTGACATTTTTAAAAAATCCGTCACTAAATCAGTCGTTGTTAAATATATAACGACGATATTATTCGTTGCGAAATGATTTTTCGATTCGAAATCAGCGACAAATATCATAACTGTCGTTATATCATTAGCAACAGTCCACATAATGACACTTATCCATTGCTATTTTTCAAACTTATAATTAATCGTCACCGAATTTTGAACTAAAAAAATAGCGACGATTAGGTAATATTTTGAAAAATAGCGACAGATTGCTATATGGACCGTTGTTAATGATATAACGACGAATATGATATTCGATGCTAATTTCGAATATGAAAACTCATTTCGTAACGAATAATATCGTCGTTAGATATTTAACAACGACTAATTTAATGACGGATTCTGAAAAAAATCATCACTATAACTCAATTTAACTGTAGTGATAGTATTCACGATGGAATATAAAGAATCAAATAACAACTAACAATAGTTTGTTAGCATACATTTCTTAAAGTAGTCATGGATCTAATCTATTAATCATCGATAACAGTAATCCATATTGAGATATTTTCCAAGTTGTGCATCTTTGTTCATAATTATCGTAATGTATAAGGCATTGGACGTGCATTTAAATCCCTATATCTAATGTCCTCGGGGCCGCTTTGAAATCAAGGTTCAAAATTTAAGGATTTTTCTTCTCGGTTACTCTAAATAATATTAATAATAATTAAGGGATATTTACATCTATAACTCCGGATGATTTCGTAATAATTATTCCAGAAATCTTCTATAATCGCGAATTACACCTATGACCTTAAATAATACTTAACTCTTACACTCATAACCTCATGTTAATTTCCACCCAATTTTCAGTTAAGTATGACGGTATCCGTTGAGTATTTTACATTTTATACCCTTTCAATTTCCACTATTTAAAAATGGCCCTTCCCCCTCCTCGAGCGAGTCAACCCCCCCCCCCCCCCCCCCGTCCGCTGACTTCCTCCTACCGGAAGCCCGCAACCTCCCTCCCCCGATCTCCTCCTCAAGCCAAGCCCGGCCCTCACCTCCTCAACCCCACCGGCATCGTCGTCGAAGTCCCCGCTCCAACCTCGCCTGGAAGCACAACCCAACCCGCCCCCTCCATATCCCCCCCCCCCCCCGCCCCTCCTCGTTCATGAAGCCCACCCCTTCCCCCCACACCGCCAAGCTCACTTGATGACTCCCTCCCCCCTCATCGGCACCGTCTTAGAAGTCTCCCATATAAGATCCGCGTCCCACTCCTCCTACTTGGAAGCCCCTCCTCCTCTGTAGAATGGAATATGACCAAGTAGGTCAAGAACCACCGTCGGCCATTGCGGAGCCGGCGGTTACGTCGACCGGGTCTCTTGGAGGCCGTAACCGCAAGGGGCGTGGTCGAAGGGGCGGACGTGGCGAGGGCATACGCCCTATATAAACCTCCCCAGACGGAGGGGAAACGCATCAAAGGAAATCACTCGCCTAACGGGAGCCCCCGACCTTCTCCATCTCTCACTCTCTTTAGATCTCCCTCTCTCATTCTCTCGCAGCCGAAGAACGGGCATACCTCGTCGAGTTCCTATACTGGTATCAGAGCCGAGCTAATCTGCACGTCGACGCGCCTGATCCCGACCGTTGTGCGCTGTGATCTCCTTCGAGGCAGGCAGCGGCGACGTCTTTTTTTTTGGTGAAGAACCCTAACGCGACTCAGGTTCTTTCTTTCTATTTTTTATCACGTGAATGCCATTTGCATTGTATGCATATCACCTCGACCAACATCTTGTGAAAGTTTTAAGACTTTTTCCCTTTACAGTTTTTAATCACGTGAAACCCCCTACTTGTCAGTCGTCATTATATCCTTGTCCTTTTGTGAGAGGCCCTTGCACTGTTTTTTTTACGAAACGTCCTGTAGCGTCTGACATTTTTTTTGATTCACGCGTTGTCATCCGTTTTTCTTAAAAAAGGGACTTCGGCCCTTATTGTTTAATAGAGAGGCACGTTTTTCTAAGTTGCCATTGTGATATCTTTAAAAGTTTTTTTTAATCTTGTTTTCTTTTGTTTTTTTTTCACCCGTTTAAAAAAAAGGGGGCTCTTGTTCTCTTTTTTTAACAAACCTTGCCTGTTCAAGTTTTTTTGAAGTGTTAAAAAAAGTTTTTTTTATTATTATTTTTAAGTCCATTCCATTTATCTCAAGGAAACTTTTTTTTTTGTCATTTTTTTAAATCGTTTTTAATCTAAGTTTTAATATATTGCCACATCATATTTTTTTGCAACTCATACCTTTAATTGTCAATAAGTTTTCTAATTTGATTAGAAGTTCTTAACAAGACCACGTGAACTGCATGAACAAGTCTTGTGCAAGTTTATATTACATCAATTTTTTTGTTGTTGCTTTAAAAAATTTTTGTTGCATTATTAGTCAAACTTGAATCAAAGCTTAATAGGAACCCTGGTGCTTTTTTTTCTTTTATCACCTTTAAACAAAACTCTGTTTTAGTTACTCTTGTGAAATTACTCAATCTCATACACCCCTGTATTTATTTCTTTAGATCAACCAAAGAAAAATGACAAGCAAAACTATTGCCACTGAGGTAGGAAAAATTGAGTACCTTAACGGTACCAATTATGAATTATGGAGTAGGAAGATCTACTATGGCCTGTTGCACGATAGCATACACACCATTATAGACAAACCTGGCCCAATCTTATCTGAGAATCCAACTGTGGAGGAAATTAGGTCCCGCGAACAGTGGGAGAAAACAGATAATAGGGTTAGGAGCTTTATGCTGACCCACATGGATCTGAACCTGATTCGGGTCTTTGAGACCTGCGAATCAGCTTACGAGCTCTGGACCGCGGTTAAGGAAAAAATATCACTCCAAATCCGAAGTGAGCGTCCAGCTCTTCTACACAAGTACAACTCGTGTAGAATGAAGGAATCTGAAAGCGTCCTCGAGCACGTGAACAAGATGATCGTGATGGCCAAGGATCTTGCGGCTGCTGATTGCGTGATTCCGGAGAGGATGCAGATCGCAGCCATATTAGGAAGTCTCCCTCCGTCATTCGACATGGTTGTCACATCTCTTAGAATGAACGGCAACATTAAGTCTGTGACGGACCTACCTGCACAGCTAGCGATTGAGCAGGACCTCTCCAAACAAAGATCGAAAGCTGAGATCTTTGAGGTCGAGGAGGAAGCAGAAGCGAATGCCGTGCACGCGAAGAAAAGGCTAGGCCCTCCAAGGCGAATTTCAAGGGAAAGAGTGGGAAATACCCACGCGGCTCTTGCTACGGTTGTGGCAAATATGGCCATTTCAAGGTCAATTGCCCCAATAAGAAGAAGCCGGGAAAATTCTAAAGTGCCTGAAAATAAAGGCAAAAAGAAAATGGAATTCGCGGCTGTCGTGGAATGCAACTCCGTCATCACGGACAGTGATGGATGGTGGATCGTCTCTGGAGCAACCAGACATATCGCGAAGACGAAGGAGGGCCTGGTGGACTTCAAGGAGCTGAGCAAAGGCGAACAGATGATCTTCATGGGGAACAACACCTACCTGGACGTGGAAGGTGTTGGGACATACAGACTTGACCTGGGGGATAGCATTATGGTACTGAATGATGTACTATATGCCCCAGGGATACGTCGGAACTTGATATCTGTCCCAGTGCTGCTCAAGAAAGACTTTGAAGTTAGGTTTTATAATAAGCGTGTGTCAATAGGCAAGAATAAGAAAGTCTATGCGATGGGAAAGTTTGTACCCGAGCATGACTTGTTCTGTCTTCCTGTAATAACTTCTAGTGAATCAATGAATGTCTCTTCTGATTATTCCTTGTGTTGTTTGTCTGATTATGACTTGTGGCACATGCGACTGGGTCATCCAGGAAATTCTAAGATGGATCAAATGATTAAGGTAAATTTATTGCCTAAAATCACGGGTGCAAGGACATTGCCCTGCGAACACTGTCTGACCGGTAAAATGACGAGAAAACCCTTCTCAACCGGAATTCGGTCAACAGAGTTATTAGGTTTGATCCATTCAGACATATGTGGACCACTGAGCGTCAGCATACATAGAAATAAGGGAATAACTTTATAACATTCATTGATGACTACTCGAAGTTCTCCTATGTCTATCTCTTAAGAAGAAAGTCGGAAGCACTTGAAACTTTTAAGAGATATAAGACAGAAGTGGAGACAAGATTGGGAAAACCAATCAAGACTCTTAGGACAGATAGAGGTGGGAATATACCTCAAAGGAATTTGAGGATTACTGTATTCAGGCAGGCATTCGTAGGCAGACTACAATGCCCTATACACCACAACAGAATGGTGTAGCGGAAAGAAAGAATCGAACTTTGATGAATGCAGTAAGGTGTATGCTTTCACACTCAGGACTCTCCAAGAAATTCTGGGGAGAGGCAGTGTTGACTGCGAACTATATACAGAATAGGATTCCCACCAAGTTCGTAGAATCAACGCCATATGAAATATGGAATGGCAGAAAGCCCGAGTTGGGCCATCTCCGAAAATGGGGATGCATAGCACATGTTCTGGTACCGAGTCAGCTTAGAGACAAGCTAGACTTCAGAACATTAAAGTGCAAGTTTATTGGATATAGTGAAAATTCTAAAGGGTATAGGTTCTTCCATGAAACTAAAGGTCTGATCGAAAGTCGTGATGCAACTTTTCTTGAAATTCATCAAGAAAAGGAGCATGAAGTAGAGGAATCAGATCCTCTGATTGTCTTACAAGACAATGAAGACGACTTGAGCATTAGACAAGAACTCGAGGATGATATCAACCATCCAAATGTAGAGAATGAACCTATGGAACATGATGATCCTTTAGATGAAGTGGGTGGACCCACACAACCCACAAGTATAATCGGCAACAAGAGACCCAGAACACGGCCCGCATGGATGGAAGATTACCATTTCTATGGATGCGAGACGTCGTGCTACACCGTAGATGAGGATGTTGCGGATTGTACAGATCCCATATCCTTTAATGAAGCTATGGCTTCATCTGAGTCGGAATCATGGTCGGCCGCCATGAGAGATGAGTTGGACTCAATCGAGCGAAACGGTGTTTGAGAATTATGTGATTTGCCAGAAGGTAGGCAATCCAAAGGATGTAAGTGGGTATTCAAGAAAAAGTATCGAGTTGACGGTACTGTTGATAAATACAAAGCCAGATTAGTTGCCAAGGGTTATACTCAGCAAGCTGGAACAGATTTCCAGGAAACCTACTCTCCAGTGGCTAAGTTTGCATCCATTCGGATGATCTTAGCCCATAGTCGCATATATGGATTTGGAATTATTCCAAATGGATGTGAAGACGGCCTTCCTTAATGGAGAATTAAAGGAAGAGATTTATATGCGACAACCTGATGGATCTCAGGTTGAAGGTCAAGAGAAAAAGGTTTACAGGTTAAGAAAGTCATTATATGGCTTAAAGCAGTCTTCACGGCAATTGTATCTCAAATTTCATGAGAAAGTTATTCAATTTGGATTTGTTTCAAATAAATTGGATAACTGTGTGTATGTCATGAAGAGTGGGAGCAGGTTTGCAATCATGTCATTGTATGTAGATGACATTCTGCTCGCAGTTAATGACATACAAATGCTCAATGAAATCAAACAGAAATTGAGCAATGAATTTGAGATGAAGGACATGGGCGAAGCATCCTATGTTCCTTGGAATTCAAATAACAAGAGACAGGGACTCAAGGACATTGAGCCTTAGTCAAGAAAGATATTTGCATACTGTATTAAGGAGATTTGGAATGTAGAACAGCACTCCAGCTCCAACACCACTTGTGATGGGAAAGAGACTCAGTAAGAGTCAATGTCCGGAAAGGGACAGAAATCTTTAGATGTACCATATGCACAAGCGGTAGGAAGTTTAATGTATGCAATGTTGTGTACTCGACCTGATTTAGCTTATCCAGTAAGCTTAGTCAGTAGATATCAAAGCAATCCCGGTCCAGCACATTGGGAAGCTGTAAAGAGGAATTCTTCGATATCTGAAAGGGACAGTACATCTAAAACTTGTGTATCAAGAAGAATCGCTTGAGGTGGTAGGATACTCCGATGCTGATTTCGGAGGGGATGTGGATGATAGAAAATCCACATCAGGTTACCTGTTCATGTTTGGTGGTGCAGTCGTTTCTTGGGGTAGCAAGAAACAAGGATGTGTATCTCGACATACACAGGAGGCTGAGTACATTGCATGTAGCATGGCCACCACTCATGCTGTATGGATCAGACGTTTTCTAGAGAACCTAAGCCTCGAATTGGTAAAGGGCCAATTGAAATGTATTGTGACAATCAAGCTGCGATAAGCTTGATCAATAGTGGGGCTAATAGTTCTAAAGGGAAAACACATTGAGATCCAATATCACTATGTACAAGATATAGTGGCGAAGCAAGAAATCACGGTAACCTACATAACTACCAGTGACATGTTGGCTGATTCCCTAACGAAGGGAATAGCAGCAGGAACCTACATTAAACATGTTGGTTTAATGGGACTCAGTAATGTATGAGTCAAGGAAGAGGTTTCATAGATAATGATCCTCACATGATAAATCTCCATGTATATACTACACAAATAGTGGGAGTATATATGTCTGACCACTTTGGTCAAGTGGGAGATGTAGAATGGAATATGACCAAGTAGATCAAGAACCACTGCCGGCCATTGCGGAGCCGGCGGTTACGTCGACCGGGTCTCTTGGAGGCCGTAACCGCAAGGGCGTGGTCGAAGGGGCGGACGTGGCGAGGGCATACGCCCTATATAAACCTCCCAGACGGAGGGGAAACGCATCAAGGAATCACTCGCCTAACGGGAGCCCCCGACCTTCTCCATCTCTCACTCTCTTTAGATCTCCCTCTCTCATTCTCTCGCAGCCGAAGAACGGGCGTACCTCGTCGAGTTCCTATATCCTCCTCCTGCACCGGCACCTTCGTCAAAGCCTCTAACCCCGCCGGGAAAACCCATCCCGTTGGCAGCCTCACTGTCGTCAGCCCCTCCCTGCAAGACCTCCCCTCCCCAATCTGTCCTGAAGCTTTGCAACCTGCACGTATTTTTTTCCTTGTTAACTTATGATTTAATTCTAGCTTTTAGATCGTGTATCGGTTAGATTAACTCACTCATGTGGTTGAATTAATGAAGACAACTAACAGAAGGTTATAGATTTAAAATGGAGTATGTATTCAAGGTTTTAGATGTAATTTCGTTATTATAAATGATTTCTGAGATAATTACGAAATTACTCAAGATTATGGGTGTAATATCCCTAAAACTTAAAGAATGGCAGATGTGGCTAAACCTAAACCTTGTGTTGGGAACTTGAGAAATATGGAACGTGCATTTAACTTGCATTGAGAGATTTACCCGCAACCTTTTCGGACTCCATTAATTTAATATTCGATCCTAATGTAATGTCCATCAACCTTATGATACTTCATTAATTAATTATTTGATCTTAATCTAATGTCCATCATGCGCCGCCAAAGCCGAAAGTGACCTCAAATGGATCCCAGCTTCTAATTAAATGCATATATACCTTTTTTTGCTGACTTTTCACGATATTTTTTCTATTTAGTTTAGGGATGAAGCAGATTTTTTTTAGTTTAAGAATAGATTGATTCCGATGGTAATCGCTATTCAGCATATCATGTCATTTAGGTTTTTTGACATTCGTTTTTCGTCCCCTTATTTTGATTATCAACCTCACGATGATAAATTTACATTCCTCATTTGAGATTTTATAATTATTGAACAACCTTAATGTATGAGTAAGAGAGATTTCATCTATTAGTTACTTTACTGTCCTATTTTTATGAAATGCATGGTTGTCATCAAGGACGGAAAATAATGTATTCATCTCTCTTTCTTTCTCTACATTATAATATAAAGAGATCAATACTGTGAGGGAGAAGGGGGCGGGTGGGGGCTTAGCGCCCTAACTCTCAACAATGTCCTTATATATATGTATAATATATAGTATTATATATATGATCTAAATACAGCCATTTAATAATAAAATTCTATATGTTATGTTATAATAGTCCCTCTCATTATCAACAAAAAAAATCAATATATGTATGCGTTTAGTGGAGCTGCCCCCGCACCGTTTTCGACGTTTTTTTTTAATTTTTTAGAAAATATCACCATGTATATTCACCCATATATCATTCTATATGCCATTCGAATTTCGTCAGAAACAGAGACTCCTACAGCCTCCATCGAGATGGTGTCAATTTAAAAAATCATGTTACCGTTTAAAAAATGGTTGTCTGCATAGAGGCCGTAGGAGTCTCTGTTTCTGACGAAATTCGAATGACATATAGGAGGGATATAGGGATGAATATACATGGCGATATTTTTCAAAAAAAAATAAAAAAACGCTGAAAACGACGCGGGGGCAGCCATGTTTGGGGCAGCCCCATTAAACTCTCTCTCTCTCTCTCTCTCTCTCTCTATATATATATATATATATATGATTTAACTGAAATAATTAACTGTTAATATTACATGATGTGCATAATCGGATATTGTATATCCGTATATGTCCATCATCATACCCATTTATAAACCGTCACGAATATATAGTTTTTATTTTAGCATATATGGTATAGATAATAATTTTTCTTTTATATTTCTTTGCATATACGGATATGGATTTGGATATCTCTTTCATTTTTTTAGGATCTTAAAATAGATATGGTTACATATTTTTCTAGTGTATACATATATGGATAGAAATAAATATTTGTATCAGCATGTTTGCAACCTTATATTTATCTACGTCGATTTTAAAATAGCATGCAGATGTATGTATAAATGTCAAAATATGTATAAACAAATATGATAAGGGATTTGTATACATATCTATATAGTGTTACTTGTTTGAACATATTAAATCTAATGGTATTACTTAATATCACATTAATAAATGTGTATTTAATAATATGAAGAGTTTTGTAGGGATCTTTTGGTCAATATGATGTTTATAGATATTATTTATGTTCGATTAATAACTTTATATGGGTACTTTTTGTAAAAAAATACCTTCCCAATATTAGTTTCAATTAATTATGGAATTATTGGAAGCACGCCTTATAGATTGAATTGGTTTCCACAAATCCAACCTCATAAATCGAAACTTCCATTAATTTCTACATATGCTCCAAATTTTGCTCAAATCTGATGACATTTCCCAAATTTATCTTAGCGGTTAAAAGTTCAATCAATATTTAAGCAACTTAAGTCCCATTTAAAAGATAATCAACTTTTATCATTGGTATAAAATAGCAAATGATCTTATATTTGAAACTAATAGCAGGTTACAACACCTCTTTTGTAACACACATTACAACAAGGAACCCCTCCCCAAATATTAACAATCAAAATGACAAGATAAATTTAAGATAAATAATATCTAAATAATTTGCCCCCACCCTCCCGCCGAAATAATTTAGGCCCCCCAAGAAAAATTCCCTGGCTTCGTCCCTATGTGAGAGAGCATTTTTTATACAACAAATTCAACAAAAATGAATTTTTATTTACAAGTTCATTGTTTAGAAATCTTTGAAATATATTGGTAAAATTTCAGAGAGACGATATGATGGGAATTTTTAAAATCAAAATTGATTTAGAAAAATTTTTTTAGAAGACATCATGCAATCCATGACCTTTTATCAGGAGATGGGTTGGTAGAAACAAGAAAAATGTAGAACTAACAATTAGGGAATAAATATTGTATGTATCATATGCATAAGGGATTCTTTAAATACTAAAATACATAGAGTTTACTTTTTATTCATAAGCAACACTTATACATTTATACTAAAAGTTGTGAAGCAAGCTCATGCATATATTAATGAAGAAAATAATTTCAACTATTTAAAAGCAATATATTTGTTTTGTCCTTGAGCAACATAATAACATAATTAGACTACTTGTAGAATCCACAACTCATTCTCGGTTTGATATAAAGAACGAAAATATGCAAAAAAAATAAATGAGAAATTATGGATTGCAAAACTTAAAATATGTCATGAAAATTTCATCCAACAATTTTTATTATTAATTTTGCTCAATTGATTCATACAATATTAAAGAATTTACGAGATATTATACATAGTTGTATACAATTTTTATATTATGTCAAGTTTTTATTAAAATATATGGTACTATTTGCCTATATATAACCGTACATGAAGAAAAAAGATACATATGTAAATGTTGAATTATCATCTTATAATTCGGTGATTTTACCATGCAAAATAACTCTATTCAAGGTAATTTGATTAAGTGCTATACCATTTTCACGTTGTAGTTATTTTGTACATTAGTTGAATTTATTACAGATAAATACAATATTATTTTCAATGTGCCCATCTTAATTACTTTCCCGACTCTTTCACTAGTTATGATTCAAGATTTTATATTTTTATGCACGGATCCTCCATTACTTTAGTTTTACTTTATCCCAAAGTTATAAGGAGCCTGTGCGGACGAAATATAAATATTTTGATATGATTTGAATATTAACCACTTGTTGAGTTGTTGATATGGTTGATTTATGTCCTGCCTCCTAATTGACTAAGAGTTGTTGGGATAGGATTGTTGGCATGTTTGATCTGTCTCTTGAAACCTGAATTGGCTGAGAGCTATTGGATTATGATTGTTGACATGTCTGATTCGCATCCTCAAATCTGATTGGTAGAGAGTTGTTGAGATTGAATGCTGAATACAAATGGTATTCTTCTGTTGCAGTATAAAATGGGTCCTAGGACCACTGGATACTGCAATCCTCATTCTGATCCTGATTCTCATCACATATATGTACCTTCTCAGTATCCTCGGTATTATCTTTTCTCCAATATGTGAAACCAATCGTCACCGTCTAAGGACGTAGCCCATTAACATGTGGACCATGTAAATTGATGTGTTTGCATCTTGTTTGTTTGATCGTTGTTTGCTTTCGCAATTCGCAACAAAATCTTATCGTATCCTTTTGATTAAAATATGATGGCCCTCTTTGCGATGACATAATATAGTCGGATTTTCCATGGATTTATATTCCTTTTTCTTAAAAATATATTTAGAACGTGCATGCACTTCATGGGTCGAACTTGTCGGGAACGGATCCGATCAAGCACCACACGACTAGAACCACAATTGAAGAGAAAGAAAGCAGACAATCGCACAAGACAAAGATTTATAGTGGTTCGGCAAATGTGCCTACTCCACCTTGCTCACACCAGACTCTCTCTACTATTTCTTGAATGAAGTTGGGGATACAATATGTGGTGCCACAAGGCTCCTTTTTACTACAACAAAAGAATACCAAGCATTCAACAATCCCCACCATCAGCTCTCAGTCAATCAGGATGTAGGATGTGGATTAAGCATCTCAGCAATCCAACCTAACACCTCTCAGCCAATCAGAATGCAGGTGGTGGATCAGACACCTCAGCAATCCAGCCCAAGAGCTCTCAACCAATCAAAAGGCAGGAGGGGGATCAGGCACATCAGCAATGCTTTTCTACTTGTATTCCAGCAATCAGTCTTCACATGATAAATTCAACAATTCCCACTTGAAGACTGATTTGTAGTACTCACCACTTATTCAATAGTCCTGATGTGAGCTTTCCCTTGTCTTCTATGCTTGAAGACCAATAGAAGTTGAAAACATGTCTTCAGCTTCTCCACTGTTACAGGACTTGTGAACATATCAGCAGGATTTTCTAGTGTGTGGATCTTCTTCAACTTAAATTGATCATCTTCTAGTTGCGTCCGAATGAAGTGGTATTTCACATTAATGTGCTTAGTCCTTGAGTGAAAGACGGACTTCTTTGCAAGATGAATTGCACTTTGACTATCGCTGGATTAATTAACAATCTTTTACATTTCTTTATTCAGTTCTTTCATCAGACCTTTCAACCATATCATTTCCTTACAAGCTTCTGTTATCGCCACATATTCTGCTTCCGTGGTCGAGATGGTCACTATCTTCTGAAGCCTAGAGATCCAGCTAATGGCTCCACTTCCCAGGGTAAAGACATACCCTGTTGTACTTTTCCTGCCATCGATATCTCCTGCAAAATCTGAGTCCACAAAACCTCGAATGGAAATGTCAGTATTACCATAACACAATGCCACGTTAGAGGTACCTCTCAAATAACGTAAAATCCACTTCAACAGCCTCCCAATGCTCCTTGTCAGGATTCGCCATGAATTTGCTCACAACTCCCACTGCATGAGAGATGTCTGATCTTGTGAAAACCATTGCCTACATCAAACTACCAACAACAGACTGGTAAGGTACCTTTGACATGTACTCATGCTCCTCCTTCGTAGCAGGTTCTTTCTCCTTTGAAAGTTTGAAGTGGTTTCCTAAAGGGTGTTAGAGTAGATTTTGCATTTTTCATATTAAATCTCTCTAGTACCTTCTCGATGTAATCTAACTGAGACAATCTCAGTTTTTGTTCTTCATGTCTCTGCTAATCTACATTCCAAGGATTTTCTTTGCAGGACCTGTGTCCTTCATTTCAAACTCCTTAGACAACATTGCCTTCAGATTTGTTATTTCTACCTTGTATGAGCCTGCAACAAGCATGTCATCTACGTACAACAATAAAATGATGTAAGACATACCAAGCTTCTTGAAGTAGCAACAATGGTCAGCATGACATTTACGGAATCTAGTATTTCTCATGAAATCATCAAACCTTTTGTAACATTGTCTCGGTGCCTACTTCAAGCCATAAAGTCTTTTTCTGATCTTGCATACCATGTCTTCCTTTTCAGTATATACATAGCCCTCTGGTTGTTGCATGTAGATGTCCTCCTCAGATCTCCATGGAAGAAATGTTGTCTTAACATCCAACTGCTTCAAATGTAGGTTCTCAACTGCAACAATGCTCAATAATGCTCTTATGGTTGAGACCTTTACAACATGTGCAAAGATCTCTATGAAATCAACTCCTGCTTTTTGTTGAAAGCCCTTCGCCACTAGTCGAGCCTTGTATCTATTGGAACCATCAACTTCCTCCTTCACCATGTACACTCACTTGTTGTGGCAGAGCCTTCTTTCCCTTCGGTAGTGGGACTAATTCCCACGTTTTGCTTCTTGAGAGGGAGTTCATCTCCTCATCCATGGTTAACTCCCACTGATTCCTTGCCTCACCTTTTATAGCTTCATCAAAGCATTCAGGCTCACCATTATCAGTCAGCAATAAATAATTCAAAGAAGGTGAATACCTTGCAGTGGGTTTGCTTATTCTGGAAGATTTTCGTAGTACCGGAGTTTGCGGATTATTTTATGGGATGAGTTGAACATTCTCATCACTTGGCTGTGATGTGTTTTATTCAGGAGTTTCATCAAACTCCACAAAGTCCTGGCTCTTTTGTTGTCTTTTCCTTTTATCAATTCATCCTTGTATAAGGAAGACTCATTGAATGTGACATCAATGCTTCTAACTTGTCTTCTTGTTCTCCAAATCCCACTATCAATATCCATAGTTATCTATAACCATAGCCGAAAAAAATACACTCCTTGCTTTGGGATCAAGCTTTCTCTGTTTTCCTGCTCAATGTGAACATAAGCTATGCATCCAAAAACACGTAAATGAGAAAGTGTTACCTCCTTTCCTGTCCACGTTTCTTCTGGAAGATCCCCATCTAAAGCAGCAGACGGACCTCGATTGATTAAGCGTGCAGTTGTATTGACTGCATCAGCCTAATGTCGCTTTGGTAGACCTGCATGTGACCTCATGCTTCTCACACGCTTTAGAAGAGTCATGTTCATGCGTTCAGCAACACCATTCTGCCTGGCTTTCTTGGGACCGTCTTCAATCTCTTGATCATGTTCTTGCCACAATATGATTCAAACTCCTCACTGCAGTATTCTCCTCTATTATCTGATTTGAGACATTTCAACTTTAAACATGTCCCAGTCTCAACTATGGCCTTCTATTTGAAGGTCTCAAATACATTGAATTTATATTTGATAAAATAAACCCACAGTTTTCTAGTTGCATCATCAATGAAAGTAATGAAATAATGAGATCCGACAAGGGAAGGTACCTGATATGGACCCCATACGTCTGTATGAATCAGTTCCAGTCTTTCAATTTTTCGTACTCTTGCAGTCTTTGTAAAACTGACTTTCTTCTATTTTCCCAAGATACAATCTTCACAGAAGTCCAGATCAACGGTCTGCAACCCCAATCGTTTCCCTTCTTCTGCATGATCTTCATTCCTTTTTCGCTCATGTGACCAAGCCGTCTATGCCAAATGTTAGTATCACACCCAAATGATGCAACATTTTTCTTATCATATGAATCTGATGCAATATACAGGGTTCCTTCTTTCTTACCTCGAGAAAGGATCAATGATCCCTTTGACATCTTCCACGAATCAGAATCGAATGATGCCACCACGCTGCTTTCCGATAGCTGTCCAGCAGATATGAGATTTCTTGGTAGACTGGGTACATGTCTAACATTCTTCAATCTTAAGAAGCCATCATTGGGTTGGGATATGTCAATGTCTCCCTTTCCAATTATGCTACAACATTCATCATCTATCAGATATACTTTTCCAAAATTACCTTTCACATAATTTTGAAGGATATCCCTTTGTGGAGTGGTATGAAATGAAGCACCCGAGTTCACAATCCATGACTCACTTCTAGCATCTGCAACACATACTAAGGCATCGCTATCATCATAATCAGTAAGATTTACGGTGTTCTTACCTTTGTCATTTTCTCCTTTCTTCTTTCTTGGGGCCTTGCATTCTGTCTTGTAATGCCCCCTTTGATTGCAATTCCAGCAGACCACGGATTTCGGATTTCGGATCTCTGGATTTGGATCTTCCTCTTACTGACTTTCCCCTGGAATGCTTTTGGTTCCTGTAGCTCTTCATGCTTCTTCCTTCTGTATTCAAGATAGAACTTGACGAGTGTTCTTCCCCAGACATCTTCCATCGTACCTCTTCTCCAAGAAGAAGACCAGCAACATCCTCCAACTTCAACTTTGCAGAACCAGAGGAGTTGCTAACCGCTACAACTAAAACATTCCAACTATCAGGTAAACTAGAAAGGAGTAAAAGAGCTTTTACCTTATCATCAAACACAATCTTCACAGACTCTAACTGGTTGATGATACTGTTCAGATCATTCAAGTGTGAAGCCACCATGGAGTTCTCACTCATCGTTAAATTGAAAAGCTTCTTCATCTAATACACCTTACTTGATGCAGATGGCTTTTCGTACATCTTTTCAAGAGCTTTGAAAAGATTCGTCGTCGTTGTCTCCTTTGCGATATTTGAAACCACCGATGGAGCAAGGCTGAGCCTTACCATTCCTAGAGCCTTTCGATGTAGGACCTTCCACTCTTTATCTCTCATGGCTTCGGGCTTCTTCCCTTCGATCGGAAGATAGAGATCCTTCTGATATAGAACATCTTCAATCTGCATCTTCCAGAACGCGAAGTTCGATCCATTGAACTTCTCGATCTTGATCTTCGATCCTTCCGCCATCTGTGTAGAGTGATAACTGCTCCCGCACCCTTGTTAATTCGAGCAAGTTAATATCCAAATTAATTGATTATGTTCGTTGCAGTCGGATAACGAGAGGGCTAATCAAAAACCACTTTTAATTATATTCAACTTAATCTCGAGCGGCAAATTTTTTTTACTTGGTGAAGTCCAAGGTCGAACTCATGGAGGCAACTGTCTCCTTAGGTAGATTTTTAGCAAATTTCCAATGTTCGATTTTCAGAGGGAATATTTTTGGTCTTTTTCGAATTTTTATGCAAGACACATGCAAAATCAGGTCAATTTAAACGTTAATTCAGAAAGATGGTTAAATTAAATCCAAAAATTATGAAACTTGACCAGATTATGAAATGGGATGAAATTAAGCTACCCTAATTTTTTAGATTTTTTTGATATATGGATAATAAAATATGCAGACTTTAGTGAAAATGACTAAACCAATTTTAATAATTACAAACGATGACATTTCTCAGAAATAAAATTAATCCAAATAGGTCTAATTAAGTGCTATCCAAATCAACTTGAATTTTATAAAAATATTTCACGGTTGATTAATTAAAAATTGATTAAAGTTTTCTCTAAATGATTTTTCTAAGACAAACTATACATGCAAATAGGATGATTTTTGGATATGTTGTAGCATAGAATTAGATCTATCAACGATGATTTTTCAGAGATTTTGCGATAAGCAGATAATACGCAATCAATTAATCAATCAAAATAGGCAAAATATTGCAATTTTTCACCAAATTAATTTCCATAAATATTCTGCAAATCATAAAAATACAAATAAATGCTAAACTGGTAGAACAAGAGTTATACTACACAATGCAACTTTCGGAATTAAATATGGATTACAAAATGATAATAAAATAAACGTACAAATGTAGGGGTATGAATGCAATATAGAGAAAGAAAAATAAACTCAAATGAATGACAGGGACTTACATGTAATTACCTAAAACTTGAACTTCCATTGAAAACTTGCAAGGGGTGTCAAGTGTCCCCTTTGCAAATACCCATTTGTCATAGAGATTGCTCTGTTTTCTTCCCTTGAACAGGGGACTTGGGCTTTGGTCGACGCAGGTAGGCTGAGGCGGACGAGGAGCTTCACGATCAATGGGACAAGGGCAGCGTCGATGGGCGCGCGGCGGCGGCGTGGGCTGACGTCGAGGTGGTGGTTGAGCGTGCGTGCAATGTGCTGGAGGTGGGCACGCGCGCGGACTTGTAGAGGTGGCCCGATGGGAGGCTCGGCCCTGCGCGGGGGCGGACTTCTTCGACGGCGCTCGGGCTGGCCTGGCGTGCGAGGGGGACGGTGAGAGGCTGGAGTGACGGCCGCCGCACGCGTGAGGAGGGCGGTTGCGCGTGGGCGGGCGCGCGTTGACGGATCCGTAAATTACGCTTTTAAGAATGTGTTTTTATCGTGCGTTGTAGGCGGCAATCGGAAACGGTCAAGAAAATACCACAAATAAGTTATTCAATTTTTCGTCTCGTGGTTTTATGTTTATTTTACTTGGGCAAGTCCAAGGTCGATCACAAGGAGGCAAAGGAACAACCTATAATTAAGTCTATCAAAGTTCGTGTTCGGTTTTCAAGGTGGTCTTTTTTTGGAATTTTCAATACAATAAAGGATGCAAAATGCAACTTTGGCCTTATTTTAGGGACTAAAATGTAAATTACGTTCAAATGATGTCCGAAAAATATGAAACTTGGCCACAATGTAAACTATAATGAAATGGATGCACTGCAATCTTTTTGGAATTTTTGGATGCAATATGAATTTTTTATGGATTTTTAAATGCAAACAAAATGATTTTAATATTTAATTTTAATAAATAGCAAACCTACTTATTCTCAAGGATCAAAATTATCTGAGATCTATCACTAGGTGACGGATCTCAGAAAAATCCTAAACTTCGAAAATGTGGGGTTTAATACCTATTAAAAATTAAATACTAAAATGGGCTAAATGATTTTTACAGGATAAAATATGCATGCAAATGCAAATCTTTTTGGGCACAATGTTAAGAATAATTAACTCTACAAGATATGTTTTTTCGAGAATTTTTAGAGCCGCGGTTAATCAACTATCAATTTTAGAGCAAGCGATGGGTAAAATATGCAAATTTCACAAAACAATTATTTATTAACTAACCGTCCGTCACAAAAAATATCCATAACATGTCAAAGTGTAGAAAGTAAATTAACAAACATCATGCTATTTTTAGATTGATAAAATAATGTAGAGAAAAGTGTTCAAAACTGAGGGGAAACACAGGGGTACAGATGCAATATGTAAATAATTAAACAAAAATGCAACTGGGGAGTTTGTTCGTAATTACCTATACTCGTGGGGGTATTTATGCAAAATGTCCAAGGGGCACGTGCTGCGCACGTGCCCTTGGATGCGGGGACTGATGTGCAGATAAGGGATCTCCGGGGGGCCTCGCTGCAACTGACCCAGTAGGTCACGTGCGTGGCACGTAACCCTGGGAATGATGCTGATGACGTTCCCCCCACCACGTGCTGCGCACGTGAGGTGAGGGGTCTCGGGCTTGGAGCCCGGCCGGCGAAGAGGAGGCGCGGTGGCTGGAGCGGCGGAGCTCACTGGTGGCGTAGGATGCCCAGGCAGAGGTGGAGCGGAGCCTGGAGATTACGATGTCGGAGGCGATGAAGGAGGTCGGCGGTGCAGATAGGTGAGATCCTTCGGGGCGATGGCAATGGCTGTCGAAGATGACGGCGAGGGGAGCTGGCGTGTCGGCGGTGAAGGGCGGAGCAGCGGCGACGTGTGGCGATGAAGGTCGGAGCTTGAGCCGGGAGATGAAGTTGATGAAGCGGTGGCGCACGGTGGAGTGTAGTTCCGGTGATGGTCGATGATGGCGCGAAGATGGTTGTCGACGTCGTGGGGGGCGGAGACGGCTGTGGTGGCCGACAAACGGCCGAGGGACGTCGAGGTAGCGCGTGGCGGAGAAGAACGGTGGCTGGTGGTGGAAGATGAACAGTGGACGTTGATGAAGAGGCGGAGCGTCGTTGGAGGAGCTGTTGGTGAAGATGGCGTCGAGGAGGACGGCGTTGTTGTCGAGGCGGAGACGGTGGTGGCGCGAAGACGAAGTGGTGGTCGATGACGGTGTAGCGAGCGGAGTTGGCGGAGAAGGTGTCGTTGGAGATAACTGGCTCGACGGCGGTCGACGGGGGCCGGAGCAGAGACACGCGCGGAGGCGTGATAACGACCAGGGAGGTCGGATCTCGTCGAGGAAGAGGGACCTACGGCCTGTCACCCCGTAGGTCCTCTGTCGCGGTGCAATCGGCGGATGATTTGCTTTGAGGTCGGCGGGGGTTTAAATAGCAAGGGGGTTTGGCCGGCGAAGGAAGCAAATCGGGAGGGGGATTCGATTTGGGGGATTTGATTTGAAGAGGGCGGCGGCGAGATTCGAGGGAGATCGGGGCGATGGGGAATCGGCGCGAGATTTGGGGGGGGGCGACCGAGATTCGCGGGCGGCGGAGATCACGAAGGAGGCGGCGGTGGCTTTCCAAAGGAGGCTGAGGAGGACGATGAGCAGGCACCGTCCGATCGGCCAAGATCGGGTGGTCCTCCTCATGCCACATGGCGGCGAGATGGGGAGCCGGGGACGCGCGTGCGGAGTGCGTGCCTTGACCGGCACGCGCGACGCACGTGCGTCTATTAATTATTTTTTTTATTATTTTTTTTTATTATTTTTTTAATTTAATTTTTTTAATTAAAAACGATATAATAATGCCAAAAAAATGGCTGACACGTGGCGGCCTCTGGGGCTGCCACGTGTCAGCACCGGAAAATTCAGAGAACTAATTATCTTGTAAAATCGAAAAAAAGAGTAAATGACCTCGGATCGAAAAACTTCCTTCACAAAAATTGCTCGTCTCGATGAGATCTACAATTGTCATGAAGACATCAAAATCAAAATCGATCATTTGCACAAAGTGAATTTTTGGGGTATCCTATGTACATAAGACACCTTGATTTGGGGTTTTGTAATTTTTATGTCATTTTTTTTATCAGATAAAAATCCGGAAAAATTACGGTAAAATCAGAGATAATTAAAGACACTTAATTCTAATTTTTTTGGGATTTTTATTGGTTAAGAAAATATATACATAAAATACAAGGTCAAAAACCGCGAAAATATACAATGTACAAAAGAGGCCCAAAACCCAACTTTCACATATGAGCTCCGATTCACTTGAACTTGGTCTTGTTTTGAAGGTAATTGAATGCACATTAGTTCAAAAGTGAGTAGGATTAAATCGGACACTGGATGGAGAAGATATGTGGCTTTTAGTCCGAAAATCCGGAAATTAGGGTTTGGGTTTTTGGTCCACTTATTTGGGTTAGTTATTTTTTGTATTTTTCCTTTATGCATGTTAGTGATATGTACACAGTGGAAGTGGTTTTGAGTTATTCGGAGTTATCATGAATGAGTTAAAAATCCGGGAAGTTAGGTTTATTTACAGGTCATTTTGGCTTGGATTTTTGGCTTCTTATTTTGTGCAGATTTTTGTGCTAAAATGCAATTCTTATGAAATCATGCACTAATGCTAATTATGCAGAATAGATGCAAGAATGCTGTTGGTTTTTAGGGATTTGAGCTTAATAAATGAGATTTAGAGTGATGAATACGAGATTCATCATCCCCCTATACTTAAACCATGCTCGTCCCTGAGCATAAAAAGAAAAGCCATGAGGTGAAATGAGATTGGGTTCCATACCAAGACCATGAGTTGAAGGTGAAAGTATGCCTAAACTCAACCTTTGGATTATTTGTGTGTCGGAACTTCTGTGAGACTTAGAATTTTAAAATCAACAGCCCTCAAGTTCTACACATCATTGCGACAGCTTCGGCTCAGAAGTCATCTTAGATCAATCATCTTTCCAAAGTATACTCTTTGAATATTGAATAACCGACTCTTGTGTGTGAAAGGTTTTTAGCTCTTCCCACTCAGATGCCGGACTACTGCATAAGCTTCCTCTCCAATAACTCGTCCTCGGGGAGTCAGGTATTTCCTTCTAAGGTCTGTCGCGCTGTGTTCACAATCGAATTGGGGGGAGAAGTTAGAAGAATGAGAAAAGAACTGGAGGGTGATTAGTGTAGTTCACCTCTCCTTGTGAAGCTGGCCAGTGTAGCCGAGTCTCCACCAAGATCTGCCAGGTTCTTGAAGCTTGGACCTTTTGGTCAGATTTTATTTGGTAGTTGCTTCTTTGTATTTGGAATTTTTGGTGGTTCTGCTTGGATCTTGTTTTGCCCCTACGGATATAGCATCTTTTGTTTCCGTACATTTTTGGGGTCTTAGAAAAAATTGTGCCCAGCCGTCCATCCCTTTTCCGAAGCTTTATTTCAACCGTACTCCGGTCTTTAGATTTCCACGCTACCAGAAAAGAAACTCACACAGTCTTCCAACAAATGTTTGAGTTGAGCTAAGTGCATAAGTGCGAGAGTACAAATTAATTCCTTATTCCAGAGTTGTACCCAGAATGAAGAGACCAGGTTAGACACTAAGAGTCAAACTCTGTGCATTGTTATGTGGAACTCAAAGAATTAAGTCACAGACCTGAAGACTCTAAAATCCTATTTCTCGGTGAAGTTCCTCTGAAAATTAGGTTGATTAAGGTTAAGTCTAGATCACTCTCGGTTTCGGCTCATAACTCGGTTCAGAACCCAATGACTTTTCACATATGCAAATGAATGTAATGCTGGATGAAGTGCAGGTGTGTGGCATGCAAAATTTTTTTTAAATGAATATGAAGCCTTTTTTTTTCAAAAATTTTGGGCAAAGTCAGTGTTAGAAACAATTTTTTCTTTTTCTTTTTCTGTTTTTTTTGTTTGTTTTTTTTTTTTCTTTAAGAAAACCCACCCCGTAAATACATATAGACTTATGCACAAGTATGAGGTATGGCTAAAATATATACATAGTATATATACAGACCCCCTATACTTAGCGAGTGTTGTGTCCTCAGAGCACAAGAAGCGTAATGAAGACATAGCTCGGGCTAAGCATAAGAGAGTAAAATTATACACGGTTTCGCCCCCCTATACTTAGACTGAGAATAGTCTAAGTATAGAAGAAGAGCGCAAAAAGAGGCGAACGGGATATGTAAATGAGGAGAGTATAAATAGATGGGTGGTGGTTCCCCCTATACTTAGGCTTTGTCAGCCTAAGTATAGAAGAAGGATGGATATGGAGTGAGCTAGAGATCGGAGTGTGATGGTATATATAGATGGCATCGGTCCCCCCTATACTTAGGCCTTGGCCTAAGTAGAGGAAGAAGCTGTACAAGGAGACCGATGTGGTCGGGAGGGAGGGTGGGTAGCCGATGATTAAGGCGGTTTACGGCTGATCTTCTTGTGAGCCTGCGGTGGGAGATCGTAATGATGAGTCGGAGATGAGGCATACGATTCCCCACCATTATCAGTGTCATCCTCAAAAAATCATGATGGATAGTAGATGAAATATTTGAGTCAGATGAAAAGTAGCCATCATTAGAGTTATCTTCAGAGGAATAATATTTGAAAGTGGACATACTCCAGATCTTCATGTCTTTTTGTTCATTCAATTGTTTCCTCAAAATTCGTTCCTTTTTTAAGATCAATCGGTTTGTCCTCAAATGAATCTTCAGATGCTCCAGTCTCAGTCAGCTCATAAGAAATAATTCCAGTGTACTTGTGAAAGGTAGGAGCATCAGCTTTGGATGAGTAATAATTAGGAACGGGAGTTGTCCAACGAGAATCGAATTTTGGATCCTTGCAAAGAAATGGCTTAAGAGATGCCGAACAGACTTCACTCATGTAGACTACCTTTTCCGGACCTGATGAGGAATCATCAACTGATTCCTCTTCCGAAAGATCAAAGGTGACTTTCTTTTTCTTGTTTCGTGAGGATGTCGGTTCACTTGAGTACCCAGATGAATAGCCATTAAAATTCTTCTCCTTGGTCGGTGTTCGGGCTACGTGTTCGTTCTTTGTTTCCTGAATGTTGGTGCACTCTTGATTTGGGAGGATTTGGTCAAGATAATCAGAGTAGGTTGCTCCAGTGTGCGACCATGCAAATGTCTCAGGATCGTAGTAGAAAGATTTGTCTATTTTGAAATCTGCGGGAATTGAGATATCGGGGAGAGTCTCTAAACCAATAGTCTGATTAACAAACGCAATCTCAGGTGTAGCAGCGGGGTAGGGCTCTTCTACCGTTTCATGGTTGCGGGTGTTGGGGACTTCATGGGTTACCTCAGAAAATCGTGCTTCCTCAAAGACTGTATCAGTTCGTAGTGATTCCAATGCCGTAAAATTTATTTCCCGCGTCTCACAATCGATACTCGCCTTGGCCAATGCCAAGAATGGTTTTCCGAGAATGATTGGAGACTGGGTGAATTCTCCTTGATGCTCGATGTCAATGATCGTGAATTCTACCTTGAGCGAAGCACCTTGGAATTTCATGATGACAGAAATGGTTCCTCTCGGCCTTTTTATCGATCGATCTGCCAATTGAACAATCTCTCGTATCTTCCGAATTGGCCGAGTTTGAGTTCGTGAAATACAGAGGTCGGGAGGATATTGATCGGTGAATCGTCATCAATACGAGCATGTGTGAAAATTGTGTCTTTGATTTTGCAGTCAAATCTAGGCAACCGCTTCACTATGCGGCTCTTGGTTTTTCTCCTCAACACCAAGGAGGAGGCCATTGACAGGATATGTCTTTCAGTTTTTGTTCTAATCCTTCCTGACTTTTTGATGATTAATCTGTCCATTAGAAATTTCTTAAGGTCAGGGAAGTGTTCAATGGCCTTTATAATGGGAAGTTCAAAAATCAAGTATTTTTCCAGTGCTTCCCGAATAGCAGGATCCAAATTCCTTAGATCTTCTTCAGATTCAATTTTTATGAGATTTTCTGGATTTTCAAATTTTTTTGTATTTTCTGTGTGGTGTGGCGATGTGGTGTCTTCCTTAGATGAGAAGGGGCGTAGATGTTCAGGGTATGGATCAGAGGCACATTCATTCCTAGGGGAATAATGAGCAGAAGTTCTGATATTAGAGTCATCCTAGGTCTTTGAATATCCTCAAAATTTTCATCATGGAATCCAATCATTTCCTCATTTGGTTTTACACCCGATCCACCATAGAATGAGATTACTCGGTCGGCAAAATTTTTGAAATTTATCCTCCATCAATTCAAATCTTGTTTTTATCCTCGAAACATTATCCTCACAATTTTGTTCATGATCAACCATGGGAGTACTCGGATTTTGTTCAATGATTTCGTCTTCCATTTTTCTGTACGTGCGGAGAGGAGAATTTCTTGCAATATCCATTATACGATTATTTCTTGAAAATTTCTCCTCAAAAATTATGGAAGGAGGCTGCTCATATGGTCCAGGCATGTGTATTTTATCTGAGTAGAGTTCAATCCTTTGATCATTATTAGTCAGATCTTGATATTGTGGAGCCAACATACAGGGTTTATATGTGTCTAGGAGTTCGGTCCAGTCCTCTGTATGAGTATCATGTCTGACAAGGGGTCTGTCATGGTCAATCCAACGATGATGATCATTAAGCGCATGTCTTTCCATCTGGGTTTGGGTTCTCTGCCAGTCATGGGATTTAAAGAGATTTTGATCTTGAAATGTTTTATTGGCGAGAGAGTGAGAATAAGACGGTTCAATCCAAGATGGTGTGGTTGGATGATTTGAGAAAGGATTCAATGAGGTCGAAGTCATTTGCGGTTGAAAGCTTCCCGCAAATGTTGGAGGATTAAACGAAGAGGAAGTAGTGGATTTGGGCCAAACCGACATAGATTTTTTTTGTAGTGGTGTTCGGTCATTTTTGAAGGAGTGAGAGAAATGATGGGTTGGATCTGAATTTGGAAAAATTTCCATGATGAGATTAAAATCAAGAAATGAGAGAGATGATTGTATGGGACAGCAAATTTATCAAATGTGCGGCTATTGATCTTCGATATCGGTTCACGCACACCAATACAAACACAAATCAAACCCGGGTTCACCAACTCACACAATGAAGCCGTAAGATTTCGGCTATTATCTTTTCAATTTTAGTTGGTGATAATTCAATCTTGGCAAAAATTTAGTGAGCTGAGATTTTGGATTTGGGCTCTATCCTTAAGTGTCGTTTCTCGCTTACTTAGAAAAATAAAATCATCCAAGGTCGGGGTTGCTCTCCCGCAAAAATTCTTGATTTTATGGGTTATTTGAGATCAGATATATTTAGCAGTCCCGATTTTAATGAGGTGATCACTGAAAAATTAGATGAGCACAAATACATGTCTACCGTCCAGTCCCAATTTCCTTTAAAGTTATGTTATAAAACAAGAGAGAGGAATTCGGGAAAATCCGATGCATGCGGAAAACTATGATGAATGCTTAGTTAGAAGACTTATAGTGAATCCTCGCAATCTTCATGTGGGATGCTAGACAGAAATTTAAATTTATTCTATATGGAATGCAAGCCGATGAAAACCGCACCTAAGCAGAAAGTTCTATTAGCGGGAAAGAATTGAGTTAAATTTGGCTAAGTTGAACGATCTATGTGCGTCTCAATTAAGTGCAGTGTGGCTTAAGATCCTACGAACACAAGCAAAAATATAAATGCTCTGAGAGCCGTATGTGCAGGTCTATCCTATTCGCCACTCAAGTCGGGCCCCACCCTCACCGGAGAGTGAAACCAGGCCACGACACACCACAAATAAAGTTTAGAGGTCTGTCTACACACGCGAGAGTCCAAACGGACACCGCTGTAAAATTGCAGAAATTAAAATTGCAGAAATTTAAAAAACTAGACACTACTCTCTCTCACGACTCGACTCGATCTTAAATTTAATTGCGGTTTTTTGGTGAAGTTGCGTTGGTTATTAAAACCGCTCCACGTACAAGGTACCTCGCAAAAAAATAAGAGAGAAAATGTAAGAGAGTGACTCAAAAATATATGAAAAATAAAGGCTGAAAATAAATGGGCAGGAAGATGAAATTTACAATGAAAATTCGGGGGTCAGACTACCCGAATGCGGAAAACCGAATGGAAAATTTTTAGACAAAAATCTAAGCCGTTTGCCTCCCCGGCAACGGCGCCATCTGACGGATCCGTAAATTGCGCTTTTAAGAATGGGTTTTTATCGTGCGTTGTAGGCGGCAATCGGAAACGGTCAAGAAAATACCACAAATAAGTTATTCAATTTTTCGTCTCGTGGTTTTATGTTTATTTTACTTGGGCAAGTCCCAAGGTCGATCACCAGGAGGCAAAGGAACAACCTAGAATTAAGTCTATCAAAGTTCGTGTTCGGTTTTCAAGGTGGTCTTTTTTTGGAATTTTCAATACAATAAAGGATGCAAAATGCAACTTTGGCCTTATTTTAGGGACTAAAATGTAAATTACGTTCAAATGATGTCCGAAAAATACGATACTTGGCCACAATGTAAACTATAATGAAATGGATGCACTGCAATCTTTTTGGAATTTTTGGATGCCATATGAATTTTTTATGGATTTTTAAATGCAAACAAAATGATTTTTAATATTTAATTTTAATAAATAGCAAACCTACTTATTCTCAAGGATCAAAATTATCTGAGATCTATCACTAGGTGACGGATCTCAGAAAAATCCTAAACTTCGAAAATGTGGGGTTTAATACCTATTAAAAATTAAATACTAAAATGGGCTAAATGATTTTTACAGGATAAAATATGCATGCAAATGCAAATCTTTTTGGGCACAATGTTAAGAATAATTAACTCTACAAGATATGTTTTTTCGAGAATTTTTAGAGCCGCGGTTAATCAACTATCAATTTTAGAGCAAGCGATGGGTAAAATATGCAAATTTTCACAAAACAATTATTTATTAACTAACCGTCCGTCACAAAAAATATCCATAACATGTCAAAGTGTAGAAAGTAAATTAACAAACATCATGCTATTTTTAGATTGATAAAAATAATGTAGAGAAAGTGTTCAAAACTGAGGGGAAACACAGGGGTACAGATGCAATATGTAAATAATTAAACAAAAATGCAACTGGGGGAGTTTGTTCGTAATTACCTATACCCGTGGGGGTATTTATGCAAAATGTCCAAGGGGCACGTGCTGCGCACGTGCCCTTGGATGCGGGGACTGATGTGCAGATAAGGGATCTCCGGGGGGCCTCGCTGCAACTGACCCAGTAGGTCACGTGCGTGGCACGTAACCCCTGGGAATGATGCTGATGACGTTCCCCCCACCACGTGCTGCGCACGTGAGGCGAGGGGTCTCGGGCTTGGAGCCCGGCCGGCGAAGAGGAGGCGCGGTGGCTGGAGCGGCGGAGCTCACTGGTGGCGTAGGATGCCCAGGAAGAGGTGGAGCGGAGCCTGGAGATTACGATGTCGGAGGCGATGAAGGAGGTCGGCGGTGCAGATAGGTGAGATCCTTCGGGGCGATGGCAATGGCTGTCGAAGATGACGGCGAGGGGAGCTGGCGTGTCGGCGGTGAAGGGCGGAGCAGCGGCGATGTGGCGATGAAGGTCGGAGCTTGAGCCGGAGATGAAGTTGATGAAGCGGTGGAGCACGGTGGAGTGTAGTTCCGGTGATGGTCGATGATGGCGCGAAGATGGTTGTCGACGTCGTGGGGGGCGGAGACGGCTGTGGTGGCCGACAAACGGCCGAGGGACGTCGAGGTAGCGCGTGGCGGAGAAGAACGGTGGCTGGTGGTGGAAGATGAACAGTGGACGTTGATGAAGAGGCGGAGCATCGTTGGAGGAGCTGTTGGTGAAGATGGCGTCGAGGAGGACGGCGTTGTTGTCGAGGCGGAGACGGTGGTGGCGCGAAGACGAAGTGGTGGTCGATGACGGTGTAGCGAGCGGAGTTGGCGGAGAAGGTGTCGTTGGAGATAACTGGCTCGACGGCGGTCGACGGGGGCCGGAGCAGAGACACGCACGGAGGCGTGATAACGACCAGGGAGGTCGGATCTCGTCGAGGAAGAGGGACCTACAGCCTGTCACCCCGTAGGTCCTCTGTCGCGGTGCAATCGGCGGATGATTTGCTTTGAGGTCGGCGGGGGTTTAAATAGCAAGGGGGTTTGGCCGGCGAAGGAAGCAAATCGGGAAGGGGATTCGATTTGGGGGATTTGATTTGAAGAGGGCGGCGGCGAGATTCGAGGGAGATCGGGGCGATGGGGAATCGGCGCGAGATTTGGGGGGGCGGCGACCGAGATTCGCGGGCGGCGGAGATCACGAAGGAGGCGGCGGTGGCTTTCCAAAGGAGGCTGAGGAGGACGATGAGCAGGCACCGTCCGATCGGCCAAGATCGGGTGGTCCTGCTCATGCCACGTGGCGGCGAGATGGGGAGCCGGGGACGCGCGTGCGGAGTGCGTGCCTTGACGGCACGCGCGACGTACGTGCGTCTATTAATTATTTTTTTAATTATTTTTTTTATTATTATTTTTTTAATTTAATTTTTTTAATTAAAAACGATATAATAATGCCAAAAAAATGGCTGACACGTGGCGGCCTCTGGGGCTGCCACGTGTCATTACCGGAAAATTCAGAGAATAATTATCTTGTAAAATCGAAAATAAATAGTAAATGACCTCGGATCGAAAAACTTCCTTCACAAAAATTGCTCGTCTCGATGAGATCTACAATTGTCATGAAGATATCAAAATCAAAATCGATCATTTGCACAAAGTGAATTTTTGGGGTATCCTATGTACATAGAACACCTTGATTTTGGGGTTTTGTAATTTTTATGTCATTTTTTTTATCAGATAAAAATCCGGAAAAATTACGGTAAAATCAGAGATAATTAAAGACACTTAATTCTAATTTTTTTGGATTTTTATTGGTTAAGAAAATATATACATAAAATACAAGGTCAAAAACCGCGAAAATATACAATGTACAAAAGAGGCCCAAAACCCAACTTTCACATATGAGCTCCGATTCACTTGAACTTGGTCTTGTTTTGAAGGTAATTGAATGCACATTAGTTCAAAAGTGAGTAGGATTAAATCGGACACTGGATGGAGAAGATATGTGGCTTTTAGTCCGAAAATCTGGAAATTAGGGTTTGGGTTTTTGGTCCACTTATTTGGGTTAGTTATTTTTTTTGTATTTTTCCTTTATGCATGTTAGTGATATGTACACAGTGGAAGTGGTTTTGAGTTATTCGGAGTTATCATGAATGAGTTAAAAATCCGGGAAGTTAGGTTTATTTACAGGTCATTTTGGCTTGGATTTTTGGCTTCTTATTTTGTGCAGATTTTTGTGCTAAAATGCAATTCTTATGAAATCATGCACTAATGCTAATTATGCAGAATAGATGCAAGAATGCTGTTGCTTTTTAGGGATTTGAGCTTAATAAATGAGATTTAGAGTGATGAATACAAGATTCATCACGCGTTTGCTGGCGGAGGCCGACGCTTGGCGGCGTTGGTAGCTGGAGGTGAAGCTTCTGGAGACCTGTGCGCGCGGAGGGGCGATGGGAGGGCCGGTGGAGGAGCCAAGGCGGTAGAGGCGAGCTTGAGGGTGCGTCGCACACGAGGTGACTTGGACGGTGGACAGCAGCCGAGGAGAGCCCGCACTCGCTGCCAGGAGGGTGGTGCAGCGGTGGAGATGGGCCTGACAGCTACTTGGACGGTCGGTGTCGTAGGCGGGCGGCGAGGGGGTGGTCGATACACGGCCAAGGGTCGTCGGGGCAGAGGTGGGCGCGGTGGCGCAAGTGGGCTGATGGGGTGTGTGAGTGTGAAGTGGTGAGGGGAGGAAGAAGAAACAGGGGGATTTCACCACCTCCCCTGTTATTCATGCATTTGTTTAGTTGGGCGCAAATAACTGACGAATCGATTGATGGAATTTCTTCGGAAAAATAAATAAAAATCACCGTTGCGTTCGCAATGTGTGATTTATCGTTGATGTGTGATCGGTTTTGCGAATTGATGAGTGGAGATGAGTGAATCAAGGAGAGAGATATAGAGAAGGAGAAGAAGACAGCAGAGGAAGAAAATTACCTGGAAGTGATGGACGAGTGCCCTGTGAAAGAGGAGCTTAGAGCCCCTCGGATCTTCGCTCTAGACCTCGGCGAAGGTCGAGCTCGGCAGCTGGAAATGGACACACAAAGGACGGGGAGTCCCTTGGATCTCGCCTAGCAAAAGGAACATGTCTTCGCTCGACACGGTGGCTCTCACTTGCTGTCACCAAGAAGAGGGTGGAGCTCAAGGATTGTGTGCTCAAGAATGGCGGATGGGGATGAAGGAAGGAGGAGAGGGTGATATAAAGAGGAGGGGGGAGGAGTTGGAGAGGAAATGGAGAGAGTGGGGGAGATGGGAGATGGAGTGGCCGTCAATGTGGCCTCTCCCTCAAGTTAAGGCAGAGTGGAGGGAGGAATGGGTATTGGCCGTTGATGGAGACCCCCTCATCCAATGGCCCAGGGATAAAGGAGAGGAATGGTATAAGTGGGTGAATGAGGAGGCGACACATGGCGACTCCAGGAGTTGCCACGTGTCGCTCCAAGAAAAATCCGCAACTAAATACAAAGAAAAATCAAAAAGAAATAATAAAAGAGGTTAAATCAAAAAGTGATCAACACGAATGTTGCTCGTCTCGACGAGATCTACAACTTTCGTGAAGGGTCGAAAATCAACGAGATCATCTGTACAAAAACGTATTTTTGGGTGGTACCTTATAGATATAAAGTATCGCAATTTATCTTTTTGCAATTTTTTGTCATTTTTAAATAAGAGAAAAATTAAAATAAAGTTAGGGAAAATATGAGGAGAATATTTACAATTTAATCTAATTTTTTTGGATTTTTAATAACGAAGAAAATAAAATGAGAAAATACAGGGGTAAAACGGTCATTATGTAAAATGTATGAAAGGGGCCCAAAACCCAAGTTTTGCATACGAACCCCGATTTTAATGAAATTGATCTTGTTTCGAAGGTCTTTGAATGTATATTACTTTAAAAGTGAGTAGACCTAAATCGGACACTGTATGAGAGAGATATGTGCATTTTAAGGCTCCTAGTTTCAAACTTGGATTGGGGTTTTATTGGTCGATTTCACAAGTTAGTATTTTTTTGATATTTTTCTTTGATTAATGTTAGTAATAAATACACCATGGAGTTGATTTTATTGGATTTGTAGTTAGTGTAAAATATATACAAATAGTATATTTTTAGCGAATATACATGTGAATATTTACAAGTGAATTTGGCTTCTTATTTTATGCAAATATGAATGCTAAAATGCAAATGTTATCAATGCATGCATGAATTCTAATTATGCAATATAAGTAGAAATATGCCTCTAATTACTCGGGAACAAAGCTCTATTTTCAACTTTTAGAGTGATGAATCGCAGATTCATCAACCCCCTATACTTAAACCTTTCTCATCCCCGAGCAACTAAAATGAAATGCAAGAGTGAAATGAGATTGGGTTCCATACCAAGGTCATGAACAAAAGTTGAAAATGGAGCTTGACTCGACCTTTGGATTAATTGTGTGGCGGAACCTTGTTGGGATCTGAACTTAAGACCTAACAGACTTCAAGTTCCACAAGTCTTCTATTCAAGACGCCTCAACAGTCAGGTCAGAACTTACTTGTAATGTGTAAGTGATAAATAGCTCTCCACATCAGAAATGGCTCAGAACCAGCCTCCTCTAACAAGGTAACTCAAATAACCCGGTCCAATAACTCTTTCCTCGAGGAGCGGGGTATTTCCTTCTAAGTTCAAGTGCGACCAGCTCAAGAGGAGGGGTTGAGAAAAGAATGGACGGTAGCCAGTGTAGTTACCTATCCCGGGATGCCTGACCAGTGTAGTCAAGCCATCCAACTGCAGACTTCTTGCTAAAATACATACTCCGACAGGCAATATTTTTTTGGCCTGTCTATTTTTTTTGGAGTTCTTGCATTTTTTCTGTTTTTTTTCTTTTTTCTTTTTTTCTTTTTTTGAAACTATATACAAGGTGCAGCATGTACATCAAGAGTTTTTCCTCTTGAGCCAATAGACTATCCCTCTTTTGAAGCATTATTGCAACCCACAGCATCTTGTCCTTAGACTTCAACACCACCAGACTAGGTTGAGATGCACTACCCTCCCTAGAGGAGGACGGATGTTTCCACCCGTGTGCTACTCCAAGCTAAAAGATTCTACTTCCTCAACACCTCATCAATGAAGAGCTATGTGCATTGTGCTTTATCCAAGTTAGGTCACTGTCTAAAAGAATCATGCGTGTGCACGAGATATTCTACTTAGACTAATCAAGATGACATGTGAATATAGACTTGCGGACTCAAAGAATTAAGTCACTTGACCTGAAAAAAATCTTAACTCCAGTTCCTATAAGGTTCCTCTGAAATTAGGTGGATTAAGGTAAAATCAAGTCCATCCTCAATATCTACTCATAACTCGGTTCAGAGCCCACTAGCTTTTCACCTTGCATATGTAAGATATGCAGATGAGGTGCAGATGACATGCTATGAATGAAATGCATGACTCTTTTTTTTTGAAATGCAAGGATGATATGCAAGAGTAAATAAGAAGCCTTTATTTTTGACATTTTCATTTTATACAACAATTTTTACAACAATTTTTAGTTTGTAATAATATACATAGTATAAATTTTTTTTGGTATACATCCCATTTTACAACAAATATTACAAGAGTATTATTTACATTTTGTTTTATACATATTATACAAGTATACAAATTTTTTTTCAATTTTGCCCACCCCGTATTTATTGCATAATATATACAAAAATACGCGAAAATACGCGAAGGTACGAGCTATGGGTAAAGTATATATGTAATATATACACGCCCCCTATACTTAGCGTGGGCTATGTCCTCAGAGCACGAAAAGCGAAAAAGACATAGCTCGTGCTAAGCTTAGAAGAGTTAAAATTACAAAAAGTATAGAAGTCGCTCCGCCCCCCTATACTTAGGCTCTGGCAGCCTAAGTGTAGAAGAAGATCGAAAAATGGGGCGGACGAGGGGCAAGAGGGGAAATGGATGAATATATACAAAGCGGGCATCGGTCCCCCCCTATACTTAGGCTCTGGTCAGCCTAAGTATATGACAAGAGTGAGTATGAGAACCGATGTGATCTGGAGGATGTACAGTCAATAGATGCGGGTGACTCTCCCCCCTATACTTAGGATCTGGTTATCCTAAGTATAGTCATAAAATGAAATGAGATGAGACGGGGCGAGTGATTCGGATCACTGGGGAGGGAGGGAGAGAAAGTATATACAAGAAAGAGTGAGGATATACAAGGATTAAGAAGGTTTGTGATGAACCTTCTTGCGGACATGAGGAGGTGGATAATATACATATGTATCGTTGTCGGAATCGTCCTCAGATGAATAATAGTGAGGTGTAGGGATCGTCCAACGAGGGTCGACACACGGCTTCTTGCTTAGATAAGGCTTGAGAACAACTGAACTGAGCTCACTCATATAAATTACCTTGTCCGGACCAGATGAGGACTCCTCAGAAAATTCCTTCTCCGGTGTGTTGAAGGAAACTTTCTTAGTCGGTTTTCTAGAACCTGAATCATTGAGAGGGAGATGAGAGAGACGCGCCTTGAGAGGTTCTGGGGAACTCCTCGTGGAATCAATTCTCGACTTCCTCTCACTAAATAGCCGACTAGAAGAGGGAGCAATCGTGTTTTTATGTGGAGTCAATTTAATCTTGGTTGCTTCCTTTGAAGGTCCGGGACATGGTGTGGTGCTGACCATGGGTTCCTCATCAAACGAGTCACCGTATAGATTATAATATTCCTGAAGGGTCAGCACATGTCTCGGGAAGGTGCTAGTGGTCTCAGTTGGCTTGGCATTATTGGCCTCTTGTGTCGGATCATCAAAATGGTCAAGGCAATCAACAAAGGTCACGTCCAACTTAATGGTAGCCTCTGGTCGTGAGTCCTCCTTAGAAGCTGTCATGGTGGTGGTGCAAGCAGTTGATGAAGTGACGGTGTGGGGAGTCTTAGAACCAACGGTCATTCGGGAAGTCGGTCTCTCAGGGTGTAGCAGAGAGGTGGGACTCATCTACCTCTCGATGATCACGACTGTCAGCGGATGTGCGGGTTACCTTAAAGTAAAGTGTATCAAAGAATGGGTGGGGTCGGAGTGCTCCCAATGCTGAGAAATCGATCTCCCGACTCTCGCAATCTATAGACGCTTTAGTTGAGGCTAAGAACGGCTTCCCGAGAATAATCGGAGACTGGGTAAACTCTCCTCGATGCTCGATGTCAATGATCGTGAAGTCCACCTGGAGTAGAGCATCTTGGAAAGTAACGATAACTGAAATATTTCCTCTAGACCGTTTGATGGATCGATCAGCCAGCTGAACGATCTCTCTCGACTTTCTGATTGGCCTGAGTTTGAGCTTGTCAAACACAGAGGTCGGGAGGATATTTATTGGAGAGTCATCATCAATTCTTGCATGGGTAAAGATACTGTCTTTGATTTCACACTCAACTCGGGGCAACCGCTTCACTCTGCGGCTCTTGGTCTTTCTCCCCATCACCAAGGATGTGACCATAGACACTATGTGTCTTTTAGTCCTTGTTCTCTTAGTACCTGACCTCTTGGGCATTAATTTACTCTTTACAAATCTCTTGAGGTCGGGGAAGTGATCTATGGCTTTTATTAAGGGAAGTTTAAAGATCAATCCTCATCAAGTGCTTCCCTTAGGGTGGAATCCATTTTTTTTAAATCATTTTGATTTTCAATTTTTATGTGATTTTTTGGTTTTTCAATTTTTTTGGTATTTTTAGTGGATGAATGATCAGACTCTGGATTGGAGGGTAAGTGGTTAGTAGAAGAGGGAGATAGAATGGACTCCAGTTGTACATGATGTGCGGGTTCCGTAATGTTTGCTTTGTTTTCAACCTCAAAACTACTCATGTCTTTTCTCACTTTTATACCCAGGCTGGCAGAAATTGAGTGCAATATGTTCATGACATCTCTCAACTCATTACCAAATGATTCATTTTTCTTGATAAGTCTAGAGATGTCATCCTCCACAAAATTCTCATGACAAATCATGGAAGAGTTTTGCTCAATTGGAGGATATTGCTGAGATATTGGGGTCTCATACTCAACATACCTAGACGCTAGCATGTAATGCTGGGTCGAGTATGGACCATCCAAATGGTAAATATTGGTCGGAGCCTCATATGATGGAGTTAATGAAACAGGGACTGATAAGTCTAGGTCATGAGTCCACTCCTGTGAATATATCGGCTCTCCGAATGAGGGCTGGTTAATGGGAGCTTGATCACTAAAGTCAATCAAGTCTGGGGAAATCATGATTTACAGGCCTCTCCATTTGGCTTGTTCGATCGACCAAATTATGCCCTAAGGTGAAGTTGGGATGTATATATGCTGATTGTTGTATGATCCCTACTTGAGGTGAGAATGAAGTATGCGGGGGCATATAATTTTGCCAATCATCTGTCTCAGCAGTGGCTTACTCTTCATTCGGTTCTTTGATTCCTGCAAGCTCTCAAGAGTAAGGACAGTCAGCCCAAGATGGAAGTGGATCCGGAGTGTTAGAATATGGAGTCGGTGAGAAACGTGAAGAAGTGGAGAAGTCAGTCGAAGTTCTGACTTCGTAATCGGGTTAAGGTGGAACCGACCACGGGTACGGGTCTCCCGTGGATGGCAGAGGATACATGGAAGAAAGAGAAGGCGAAGATGAGCGGTATATGATAGAGGAGGAATGATCAGTGGTCACAGTGTATGGGGACCAATATCCCGACATCTTGAGGAGGAAATGTAAGTAGAATGAGGTAGAAAATACGCAGTTACGCAGGATAACACACACGGACATACACAAAGACAAACGCAAGAGCAAACCCTGAATTCACACTCAACACGGTGAAGGACCCGAAACCGCGTCCGATTCGTCTTGTTGATTTTAAGTGTGAATTTTTCAGACAAGATAGCAAGGAGTTATGCGGCCTATAGGGAAGTCGGCTCAGAGCCGGATGCGTCTTCCCTGTTTAACTTGTCGCCTAAGATACCGCTGATCCTTCCTTTCTTCGCTCCTATCCGGAGTTGGGGAATCAAAGACGTGCCCCTATCTACCTGCAAGCAGGCGGAGACTGACAAAGCTAGGCCTTGTCGCAAAGTACCGCTGGTTCGCCCCTATCTACCCGCGAACAGGCGGAGGCTACTTGGTACTGTCAATGAGCTAAAAGTATCCAACTCGTGATATTTGCTAGGATCAGTTGGCCCGTGATATGGAAGACGGGGATTTGGGCTCTGCCTTAAGGTGTTCACACACACTCAAGTACCCTCACTCAGCCTGAAAACAAGGTCGGGGATTAGTCTCCCGCAAACAATTTTTTTAATTTTATTGATTTTTTGGTCAATAATGTTAGCAGTCTCGGTTTTAAGCTAAGTTCTTACTTGTTAATCCAACCACACAGCACGCCTATCGTCCAGTCCCAATTTCCGTTTAAGTTACGTGTGAAAAACAGAGGGGGAAAACGAGAAAAGCCGATGCACAAAGAACAATGATGTGTATGCTGAGTTGAGAAGACTTACGCTGATCCCTTCGCTTTTATGCAGGATGCAAGACAGTATTGAAATTTTATACTATATGCAAATACAGATGACAAAATCCGCTCCTAGACAGGCAGTTCTATTAGCGAGTGAAGAATAGGTTCATTTGACTAGATCTGCGGTCTAGGTGTGTCTTTTAAGTGTATGTGTGGTCCTAAAAATTACGAGCACAAGCAATCCCTAAAGTGGCTCGAGGAGCCTCTAGTGCAAGCCTAAATTACAATTCAAACCACACAGTACACGGGGACACAATTCCACTATTTTTACACATGCGAGAACCCAAACGGGAACCGCTGGAAATGATGCGAAAAATGTGGAAATAAATGAAATTTACAAGTTCTCTCAAATCACTCAAACAAATTCGAATGCGTGTTCCTCGAAGCGTCTTAGACTCCGGTGTCCCTCGCACAAAAACAAGTTGAGGTCAGATAAAGAACGACATAAAAATGCAAAAATTTAAAAGACAGAGAAATGTTCACAAGAAAAACCGGGGGTCAGACTACCCGGGGATTGAAAATCAAACAATCAGACTCTCACTTCAAATTAACCTAAGCCGTGCCTCCTCGGCAACGAAGCCATTTTGATAACCGCTTCCACACCCTTGTTAATTCGAGCAAGTTAATGTCCAGATTAATTGATTATGTTCGTTGCAGTCGGATAACGAGAGGGCTAATCAAAAACCACTTTTAATTATATTCAACTTAATCTCGAGCGGCAAATTTTTTTTACTTGGTGAAGTCCAAGGTTGAACTCAGGGAGGCATCTGTCTCCTTAGGTAGATCTTTAGCAAATTTGCAATGTTTGATTTTCAGAGGGAATATTTTTGGTCTTTTTCGAATTTTTATGCAAGACACATGCAAAATCAGGCCAATTTAAACGTTAATTCAGAAAGATGGTTAAATTAATTCCAAAAATTCTTGGCCAGATTATGAAATGGGATGAAATTAAGCTACCTTAATTTTTTTAGATTTTGTTGATGCACGGATAATAAAATATACAGACTTTAGTGAAAATGACTAAACCAATTTTAATAATTTCCAAACGATTTAATCCAAATAGGTCTAATTAAGAGCTATCCAAATGAACTTGAATTTCGTAAAAACATTTCACATTTCACAGTTGATTAATTAAAAATCGATTAAAGTTTTCACTAAATAATTTTTCTAAGACAAACTATACGTGCAAATAGGATGATTTTTGGATATGTTGTAGCATAAACTTAGATCTACCAACGATGATTTTTCAGAGATTTGTCGATAAGCAGATAATACACAATCAATTAATCAATCAAAATAGGCAAAATATTGCATTTTTTCACCAAATTAATTTCCATAAATATTCTGAAAATCATAAAAATACAAATAAATGTTAAACTGGTAGAACAAGAGTTATACTACACAATGCAACTTTCGGAATTAAATATGGATGACAAAATGATAATAAAATAAACGTACAAATGTAGGGGTATGAATGCAATATAGAGAAAGAAAAATGAACTCAAATGAAGGACAGGTACTTACATGTAATTACCTAAAACTTGAACTTCCATTGAAAACTTGCAAGGGGTGTCTAAGTGTCCCCTTTGCAAATACCCATTTGTCTCATTATGCGATAGAGATTGCTCTGTTTTCTTCCCTTGAACAGGGGACTTGGGCTTTGGTCGACGCAGGTAGGCTGAGGCGGCGAGGAGCTTCACGATCAATGGGACGAGGGCGGCGTCGATGGGCGCGCGGCGGTGGCGTGGGCTGACACCGAAGTGGTGGTTGAGCGTGCGTGCAGCGTGCTGGAGGTGGGCACGCGCGCGGACTTGTGGAGGTGGCGCGATGGGAGGCTCGGCCCTGCGTGGGGGCGGACTTCTTCGACGGCGCACGGGCTGGCCTGGCGTGCGAGGGGGACGGCGAGAGGCTGGAGTGATGGTCGTTGCACGCGTGAGGAGGGCGGTTGCGCGTGGGCGGCGCGCGTTTGCTGGCGGAGGCCGACGCTTGGCGGCGTTGGTAGCTGGAGGTGAAGCTTCTGGAGACCTGTGCGCGCGGAGGGGCGATGGGAGGGCCAGCGGCGGAGCCAAGGCGGTAGAGGCGAGCTTGAGGGTGCGCCGCGCACGAGGTGACTTGGACGGTGGACAGCAACCGAGGAAGAGCCCGTACTCGCTGCCAGGAGGGTGGTGCAGCGGTGGAGATGGGCCTGGCAGCTGCTTGGACGGTCGGTGTCGTAGGCGGGCGACGAGGGGGTGGTCGACACATGGCCAAGGATCGTCCGGACAGAGGTGGACGCGGTGGCGCAAGTGGGCTGATGGGGTGTGTGAGTGTGGAGTGGTGAGGGGAGGAAGAAGAAGCAGGGGGGATTTCACCACCTCCCTTGTTATTCATGCATTTGTTTAGTTGGACGCAAATAACCGATGAATCGATTGATGGAATTTCTTCTGAAAAATAAATAAAAATCACCGTTGTGTTCGCAATGTTTGATTTATCCGTTGATGTGTGATCGGTTTTGCAAATTGAAGAGTGGAGACGAGTGAATCAAGGTGAGAGATATAGAGAAGGAGAAGAAGACAACAGAGGAAGAAAATTACCTGGAAGTGATGGACGAGTGCCTGTGAAAGAGGAGCTTAGAGCCCCTCAGATCTTCGCTCTAGACCTCGACGAAGGTCGAGCTCGACAGCTTGAAATGACTGCAACAAAGGACGGGGAGTCCCTTAGATCTCGCCTAGCAAAAGGAACATGTCTTCGCTCGACACGGTGGCTCTCACTTGCTGTCACCAAGAAGAGGGTGGAGCTCAAGGATTGTGTGCTCAAGATGGCAGATGGGGATGAAGGAAGGAGGAGAGGGGGATATAAAGAGGAGGGGGAGGAGGTTGGAGAGGAAATGGAGAGAATGGGGGAGATGGGAGATGGAGTGGCAGTCAATGTGGCCTCTCCCTCAAGTTAAGGGAGAGTGGAGGGAGGAATGGGCATTGACCGTTGATGGAGACCTCCTCATCCAATGGCCCAGGATAAAGGAGAGGAATGGTATAAGTGGGTAAATGAGGAGGCGACACATGGCGACTCCAGGAGTTGCCACGTGTCGCTCCGAGAAAAATCCGCAACTAAATAAAAAGAAAAATCAAAAAGAAATAATAAAAGAGGTTAAATCAAAAAGTGATCAACACAAATGTTGCTCGTCTCGACGAGATCTACAACTTTCGTGAAGGGTCAAAAATCAACGAGATCATCTGTACAAAAACGTATTTTTGGGTGGTACCTTATAGTTATAAAATACCGCATTTTATCTTTTTGTAATTTTTTGTCATTTTTAAATAAGAGAAAAATTAAAATAAAGTTAGGGAAAATATGAGGAGAATATTTACAATTTAATCTATTTTTTGGATTTTTAATAACGAAGAAAATAAAATGAGAAAATACAGGGGTAAAACGGTCATTATGTAAAATGTACAAAAGGGACCCAAAACCCTAGTTTTGCATACGAACTCCAATTTTAATGAAATTAATCTTGTTTCGAAGGTCTTTGAATGTATATTACTTTAAAAGTGAGTAGACCTAAATCGGACACTGTATGAGAGAGATATGTGCATTTTAAGGCTCCTAGTTTCAAACTTGGATTGGGGTTTTATTGGTCGATTTCACAAGTTAGTATTTTTTTGATATTTTTCTTTGATTAATGTTAGTAATAAATACATTATGGAGTTGATTTGATTGGATTTGGAGTTAGTATAAAATATATACAAATAGAATATTTTTATCTAATGTACATGTGAATATTTACAAGTGAATTTGGCTTCTTATTTTATGCAAATATGAATGCTAAAATGCAAATGTTATCAATGCATGCATGAATGCTAATTATGCGATGTAAGTAGAAATATGCCTCTAATCACTCGGGAACAAAGCTCTATTTTCAACTTTTAGAGTGATGTATCGCAGATTCATCATAGAGGTCGATCTCCGAACCTTCCTCTGATACCAGTTGTTGGGGATGGATCTGATCAAGCACCACACGACTAGAACCACAATCGAAGAAGAAAGCACGCACAATCGCACAAGACAAGGATTTGTAGTGGTTCGGCAATGTGCCTACTCCACTTGCTCACACCAGACTCTCTCTACTATTTCTTGAATGAAGTTGGGGATACAATATGTGGTGCTACAAGGCTTCTTTTATACTACAAAAAAAGAATACCAAGCATTCAACAATCCCCACCATAAGCTCTCAGCCAATCAGGATGTAGGATGTGGGTTAAGCATCTCAGCAATTTAATCCAACACCTCTCAGCCAATCAGAATGCAGGAGGTGGATCAGACACCTCAGCAATCCAGTCCAAGAGCTTTCAGCCAATCAGAAGGCAGGAGGGGGATCAGCCACATCAGCAATGCTTTCTACTTGTATTCCATCAATCAGTCTTCGCATGATAAATCTCAACAGAACTCATTGGGAAGATGAGAGGTTCTCTTAAAGATAGAATTTATAGGCGATCAAGACATTGTTTATTATATTAATTTTTAATGGAAAACAATACAAGTTTTTATTTGAAGAGATTGTGTGGAGTGAAGAGGATAATTTGATGGGCACATAAAACAGACCGTTACATAATTAGATTGTTATATTTAACAAATTCTACCTATCCCCAAGTATCATTGTCCCGGTGATTGTCGTATTCGGTTGCATCCCTAGTGTGTGTATATTACTTTTAATAAAAGTAAGAATCTTCGTAGACTTGCAATACATGTGAGTTGTATTAAAGTACAATAGAAGCTAAAATTAATTACTTATATTGAAAAAGATTCTACATGACCTTATCTCAACAAAACATTTCAAAGAAATTCACTTTCGCATGCATCTACTCTGTAATTTTGATTTTTTTCAATCATTATATGCCATTCATCAAAGGAGCACGAGTCGCGAGTTTTGGGGAATAGATTCATTCAAGTAAAGTGTCGAGGCAAGCAGATGAAGAACAAACAAAAATGAAGAAAATTGAATCAAAGAATTGATAAAAAAAACAGAATCACAAGATTTTAAGGTGTCAAAGAAGTTGTGATTGCATTTCTTTTTCCAACATAACAAAAGAATAGTAAGACTTGCATCTATTGATTAATGAGAAAACATGATTTTAAAATTACTTAATGATGGTATTTTACTGTTAAAAATGTAACTAGGAGAAGAAAGAAACTATGGACATCCTTAATTTATTCCAAACTAGAGGGCAAAAAAGGATCTCTATATAATACCATCATGCATTGAGAGAATCTCAATGGAGAATGTGTTTTTTTTTGCATTATGAAAGGTCATACGTGCAAGCATTTGATGTAACCTTGAGGTTACAGAAAATATTCGTGAAATTCTTGCTAAGGATTGGGCATATAGTCTCATTTTTGCTGCAATGACCTAACTGTTACGAGATTTTCATGTATGAAGAGCTTAGAGTGGATTAGGTTTGCGTAGGGGTTAAGGTTTTGAAAATCGTTCAAGACATTGAATCGGCCGGTCTTCGGTTTTGTCCAACCGGGTCGGACCGTTGGTCCAAACCGGTCGGATCAGTGATGATATCAGCATGGCGTCATCATTCCTATCGACTCGGAAAAAATCAGACTGGGCTTAATTTACCGGTTGAACCGGTTTTCTGAACCGTTAAAAACGGATACATATATGTAAGTATGTATTATATATCAATGAAATAATCGTTTAAAATTTCAAATCTTTCAATAGTATAACATGATTACCTATTTCGAGTAAAACTCTACAAAAGTTTGTTGCATTTTCAAGAATTATATATGAATATAATATTGGAATCATTTATTTATAATTATTTATAGAAAATTACTCTAAGAAAGTATTGACAAAACGTATATTCCAAAAAAGAGAGGGACATAACTATATTGTAGAAGTTAAGTAGGGCACATGTGATAAAATTATTTCATTATTTAACCTTTATTTTTTGAAAATTTATCAAACCATCAAAATTGGGTCAATTCGGGTCAACCGGTCCGACCATCTGGGTCAAACCAGTCCGACCACCGGTCAGACCCGATTTTTATTTTCTTTTTGAAATTAATTATACAAAACCGACTGAACCGACTGGGTCGGAGCCGGTTCCCGATCCAAATTTTTAAACCCTGGCTTATGAGACGCGATTGATTGATGATGGAGGCCAGACTTGCATGTTCCATTGGGGACGCACCCCCTACTTGTTCATGGTGTCTAGCTGTCACAGAAGATGCGGATCATATGTTCTGCTATTGCGTGAGCTCGGTTTAGGGTTTAGAGTTAAGTTTAGGGTTAGAGGCATTTAGGGTTTGGAGTGCACAATGAAGATGTAGAGGAGTTCCGGCAACACATCAATTGTGATGGACTACACGGCAAATTTATCAGATTCTTTCGATTCTAATTGGCGGCTCTTGAGGTAGATAGAACAATTATTGTCACTATTCTATGGGCCTTATGGCAAAGAATGGGGTGGTCTTCCATACTGACAATTTTTATGGAGAAAATGTAGGCCCCCATGTGAAGGACTTGTGTGATAATTGTGTCATATAATTAATTTGGTTATTCTTAACCGTGTACTTTTATCTTCGTGATTAATGGTATAGTATTTGGCACGCAAACACTTATATGGTGGATGTTTTTTTTTCTTTAAAAAAAATTGTTACAAGATTTTTGTGGTTTCAAAGCACAGTGTATTCTTTTTATTGTTAGCCAACCATTAGGGTTTCGTTTTGTTGACATTTGGTCATCATTATGTCAATTGATTCTTCGGGGAAGGAAGGAGTATATTAGTATGACATATGGGGTTCTTTCGAGCAGTATAAACACATTAAAAAGTCGTCAAAAGGAAGGGCGACTTGTTTGAAATTTTAACAAATTGTTTATAAGCTTTACCATGTTTATAAGTTTTACATCCCAAAAATGCCTATTTAGGATGCATAGAAAAAGAAACAACATTCGAAAACCATCAAATTTTGTGTAGTAATCAAAATCTTTTAAAGGTGAGATGCAGTGATCCAACTCAAGATGGAGTTTTTTTTTGGAAGAAGATTTAAAATCACAATTTCACCTGAGAGTCCTCAAAGAGGGAGAGAATACAAAGGACTAGTATGGTTACTGGGTTGAGTTGGGTTGGGATAACCTCACATGAATAGTAGTTGTTTGGATGGTTATGAGAGTTGGTAGAGAGTTGGAACAAGGAATGTGATGTGATGTCACATTATTTGTGATGAAATTCCAACCCAAATTAAGAAGGTTGGAACGAGGGATATGCCGATGTACACCGATGTACAACAACCAAACGAAGCCAAAAAAAAAGTACATTGTCAAGGAGATAAGCAAAAACCTTAAATGATATTAGAAGTTCACGGAAACAAAGAAAATAGATAGAGAGAAGAAGTGCCTATCAATAAAAACTCTGGAATATCTCTATTTTCAACAATACCGGAGAAAAGTAGAAACAAATACAAAATTCTCATGTGTTTTGTGAGCACAATTTGACAAAAAAACTTTAAGTTGATTTTTCAGAAACTAAAAATCTTTTTTTATGAAAAAAATTACAGTAGTAGTAAAGAATTTTCTTGCAAAAGCATTATTTGATAAAAAGATGTTCCTCGATATCCTCGGGCTCAAGATGAAATAAGCAATAGTTAGTCGAAGAAACCCACTTTTTTAGGTCATCATGCATGAATATTTTATCCCTCATTGTAAAGGAGAAACATAAGTTAGAGAGGTGTTCACAAGGCGGGTAACCGACCCATTTAACATTGACCCACCCCTCTCCATCTCTAGTGGGTTATGGGCCGACTTAACCTATTCTAACGGGTATAGGTTTAATTCTATGGGTTAACGGGTGCATTTAAGTACCAATAGGAATATTGCTTTCATTAAAAGGAGAATGATTATATAATAGATAAATAGTAAACAAGTACAAAAATTGATAATTATAACATTTATGATTTTTTATTTATCAAATTTCACGACATTTTATTGTTGTTGAAGGATATGGTGAGATCCTTAAGTGCATCACGGAAGCGTGAGGATCGCACCGTATGCGATCGGGAAACCACATGATCTAAGAACGCTTCTTGGATCGTTTCGTCTAAACCACAAACAAGTAATAGGATTACCTCTTAAAGCGTGGTTGTGAACGAGTCTCTAAACGAAGAGACATCCTGTCTCAAGTTAGATCCGACGGAGGAGACGCTTGTGAGCGCATGGATGAGACGTGTGCTTCTCGCAATCCAAGTTAATAATCCAAGCCACATATCTCCTGATCTTGACAAATGAGATACGACGTCTTCTTCACAAGCAAGGCACGCTGAATTAGACAGAGATCCACGAGCAACTGATCATGCAGCATAACGACGACGCTGCGACAATGGAGAATCTTTCTAGTGCATCCATGGTGGACGGTCACATGAGAGAGAGAGAGTGGGCATATAGAGAATAAGAGAGAAAGAGACTTATGTTCTCATTGTGTTGTTGTGACCAAGAAGAACAAGGGGTGCCTCTCCTTTTATAATATTTTGGGATCCATGGATCTCAATCCATGGGACAACACAAATCCAATGGCTTACATTGATTTGTGTTTCTTTTAGTGGCCAAGATTTTATTGGTAAAAAACCAACAATAATTAATTTAATTTATATTAAATATATTGATAAATCAATATAATTCAATCATAAAATTAAATCAATCAAGCATGGAGATTATGGAATGAAGATTGCCTCCTTCCATAATATGGGATTTGGTGGCAATCTCATGTAATCTCATGATTTCTCATGACATATCATTATTACATGGAATCTCCAAGATTTACAACAACACTTGTTGTAAATTATTCTACAAAAATAATTCATAATTATTTTGTGAATATTGAAATCTTGCCATTGGAATATTGTGAATCACATTCACAACCTAAAATAAAATGTGAATTACATTTTCAATTAATTGTCCAATGTGAATCCAATTCACATCAACATTCAATTAATAAATGTAAATTACAAATAGCTCTCTCTTATATATTATAAATCACATTTATAATATATATAATTAATATGGATAATGTTGTCCACAGTATTCATATCCATGATAATTAAATCATATTTAATCATCTTGGATCTCTATTCTCATGTTCCCAAATAATATGAATCACATACACATTATTCACATCTTTGATAATTAAATCACATTTAATTATCTTAGATAACTCTCCTTATAATATGAATCCAATTCATATTACTCATGATAATTAAATCACATTTAATTATCAATTTTCTCAATGCTTGGATACATAATATCAAGAATGAAATTATCCTGAACCCTTTCAAGGATAATGCACTTTCACCGCGGATACTTGGAGATAAGGACATGGTGATTGTATTGTTCCACGTATAGTGATTTGGATATTGAGATCATATCTCAAATCTAGGTCGCAGGCCTCCCATAGATGCTTGATTAGATCAAGACCGCAAATCTAATCTTCTCATTTCATCTGAATCACATTCAGATCAATGTCCAACATTTGGACCAAGATCAGATTACTTCTCTGCTGAGAGGAGTCACTAAAATCCAGACCCGTTTCATCACTCCCTAAGAATGGAAGCGTCATGATTATACAATCGTTTATGATCACATCTCCCTCAGGTATTACCAATACCTGTACATCCTGCATACTGGAAGACTCAGAATAAACACAAAGTATTAGATCAACTTTACACTATCAACTTCAGGGTTTTATCAGTAAGTTTCTCATTTGATCATTGGGAGTCGGTATCGATCATATACTTTCTAAAAGCATATATCATACTTAGGTCTCGATCATATACTTTCCAAAAGTATATATCAAGCCTACAAATTCAGCCAAGCTTCCAAAGCGAGACGATCGTGCATGGAATTTGATTCTTCCCAATATCTCATGAGTGAGCTCATGTCTTCCGGTTTAGTAACTGAATCTGTATGATCCCTTTGAGAGATCGTATTACTCATATGCCCTTACATGCACACCAGCGCGTCGGTGTATAGAGCTTGATTAGGTCATCAACCTATTAATCTGCCAAATGTACATACTCAGATATATAGTAACACATCTGTCTCCGGTCAGAGGATGTGTGCCTATATCATGACAGCATATAATATAGGACTTTGGTTATCTCGATCTCGTTAAGTCAACTCTTTGACCTAACTAATATGACACCTTCGAATCTCTATTCCTATGCAGAGGACATGCATCAAGAGGTCGGTCAGATATCAGCCTAACTGAGAAAAGGATTGCCATCTCCTACTCAGGCTGGAGATCATCTCTTAACAATCATTTTGACAATGATTGATGAGTCCTCAATCTAACTCATTAGATATTCATTCAAGCACCAGCTTCTGTGATTCAATAATTGAATCAACAGTTGTATGATCATTAAGATGGTCATAGTATATAACCCTAATTGTACTAAGGGACCTATTGTGCAAATTAGTTAGTTATTCTTCATTTCAGATCAGGGAATGATATTTCCAATAACATTTATTGCATAATGGCTCGTCGTGGGCTCACATGTCCAACAGTTGTAACTCCATCAATCTGTTTGTTGTGTTCCTTAATTCGCCGGGATTAGGGTGGAGGATGGGTCAGGGTCGGCCCGATCCAGCTCGATGCTCGGCTCGTTCAGGCCCGCCCCAAGCTCAAGCCCACTTTCTAAATGGGTGGGCTTGGGCCGTCATTTTGGCCCTTTATCAAATCAGGTTGAGCTTGGGCTTGAGCGTGCCCGAACCCGAAACCCACGGGCCGACCTGATTTAAGGCCCGAATCCAGGCCCGATCCATGAGCCCGGCCCGACCCCTCATTTCAAAAACCCTACTTAACCTAGTCGACCATATCCCCCACAACTCCTCCCATTCGAGAAGAGATTCAAAATATGAAATTACAAAATTAGATTGTGTTTGTAATAAAATATTATAAATGCTAAAAAAACCCTCCAAATCCAATCCTTTGAAAATTGAAGTTGTAAATATATAAGATAGGCTACAACCCAACTTTTGCGGATTCATGGGTCGGCCCGACCCATCTTGGATCGGGTTGGGCTCGGACTTGAGCCTAATTGCTGAAAAATGAGCGGGCCTAGACCCGGCCCGTGGGCCGGATTTCTTAAATGAGTCTGGGTTGGGCTAGGTTGAGCCCGAACCGAGCACTTCCCATGCTCCGTCCTAGCGTCAATGATGTTAGCAAGGATATACACTTGAACGGTTGATTGATTCGACATTGTTATATAATTTTGTTTTAATCTAATCATTATGCTATTATATAAGTATTCAAATCAAACATTGTTTACAGATTTTACTGGAAAAATATTTTTTACTCTTAGGCGTGTAGAGTGGATGTTGTTGAGGTGGATCAAGCTCGCATGAATAAGGGGAACCTTTTCAATAAGGTCCGAATTGTTAGTTCTTCTTTATAGTTCTGTTACATATGATATATGATGATGATTTTTATGGTTGTTTTTCCTTCTAATTATTCATATATGGCCCACCCAAAAATGTAAATGAACTAAGGAACATACATGTTAAAACACATTGCTTATCGAGACATTTCTAAAATTACGTTGAGATTTTATAGGAACGTTCATCTAGAAAATCTATGCAACGAGTATTTAACTCACTAACAAAATTGCAAATATAAGCCTTAAATTATCAATTAAAATCAGCGGAATCATCACCATCTCGAGCGTCATGATGTGGTTCCTTGTATCTTTCCCAATTCACTTAATCAAATTTGTTCACGATGATTTAATAGTAGGGATGTGCATTTGATCGGTTTAGGTGGGTTTGGATTATTTGGTTTGGGTTGAATTTGATTTGCGATAAAAAATGACACATATTACCCTACCAAATTAGATCGGGTTGAGACGTTTGGGTGACTGGTTTGAGTCGATTGGGTTTGGTGAAAATCAAATTACCTGTGTGAAAAGTCTTATTAATTGAAGATGAAGCGATGACGGGAATACTGATGTATAAAAAATGGATGTCAAAGTAAGATGTATCAAGTTCGATAGAGAAGAATAATGTTGGAGGAATCATTGTCGACGTGAATGAAGAAAGTTGAGATATGTGCAAGTTGATACAGAGTTGTTCAGTTAAGGATGGGGGATTTTCAAGAATAATTTTGTCACATGAAGCGGTTTGAGATTGGAGCATAGTTGTGAAGCAATACATGAGGCTCTTAGTTGTCTACAATATGTATTGATCGTGTTAAGGTTGCTAACATTGAGTACAACACATAATAACAATTAAAAGATGCTTAGTGAGATAAAGTTGGTTAATGAGTTGATAACTTGGATTAGATAATGAGAGTCAGAAACTATAAAAATATAACAGTTTAGAATTCTTAACATTATATATTAAGTATATATCAAATGGGTTGGGTGGTATTAAACTTTAGGTCATCCAAATAAATAGTTTTGGTTATTAATTAGTTGGGTTGGGTGGAAGACATTACACCCATCAACTGACCCAATTCCCATTGAAGGAATATGGTTGGATTCAACCCGACCCAAAACCCAAAGGATCCAAATTATTTTAACACATTTTGAAGGATTTGATTGGGTTATATGGGTGAACCTGTACATGCTACGCTGCCCACCCCTACCAACACCTCCCCACTTTTTTCCTTTGAGTAAATTACAGTGACGTTCCTAAACTATGCACCTAATTTCAATGCCATACCTTATTTTAAAAAATTACAATATCATACTCAATCTTTAAGATTTGTTTAAAAGGACAAAACAGACAATTAAATTTCAGTAGTCATAGGTTGTACTGAGACAAATCTTAAAGAATAGGTAGCACATTATAATTACTTGTTAATAGTAGGTGTATAATATGTATTTTACTCTTTTCTTTTGGCGAAGATCAGTGATGCATGTTGAGGTCAGTATGGAGGCTGATCTCTGATCGATGCTGCATGTTGACATAAGTATGGAGGCTGATCTCTGATACTGCCAACACCCCCCACTCCCCAAGAAGAAGAAGAATATAGCAAACTGCCGACCTCCCCAAACATCCAATGATTTCCTTCAATCTGTTTTGTATCCATTATCACATTTGTCTGTCGTATCAGAATAAAGAAAACCATATCAATACAAAGCTGCTGCTCTTGAACACCCATTTCATTAGGACTGTGAGCCTTATTAAAGTCGTCACGACTTTTTCTCCATACAAGAAAAAAATTACTTCAGCTTCAAGTCAGGCATAGTTTTTATTATAAAGGACACGTCAGGTCGTTTTTTAACGGGTAATCGTTCATTAATAAGAATAGAGTGAAGCAGTTCCACCTCAAAAAATATAAAAAAAAATAGCAATCGATTTTAGTCAGAATGAAAACGGACGGATACGAAATACGAATATAGGTATATCCATTTTGAAATATGAATACATATATCAAAAAATATATTATCATATCCTTAGAAAGAAATACGAATATGAGTCCGATGTGAATTATAACAGAAATATTTAATAGATTAAATAAAATATATATGTGTAGGATGATTTACACATAAAATAGATATAATGTGTATATTCATCTCATTATAAGTATATCAATAGTAGTGAATGCAATCATAAAATATTTTTATACATATTTATTAATAAATCTATGGGTATATTTATGTATGAAAACAAATACAGCAACAACTACTACAAAGTCTTTTCCCACATTAAGCAGGGTCTGCTACATAGATTCTTTACCTCCATTCAGATCTATCTTGGGTCAATTTCGAACTTAGATCTAAAAAACTAAGATCCCTTAGTATAGTCTCATTCCAACACTTCTTGGGCCTTCATCGCCCTCTTTTAGTCAGCTCAACATCCCAAAGTCCACCTCCTAACTTGTGCATCAATCGTATCTCCTTTGCAAATGGCCAATCCACATTAAGCGGTTTTCTCGCATCTTATCCTTGATATAATATTAGCGAATGTTAAAGTGAAATCCACGTCTGCATACACTTTAAAAAGAACACGAATATGAAGGTCAAATCCGTATAAAACAAATAGGATAATGGATCCGATACGAATATATTCATCTTCGATTTTATCCCTAATGTTACCCCATGACAAAAAAACAACATTGAAATAGTAAATAAATGTAAGATACTTTATTATTATTTTAAAAATTTCATATGTTTAGAAATGCTTTACCGAAATCACCTTTGTGTTTAATGCAAATTTATTAGGTGTGGTCATCATTTTTGTAGATGTGGTCTTAAATTTCAATGTCGATACTCCAATGCTTTTTTTGAAAATATGCACGATTTCCATATTTTACTCACTATATTTATTTGTAATTATTGAGGATAAAATTATGACTCAAACAGAAGCTCTGTGGAAAATCGTTAGATCTAAGTTGGTAGGATATTGATGTTGAACGAGATTCGGTCCCTAATATCGTAGACTCCGCAAGTTATACATTAATGAAGTCCGGGTTTTTGTTAACGCCATCACCATCTTAATATAATGTGAAATAATTAAATGGCCACATTAGATTCCTCCCAAGATTATCATAAATAAATAAATAAACACGTAATGAATGAAACACAAACCAAAAGTCTTTTCTTTTTCTATACAACACAGTTTGCTTACGTGAAGCACAAACAAGGAAAATATTTGGACATTATCTATGTATATTAGACATGGTGATTTAAATAAAAAAAGTCTCAAAATTTGGGATAATACGAAAAAAATCCTAATAAAAATTATATGACATTTTGAGGCATAAATTTTAGTATTCGAACACTTTTCGATGTCAATTTGTTTTTCGTCAAAATGACAAAATTAATATTATAGATAAGATTTATTTAAACAAAGTTTTTGACAAGTAATGCTTGATTAATTATATGTGAAAAAATATTGGTATTATTGCCATCAAACCCTTTAAGATAGCAATATATGATATCGTAAAAGCGATAACGATGTCATACATTTAATCAACACAAGCTTTCAAAAAATTAGCTAGCCAACAAAAGTGAAATTCATCAAACCTAGAAGAGAGTGGGTGAGCCGGAGAGAGTCGGAGAGTTTTAAAAATAAGTATGAAGAAATCATGAGTTCAACGCTCAACACAGTATAGGTGGACAAAGAAAAGTATTGAGGCATGAGCAAGAACAACAAAAGCATCCTTGGGTCCAAGGGCAGGGTTAGACATCGATAATTCTAAAAAAAGTCGTCACTTAACCCGAAGAAGCTTATTTTAAAAAAATGCATATCAATAATCGTTCGCATTAATCCTTAGGCACTCAAGAAGGTGACTAATTTATTTAGGACTCTATTAAGTAATCTATTGCAACATTCTTTTAGCAAATCCACATAGCCAAAAAGGAGGAAGCCATCAAAAGGATATGACTTTATTTTTTAAACGACATCAAAAGAGATAGCATTGAGAACATGGGGGAGATGTATCTCAAAAATTTCGGGGAGGATATAGTGATATATCATCCTCTCATTTAATAGGCAAATCAGCATCTACTACAAAATGTAGAAGCTTTTTGCTATATAGATTAGAGTCATTAGACCGAGTTAGTTTGTTGTTATCATTTGAAGTATCACTGTAGAAAGTGGTGATGTGTTGCCATCGCCAATGTTAGTGATGTGCAAGTCATGATAGATGTCTATCATTTCGAGTATCACTTTGATCATTGGGAATGGTTTATAAGGGAAAAGGTTCGTGATTAAGCTTGGGGAGATTGAATAGTAGTTCATTGTGATCAATTGAATCCAAAGATGTTATTTTATAGTAAAGGGAATGGAGGGAGAAATATGAGTCTTCAAAAAGTTTAGGGTTGAAGAGATGTAGGTCTAAAATGCCCCATTCTTCATTACACTCGGGTCTGATATGGGATTTCCAACTCATAAGATGAAACTTGTTACTTTTTGCAAATCCATTCGCAAGAAATTTGCATGAATTAATGTCCATTTTAGAGATAACACAATTCAAGTCATCGTCTACAAAATGGTGGTAAGTTGCTACTAAATGGGTGGGGGAGTTTAGAAGGATTTTTTACAATGATAGAAAGGTGTATTTTCTTGAATATTAAGAGGCATGCTTACATTTTGTTAACATGGGAATTCTAGATGTCTGGAGGGAAGGGGAGGACAAGCTTGAAGCACATGTTGTTTATGAGAACCATCCTTTGGAAATGCCAAGGAAGTATGGAGGGAAATAAAGTAGGGGAAATCTAAAATGGTAAAAATTTAGATTTGGAGAGGTTAATTTTAAATCTTGATAGAGAATAAAACATGTGCAAGGTTTTTTTAGACTTAAGCACTCCCGGTTTATAATTATCTTCAAATAGAAGTATATCATATGCAAATTGGAATTTGAAATATAGTTGAGTTGTTTTTAATGGTGTCGATTTTAAAGCATAATGTCGCACCACTATAAAGGAGATGTAAGAGAACCATCATAGAAATGTTAAAGAAGAGAGGAGAAACGGTATCGTCTCGCGCCACCCCTCTAGAGATACTAAAACAACCATGGGCTGACCTGTTATGTTGCTCAAGACTTTAGTGGAAGAGAGATAAATATAATCCAGTCGATAAATCCGTCTGGTAGATTCAGCTACGCCAAGGCCTGAGTACAAAACCTAGTTCAAGGTGTCGAATGCCTCGTAAAGATCTAATTTGACGATACCCCCATATTTTACATGATTTCAATTGAGAAAGAATCTTCGAGGTTGTTGTCGGGTAATCATATGTACTATATCTTCTCTTAAGGCCTTAAGACCGATTCAGTTAAGGGAATAATATTAATAAGAATAGTATAGAGATTAATGGTCAATGCTTTTATGATGATTTTTATTGAGGTTTTTAAAATGTCGATTGCCCTATAATTTTCAAATTGTAGTATAGCACCCTTTGGGGATAAAGAGTGTCTAGGTGTCACTAATCCTTTTGAGAAAATGGTTGATGGATCAAGGGTTATCAATAGATGAGCAATTCATAAATATTTCTTCTTTAATCAGGTTCTAAAAATCTTGAAAGAATTTGACCGAAAATCCATGGGGTGCTAGAGACTTGTTTTGATGGAGGACAAAGATTGCATGTTTGAGAGGGTAGAGTCGATGTTCTCCATTGCCAAGCAGAGATCCATTAAGGGTTGGTTGAGAGAAGATAATGAGGATATTATCTTCAACTACATTTTCTCAACTACATTTTTCTATAACAATGAATGTAATATAGTTTGCAAACATTTTGGTCAACATCAATGTTATACATACAATGATGACTTTTTTCAGTGGTTTAGATCTCCATGATCTTTTAGATTTAATGGGATTGGGGAAAGAAAGATATTTCCATCTAAAATTAATCTTTTGTACAGTGGAGTTTATTCATTAAGTCATTTATTTAATGAGGTTAACTAGTCTAGTCGGCAACGATAATATTTTGAAAGTCAGGTTGCATCAAAAAGCAACTTTCATAATGAAATTTCTTAGAGGGTCGTAAAATTTTTTAATCCAAGTAGACTAGAGTACTGTAATTAGCATATTTTTCGGTAAACCTCTAAGGGGAAGGTTTTACATTATGATTTATGAGATTTGGTGGAGGGAGGAGGGGTCATAAAAGTTTATTAAATCTAGACTAAGATAGAGGACGATAGATAGTCATTGCACATGTAGAGTAAGTTCGAAATCGGGGCATCAATAAGAGAAAATTTGAAATAAGATGCAGATCTATAATGGATTGTCTCTAAATTATGGTCGACTTGAAAGATGTTATGATTAATATCTCCGATAAGGATTAATATTTTTATGGAGTCAAAGTGAGAGAAAGTTCTATAACCATATATATTTCTATAAACTCCTTTTAATATTATTTTAATAATAAATTACTAACAAGACAATATAACTTTTCAAATAAAATAATAATACATGAAAATTAGAAAATATAAAGAAATGTATATATTTGTAAGTATACTTTATCTATACTTAGACATTAATCAGTTATAACAATTTATCTTTATTATATTTTTATGTATTCCAATTGTATTTATTATATATATACTAATTGTTACAAATAAAATGATTACAAAGTACCCAATAAATTTAATCAAATAATAAATATAGAAAAATTAACATTTTGAAAATTGAAAGTAGTAACGAATTGCATATTGAAATTTAACAATAGTATGTGCCTTAAAAAAATATGAAAAATGGCATATAGTCTGTAATTTCTTAAGATTTATTTTTTGATATATCTAGTGTAATTTTAAAAAATACATAATTCATTATTTTATATGATCTCTCACATTCACATTTTAGAAAATTAAAATTGCGTTGCTTAGATGTTAACTAGATGTAAATTTATTTATCCTTTGTTACATTTGTTTACTATTTTTAATATTCTAATAACTGTAATTTAAGAATTTCAATTCTAGCTAGTATAATGAAGTAATTCACAAAAATAAAAATGCAACCTCAAGCTTAAGTTGTTGCTTCTAACTTATTTAAACAGATATAATAATTGCATTAAAAGTATTATTGTGACAATTAGATTTGATTTTTTAGAAATTAATTGTTTATCTTCTTTTTATAAATTCATGAGAATAATTTTATAATGGGAAGTTTTGTATGAAAAACTTATAAAATGTGTAGAGTTTAATTTTTATTTTTATTTTAATTTCAACTTTTTATTAAAGGTTGATTCAATGAAAACAAAATTTCCTTCTTCCTTTGTTTTTGCAATTGCCAAACACTTGAAATAGATATTTAAAATATGACTACTTGATATGATGACAATGTTAAAGTCGACTTTTATCCAAAGCCTGATTGAACGTATGAATATGCCTTATCAAGTATGATCTTTTCATTAGTTTTTTTAGAACATGCAATAAAACAATTTAGTTAACAATGGACATGTAATAAGTACACTTTTTAATAAGTAGTGAGAGTCGATTAAGTTAGGATGCGTGATTGAGTTTGAGATAGATCATTAATGGCATGTGTGAAATCCATAGGTTTTGATCTCCAAAAAGTTCATACTATGCTCATTCTAAAAATAAGTTCACAATGGGGTGTATCTCATTTATACATTTTCACTAAGTTCAAATAAAAAATGGAGCTTCCTATCTCAAAATTTGATTATTTTAGTGTAAACTGGTTAACATCATATTAAGATAAAAAAATAAATCCAACTTTGGATCTGAGTTTATAAATAGAAGGGTTTCTCTCTAAATTGTAAACACTTTTAGTCACCACTCTTTCCTCATTGAAGCCCAATTCTACTATTGATGGATCATTTTCAAAATTCATCCAAATTTGCCCTTCGAAGATCAACAATCACTATCACATAAAGGAACTCAAGGCCATCTATGTGCTCATGTTTTCACATTAATAAACGCATTGAAGAATCACATATGTGCAAGAAAAGATCTCAAGGGAACATCCTTGAAGGTTACAAGTTTTTCCTCTATTCTTACTATTGGTTCTGTAATTTTCTTGAACATATATTTTAAGAACCCTAAAGTTGTACATATGACGTTTTTTCTATGGTTGAGTAATGTTGTGTTCATAACCATATTTTTTTGAATGACGCATTTCTATGTAAGAAAAATGCATTAGGAGAGTTGTGGGTAGGGGAAAGCTTCGATGAAAAGAGGAAAGCCAAAGCAAAGACAAAAATACCAAGAAATGAAGAATTCAAATAAAAACACATCTAGGTCGAACTTAAGGAGCACAACTATCCACTAAGTAGTTGATTCGAAAATCAAGGGATCTTTATTGCTCTTTTTAGTGGTTTTTACTTTTTAAAATTTTTAATTTTTCAATATAAGAGAATTATGCATAAGGAATAAAAATATGCACAAATAATCTTTTTGTATTTTCAAATGGGTCAAAAATGCTCAGAAAAAGAAGTAAAAATAGTTCTGGGTTTTATATATTTTGTAGAGTGTTTTGTTAATGTCTGAATATTTTTCATATGTTTTTGTGATTTTATAAAAATCAAACAATGGCGAAATAGGAAACTATCGCACAGTCAGGAATTTTTTGCAATTTAAAAATAGGTAAAAGGCTGAAAATTCTTGGAAGTGTCTTTTATGATAAATTAAAAAGAAATATATACAAACAGAGATTGAAATCAAAAGTTCTAGATGTTTTTTAATTTTGTATGATATTTATAACTTATTGAGTGTTTTGCAAATATTTAGGTTTTTATGAAGTATTTTGCAATAAAATTTGTATAGGAGCAAATAGAGGATGGAAGGAAACTGTGGTAATTTTTACGGAATTTTTAGATGATTTTTCGAATTTTATGGATTTTCTATAATAAACATGAACTTTTTAGGGTATTCTAAATTTTTAGTAATATAAATGCATAAAAATTAACATCCAAAAATCACCATAAATAATACATGCTATCAGGAGTCACATATGATTTTTAGGCAATTTTTGGAGTCAATTTGTTATTTATTGTAATTAATAAAAGACTTGTAATTGAAAACAGTACACAGGGACCAAACTACAATTATTTTAAGTCCTAGGGCCTAGCAGATAAAAGTAATTAAAACACAAGGGTCATTATGCAATTTTTCCAAGTAAAACACGTGCAACACGTGACACTGAGCTCAAAGGGGTATATGCGCAAATATCAAAACCTTAACTTCATTCCATAACAAGTTCGAAATACAGGATAAAAGCATGCAAATACATCAGAAACCACGTCAAGGTACACGTGACCACACCTCAAATGGACTAAATTGCAAATAAAGATAACACATGGTCCTAAATGTAAAATTTTTTTAACTGTTTAATACTTTTGTTAAAAGTGAAATAAAGGAAAAAGCAAGGGCTAGAATGAAATATACCCTCATGAGGGGGCATCGACACATGACGCTGCTCTAATCTGACAGCTCAGGCTCAGTGTGATGGACAACTAAGGAGACTCCACTTAAAGATGAGCGATCACGATCTTCGATACTGCTTCAGTGATGTATGGTGGAGAGACACTCCTCCTGATGATTGAACGGTTAGGGGACCTTTAGAACGGACGCAAGAGACCCCTGATCCAACTGTTAGAGAATGTTTGGAAGAACAGGGAGGAACTCACCTTCGACGAGTTTGAGTTGTTATTACGTGAACTCTCGTCGACCTCCAATGCTTCTCAGATGGGGAGAATGGGGCCGGTGACTGTCTACAGCAGCTAGGTTTCTCATAAGGGTCCAGTACTTCGAGGTGAGTCGTAGAGACGCGTCGTGTTCCTGGAGCATTCTGAATGAGATGCATGTGTGAAATATCCTCCAGAAAAGAGGTCTTTGGTCCTAGTCCTGTACGAAAAGGTGTTGTCTAGGAGAGGGAACTCTGGCAAAGGAATACAACATCAAATAAGCGAAGGGGGATGCAAATGGGTCAAGTTTTGCATTGGGTGAAGGAGTCATCCTCATATTCGACCCAACTTAGTGGTTGGATCATTGGTTAGGATGTGTAGAGAGATGGAGAAGCGAAATGCAAGGTGAGTGTGGTGAATGTCGGGTCGGAGCGGATAATTGATCTGGTGAGCAGGATGAGATATGATGCTCTACTCAGACTGGAAGAATCAAGTACCAAAACGAGCAATCTTAAGCTGAAAATGGCACCTATGGGCATGTGGTGTCACCTGGGATGGAGATGAAGAGTCTTCGGGGCTAGAGCCTCGATGGACGGTGTAGCCAAAGGCCAAGCTCCTTGCGATAGAGCACGATAGAAATGTTGTCGGACCTAGGGCACGCTCACTTCCAAACCCTCCCTACTGCCTCTCTCGCTTTGTTTTCACTCCGGAAAAGGGGGATGGGTGCAACGGAGGTGGTGGAGCATCCAAAGATGGAAGAAAAGGAGGGAGCAAAGGGTTTTTTATAGGCACCCATGTTCGAGAAAGATCGACTAAGAGACGCGAACAGAGGTGCAGATCCTAAGGATAATGTTCGGGTGAAGATCGAGGATCCAAGGTGTTCAATAGGGACGAAGAAGCAAGGTCCAATTCGATCGGTTCAGTTCGGAATAATAGGGCATAATCGGAGCTAAACTCGTCCTGGAGAAAAAGGAAGAAGGGGGACCTGTTAATCGGAGTCAATCCCCGTCGAACTAATAGGAAGAGGCGATGAATGGAGACAAAATACGCTACATGATAAAGGGAAATAATTGAATTAAATTAGAAATAAAATAGTAAATGAATTTAAAATAAAAAATATTAAAGTAAAAATTGTTTATTATTTTCAAATGATTTTTTGTGATTTTTAATTATTTTATGACATCATACATAAAGTATATACAATATGGGGTATTATGTACATGTATTGTATACATATGTATTTTATTCTTTTATTTTTATTTTATTATTTTTATATATAATTCCTTTATTTTATATTTTATTTATTTATAGATAATCTGAGGAGTATAGAAATAATTTTTATTTGATTTTTACAATCTGAATAAAGGTATTAAATAAGTAGTATGGTATTCAATATACACATATGTGGCTTTTCTACAATGGATTTTTTATTTTATTTTGTTTTGTGTTTTCTAATTTTTATTTTATTATTAGGAATATGTACAAGTGTTTAAAATACAATATACACAAATTAAAAATTAAAATAATTAAATATACATATTTACATGTATAAGTATAAAATGACTATAGAATCCGCCCTCATTTTTGCCTCCTAATTCCAAAATTTATGGAACCACCCTCATTTGAAAGGTACTTTAATTTATATTCCAATAAAGGTGATTTTTGGAAGAACTTGAGTTCATAGGAATTAGTATACTCATAGAATGCATATTGAAGAATATACAAGGACCCTAACTCCCCCTACTTAGTTCCTTATCGATCAAGTCAATGATTTACCTTCTCTCGAGGTTTGGGTCAGTATATATTTATTTCATAATTACATCCTTCTTTATTTTTCTTGTCTCTTTATTTTTTTATTTTTTAGAAAATATGTGTTAATTATGTTATATTAATAATGATATGCATAGTGATAATTTATTGTATTTACACATTAATATAGATGTTTTAGCTAAAATACAAAGCTAAAATAAAAAGAATAAAGAATGAGAATCATGGATCCATCAGTGCCTAACTCTTATCCCCCCTGTACTTTATTCTTTGTCGACCAAGTCAATATTTACTTGGTCTCAAGGCTTAGGGGTCACTTAGTATCTTTAAAACTTCATTTATTTTATTTTATTTTCTTTATTCTTTATTTTGGAATTAAATATGGGTATTTATGCACTAATTACAGATTAATAATGAATGTTAATTTCTACAAGTTAGTTGTATTTTACAGGTGTTTTGCTGGAGATCTAAATACAAAATGGAAGGACAAAGGTAGATGAATGGTTATTCATTACTAACCTAGAGACCAAATCAATATTAACTTGGAAGACTACCCAATAAGTAGGGAGAGATAAGACATAACAAAGAAAACCACAAAAGACCTAATTGTATACATAAAAATGATATTTTTGTATTATTTATACAACGTTCAATCTTCATCTAATTATTTAGAAAACATATATAAATTTTTTTCTAGACTTTCTTCACTTAATTATATATAATATCAATAACATTTATGAAAAATCTACCAAAAGTAGTCGAGTTAAAATTAGGGAAGAAAATCCCCATTCAAAAAATCATAAATCCAACTTCCCTGATTTATATCTATTTAGAAAATTCTGTTAAAAGTAATACTATTTAATAAAAATACAAAAACTATGGGGGAAAAGATGTGAGTTTTGGCTTTCGGCCCGATCAAACATGTATAATTTGTATCTAAGCTTCATGATTTTATAAATAATAACAACTAATCATAATTTAATTTATTCTTAATAATAAAATATAAATAAAGTTCATAATAAAAAATATTGCAAAATAACTCATACATTTCATTGTGTAAAAATACTTATAAATTCTGAAAACCAAAAAAAATATAAAACCAAACCTTTGAAATAGTATATCTCATTCATATGAACTCCAAATTGTGAAAACTTATTTTTAAATTTTAACTTATATAATTATTTATAAACTTAATTTTTTTACCAAAAAAGAGTTAATACACAAAAAAGGAAGCTTTGGAACCTATTGGTGTATATATACACACAATTGGTTTCATGATATTTGTTTCTATCTCTGTAATTTATTTCATGTTTCATATTTTCTAAATATCATATTTTATATTATACAATGTAAATAAACTAAAGACTAAAAATAAAATCCTTAAAAAATAATTTAAAGAATTAGAAAATCCTTAAATATATGTATATTTGACATATATTGTACACACCCTTACTTATTTATACTTGTAAATATATCACAATAAAATAAAAATATATTCAAAATCCTTAAATATATACTAAATTATTAAATTATTAAATATAACAAGTTATATGTAAAATTAGTAAGCTAAAAAGATTTACACTCTGTACTCTGTATATAGGTATATTATAGCTATAAATTTTAATTTTTATTTATCTAACCTATTAAAATAATGGTATTTAATTAGTTTAAATTGCCATTAAATAATTATTAAATTATCTATAATTTTAATTTTATTTATTTTACTTAATGTTTATGACCTTAAAATAATAAATACCTTACAATGATTTTCAGTTAAATCATTTTCTAAAATCCATAAAAAACTTGTAAATGCCCCACATTTCATTAAATATAATAAAATTAGAAAAAAAACATAAAACATTTTAAAACTTAATTTTTGTATTTTATATCTATTTTAGAAAATAAAAAATATTTTTTTCTTAATACAAAAACTTTCAAAAGCTTAATCCTTTACCTCATAAAAAAATTAAAAGAACAAAAATCAAAATAATACATAAAAATAGTAATATATATGTATATGTATACATAAAACAAAATAAAAAGACATATACACTCCAAAAGATACAAAAAATCCTTAAAAAATATAAAAAACATAGACAACCCCAATCACTCGAGAATCCTACCATCTGCTTGAATTGAAAATTTGTTTCCCTGAATTCTACATTGAAATATATACCAGGTTAAAAAATAATTTTTATTTGTTACTGATCTCAAGATAAATTTTGTTTGATATTGTTTTTGAGAGTTTCAACGGCACTGTGACTAAATTCGTCTTTTAATGCTCTTGGAAACCAAGGCAACAATCCTCTTTGATAAATAGGATAAATATTTTCATTTATATCCTAGGAGATGTTATGTCAAAACCAATCGTGTACTCCGTCTAGTTAATTGGAGAGTTGTGATCTTCTTTAGTTTGTATCATGATTATGCACGTTTCCCCAGTCACGATCTCTCATCTAGTGATTAACGATGATCCCTTTGCTCATAGAATTTTATCTCATTGTATCAATGTTTTTGTTGGATTGTTTACATTATTTTCTATTAGTTGTACTAGATTTACTATTAGTGTTGGTACTTTTCATCCTATGGTGTTCTCTGTTGGGAGGTATGAGTTGTTTTAGTATAGTGGAATGGCTTATGTATGATGATATTTGTAACTACATGATACGGATATTTCGAGTAAATTTTGTCATTGGAAAAATATTTGATTACGTAAATAAAAAAACTCGTTGAATGGTATCGTTTTAAATACTGATGAATATTTTGAAATATATCATGTAATTTCTAGAAAAACAAACTCTTAGATTATCACTATTTAAATTCATATTGGTTTGAAAGGAAAAAAAAATCTTTTATGAAGATAAATGCGAAAAAATGGGAAGAATATTTACAATGAAAATTTGTTAAAGGACAGAACTCAATATATCTATAAAAAGTACTCAACAAAAAAACTCTCTATTTCACCTCTATCTCTGTATTCAATCAAGCAAAAAAATATTTTAATACCATTTTTGCATTCCCGTCAAAAACAAACACCAACAAACTATCTACCCAAACTTTTAAATCGCATCATTAGTAATCCATCCGATGACAAATTCAACCTCCAAATATCAGTACAAATTGATAAGTAAAACAAGCATTTCGATCGGGGGTACATCGGCATACCTCTGGCTTGAACCCTCTCAACTTAGGTTGTGATTACTTGTATTGACCCTACAATTTTTTTGACATAATATTTTTAACTATGTTCAAAGAAGATTATTAAAATAAAAAGTATATTATAATTATTAAAAAAAGTTAATATAACACATAATCAATATCACATCACATCATAATTATCATTTCAACCCTCCCAACAACTACTATTCACAAGGAAATACCTTAACCCAACAACCCAATTACCAAAATATGATCTTGAGACTCTTGCACGTGGAAACCTGCCTTTACGTTTTTGGTATGCCAATGCTTTGCCATGGTCAACATATATGGTCTAATTTTCCGTGCAGCATTACCTTCCGTACTAAGAATTGTAGAAAAAAAAAGAGGAAGAAATTTAAAATCCCTTCAAAGGATATAAAATATAATATAAGCTTTAATAAAACGAATCCCATTGGGAAATTTTCGTTTCGTGACTGCAAGTTTCCAGAAAAGATCATAATTAGGACCCCGCGCACCTTTTCCCACTTCCCAAAAGGCCACATATAAACAGAAGCGCCAGATTCTCAAGGCGCCTCTGGAGGGAGAGAAAGTAGAACAGAGCACGTCGATGGTATTCACCCTTCCTCCCCCTCCATCTTCCTCTCCATCAGGTGATAGTTGTCCCCTTTCTCCATCTCCCTTAATCTCATCGTCTCCTCGTTTACAAGGTCAGGAGGTGTGTAATCATGGCCTGTTTTCTTCTTGGTCTGAAACAGGTGGTGGGTCGGTGTTCTTCCATGGTGGAAGCAGTGGCCTCTGCCTCTTCTTTGGATTGAGAAGTAGCCGTTGTTGGGTTCTGCACCCATGGAGACGCGAGTTCTAGGAGTGGCACGCCATGATTCGAAGTGGGTAGGTGCCCTTTTCCTCGCGGATTCTATATATAGAAAGATGGCTGTCATCTTCAGGACTCTCTGGTTTTGCATCACTGGCTTGTTCATGCTGCTTCTCAGGTTCATAGGGGAGCATCTTCCAAGGTATGTAAGAAAAGAAACTCCCCGTATATTGTTAAACCCTGAGTTTTGTTGGTTTATTGATCCCTTTTCACGATTAGGATTGAAAGGGAAGATGGGTCTAGAGAAAGATGCGTCGATTCCCCACCTGTGGAGGAAACAGATTATTGGCTGCCGGAATTCGATAGCGTTTTTTATCAAAGACGTCGAAAGGAAGAGGAAGATGCGGATAAAGAGGAAGAGAAGTTTAAGTTTGAGTTCAGGTTTAGTTTCCAAAATCCTGAGATTGTCCTATCGGAAGGAGAAGAATCCAAGTTCAAGTTTAATTTGCGAAGCCCGGAAAATACATGGACAAGTGGAGAAGAAACTGCGGATGTTAATATTAGTAACTACAGGTTTACTCCGGAGAGAGGTCTCAGTGGCTTCATCCAGCATCCAGAGGCGGCAACGTTTTGCATCGTGGAATCATACGTGGGCGATGGCAGATGTGAGGAATCATCGGCTTTGAGCTGCACTGAGAAGATTGATAGAGAACTCAAGGAGAGGTTCTTGTCTATGAAATCTTTGGAACATTCTGATTCTGACGAAAAGGAGCATTTGGAGGCTCTGGAGGGACAAGAATCGGTAGGTTCGTGTGAGTGGAAAGAGGCTTGCTATGGGGAAATGGACATTGAGGATGGTGATGGTACTGTTGGATTGGAAGAAGGTGCTGTTCTTAGTGGGGATGTGCCTTTGGAGTCTGAGAGAGAGTTTGAGGGGTTTAGTTCTTCAGAATCTATCAGTGGAGATGACGGATATTCGGTTAAAGATTTGCTCCTGGATTATAACAGTGACGATATCCTGTCGGAAAGGGAACCCGATGATCAGCAATTCGAACAGCGTAGTCCGGAGTTCTTGCGAGATTCGTCTGCTTTGGAACATCTTGATCAGGATCCTGGTTTTGATCCTGGTGTTGATGAGGTGAATAATTCAAAAGCGGTTGAACAGCTCGATCGAGAAATAAATAGAGAATTGCGGGGATTGGAGGAGGAGGCTTTGTCACTTTCAGAAGAACTGATCGATATGGGAAGTGAACCATTCTCGATTTACATGGATCGGAGTGGAAGTTTAGACAGTTCAGATTTAGCAGGCCAGTTGGAGAATGATTCATATATTGAAAATTACCAAGCAGATGATGTAGCAATTGAGGATTCCGTGAATATAAATTCGTATGTGAGGCAAAGCCTTTCCTCTTCATCCTCCGAAGAAGATCTTCGTGACTTGCAGCATATTATGAAAGAGTTGGATTTGGTCTGTGATGGAAAGCAAGAAGATACTAGCACCATTGTTATGAAAAAGTTGGAGGATGAGGAAGACGAGGAGGAAGATGACCTCGAATCCTTATGGGAACATCATGATTTGCTTGAACAGCTGAAGATGGAGATTAAAAAAGCAAAAGGAACGAAACTTCCAACAATCCTGGAAGAATCCGAGATCCTTAGGACTGAGGATTTGAAACCATGGAAGATCGATGCCAAGTTCTTGCACAAGAATCCAATGGATGATCTCCATAAGTTATACAAGAGCTATAGGGAGAGGATGAGGAAGTTTGATATATTGAACTATCAAAAGATGTATGCAATTGGTGAGCCGCACATATCTTCTTCTCTCATTTACCAACTAAATTGTCAAGCTTTGTTATCACTGCAAAATATAAAATCGACCACAATCAACTGCTGACTATTTTTTGAACAAGATGTGATTCAATATTTGGTGTCTGTTTTCGTAAGATTATACTGTTTCTTCGTACAGAATGGCACCAATGGACTATGGAGTCAGATATATGACGAAAGAAATAAGTCAATTATGCCATAAAACTCTTAACCCATAATATTCAAATTTTTTTCATGGAAACAATTTTCTACTGCATTTCGTTATCAGTTCCAACTTTTACATAGTTCATGCAGTTGGGTACGAATATCGTCTCTCTTAAAAAAGTGTTCTTTATTTTTTAAAAAAATAAAAGAATTTTTCTTTAGCGAGATCTTTGATCCCCATTTCAATCTTCCAATTAAGTATAAACTTAAGGGCACTTTTTTTCTTGAAATAAAAAAAATTGTGCCAGATTTTGTCAATTATGCATAAACTACTCATGCTTAATCTGTGCCAAATTATACACATTTATGATTATGCAACTGTTAAAATTAACCTGATATGCCACTATGAGTAGATAAATTTCAGTTAAATCCATTTTTTCAAATTATTTCAGATCCATTCTTCTTCCTCTGCTCATCTTATATTTATTATTCAAAAGATGAAACATACATTTTTTATTGAGTCTGTGAAGAATTTGAAGTCATGAGGATAGCATGTAAGATGTCTATCCATATGAGGATTTAAAAATGCATGCACAACTCAGAAGCCTTCACTTTTCTAAAACTTATGCACTGTAATTTTTGTTGCTTTCCAGGATTCCTTCAGTTGAAAGATCCTCTCCAATCCATCAACACTGGAAAACCGACATTAGCAACTCTCTTCTCCGAGAATTTGTGGCGTTGTCGTAAAAGGAAATCTAAGAACGATCCAATGGAGAAGTTCCTCAGGGAGCTTCAAGGTGACTTGGAGAGTGTATACATTGGGCAGATGTGCCTATCATGGGAGTTCCTCTGGTGGCAGTACGAGAAATCTCAGGATTTGCCTGAATCTAACTCCCGCGGTGGTCGGCAGTACAATCAAGTAGCTGGGGAATTCCAACAATTCCAAGTGATGATCCAAAGGTTCTTAGAGGATGAGCCCTTTCAAGGTGCAAGGATCCCTCATTTTGTTAAAACCCGATGCACGCTGCGCAGTCTTCTTCAGGTGCCGCTTGTCAGAGGTATTGATCGTGATTTTTCCATTACATACCAGTCGTATCTATGATTAATCTCCGCTCTACCTTATATAGGTAAAGTTTTTTTGGCTGGATATTCAATCATGAATAAGTTTATTTCATTGCCTTTGTGGGCATTTGTGTGCTTATTCTCCATCCTTTTTTGTCATTCTGTCTTAACACCTATTCCTTATCAGAAATTATTTACACCCTGTTGGACTGCCACAATGCGATTCGACCCTTTGAATTGCTTTCCATATAAACAGTACAATAGAACGCCTTTCTAAGTGTGGCCCATTGAAGTGTAGCCATTAAATTTCAAACCTGATATGTCTTTATTTCCTTGATCAGTGTCGTCGTAAGGTTTTCCCGCCATTGTTCAAAAAACTGTTGCAAATGGAAATTGATAGGAACCCTTTATTAAAAAAATGCAGAGGATTCCAAGAAGGACAAGATGGAGGACGTAAACAAGGCAAGCAAAGTGATCACCGGAGAAGAGTTGAATTACATAATGGAGAGCTCAATAAGGATCCTCTGGCGCTTCATCAAATCCGACAAGGACAAAACTCCGCTTTTCTTAAAAGGTCTCATTGGAAATCAAACTGAACTGCAAGACCCAAGCGATCATGAACTGATGAAAGACATTATGGCAAGTTTATGCAAGGTATTTTATTTCTTTAATGCGGAGCGCCAATGCGTAGAAGAACTTATCAGATTTTTAATATGCCCCTTGGTCTTGTTGGTGGGTGCAGAAGGAGAAGAAACTTAAGGATCTTCTGAGAGTTGGCAATTGCATGGTGAAGAGATTCAAGAAGCCTCAAGAGCAAAGACTAGGCAAGGACCTCTTCTGCTCGCAGGTGGACTTGAAGTTGGTATCGAGGGTTCTTGGGATGTCGAGAATCACAACAGAGCAGCTCATGTGGTGCCGTACGAAGCTTGACAAAATCACATTCTCAGACAGGAGGCTGCACAGAGAGACTTCATTCCTGTTCTTTCCTTGCTGAGGTTTTCGAGAAAAAAATGCTCTTTTTTTGGTGAATGATACTAGGAGAATACATGAGATTGTAAATCAAGAGGTAAATCTAAGCATACGGATATGAAAATTGTAGCTATAAAAACATTAATTTACAAAGAATAAACATCAAAGAGAAAGGGAGCTGACTTTTTTACTGCTCCAATGAAAAAATTATGTCCAGTTGAGCTGATAATCTTGCACTGGAAACATCTGCAAATGATGCCCACCGATTGTTACTCGCATTGCAGGTGATTAAGACATTGAAGTTCTAGATTACCAAAAATGGTTCGTTAGCAGTGAGCCTTTTCTTTTTGCACCATAGTTTCAGAATCTTCATGTAGTTTGATTTCATGAACTCTTCATTTGAGGGTTAATTCTTTTTGTCCATTGTACCTTAAGATCACATGTTCTGAGGATGAAATACTCACATTTTCATCCTTACAACAAAAAATAAATCACATTAAAACTTGAAATACTTGTTGCACCCTAACGTGTGCATCTCTTTGATACACAGGTTAAAATAACAAGTGTTGTCAGTAACCAAACGTTTTCCTTGTAGCACAGATAATAATAATCTTAAAACAGATCCACGGCAAGCATTTCATGCAAAATGAGAATAAAAAACCAATCACATTAGTTGGTGAAGATGGTAAAAGAGATTGAATGAGGACAACCCGTGCCTTCTTTCTTAACGTCAAGTCATGGATGGTGGGCTACTTATCTTTGTCTAACCAATTTCCAAGACTCTACGGTCTCACTAATGGGTTTTCAGAATTGGGTCATCGGTATCCATCATGATAGGGATGTTTTTACCATAATATAGGCAAGGGGCGGGTGAGGAAGATGTTCACGGCAAAACAAGTAAGGAGACTTGATATTCCATCAAGTTTATTCAAACCTTTTCTTTCCCCGTCCTCCTATGATGCTATCCAGACCTGACCAAAAGGTTTGAACTAATAACATCGAAGCCCCCTGCCCTCCAAACAGTATGGGAGCCTTTCAGCTTGTACTGCTCACACTTCCCAATCAGAACGGCACCTCCTCCACCAGGGGGGGCTGCTCCCAGCTCCGAAAATCCCGGCCTACTCCAAAAAGAGAAGTCAAGGCCGGGGTTCAATCCAATCCCTTCGCAAGGGATGATTGATTGCATCAAGTGCTTGCTGCTTTCTGTATTCCAAGCCATCTTATTCATAAGCTCTCACTCTCATCAACAGGTTAATGGGCCGGCCCATAGGCCATACTTTAAGGTCCAGACCTGACCAAAGTGCGGGTAAGGGGCGTGGGTTTGTAAAGTTGAACTTATTCCATGGAAGCTGAATGGAGTTTAATCTTTTGTAAATCAATGGGAGATGAATTCATTCCACTTCATTTGATTACCAATATTCAAGGGGAACTGAAGCATCACTAATCAGAATAAATGAGGACTAGGATCAAGAATGGAACATCTTATATTGATTATAATGATCTATGGATATCTAGATTTTTCTGCCAGGTCTAATATGCGGTCATATAAAATACAAAGAACTTGTATATGGAGAAACAATACACATTTGTATGATTATAAATAAGATAGATATATGATTGCATATAGTCCTAGCTAGTGTATATTGAATTTATGTAAAATCTATTTTTTCAAAGCATATATTTTGATTTTTGTGGGCCACGCGGGGTGGGGTTGGGCCTTGTAGCACATGTCGACGACCCTTTTAGTTGACTGATGGGCCAGGTCGGGCTGATCCATTCACAAAATTCCGTGGCTCAAGCGTGACCCATTAGTGGGTTGGGTGGGTTGGGCTGGTGGGTCCTCCGGCCATTGTCTAGGTCTAATCCTATCCCTCTTCCCTTTTCGATATTAACATCATCTCAAAGCCCTCGTGAACTAGTAAACGCAATAAGAATGCGAAAAGTTATGCTATATCTAAATATTCATTTATCATATTGGAAAAATGATTGAAAATGAATATTCGTATTCAAATTTTAATCGAATATGAATATGACAAAAGCAAAAAGATATAAGATATGGGATACAATTGTTATAATAACATATATTGCTAGTATTTATTGTTTATGTTTAATAAACAACTATCGATTAAACAGAACTTATACTATATAATTCCATGCATCCACTCGACGACCTCCGATGACCACTATGCCCTTTGCCTTAACAACTTCATAGGTATCATAACAAATTATCTCACGTAGGCTAAAACTCCTCCACAACTAAATTTGTAAAATAACCCATTTGCAATTATAATTTTGATTAACTAAACATTTATTATCATATTCTCTCACCTCTACGTGCTTGTGTGATAGATTATAATGCGGATTTTATCCAGTCCATTACACACAACATACAAACTCATGCTATTTATAATAACATTAGTTGTTAACATCTCAATCACGTTTTATTTCAAGTTATCAACAAATGAAAACAATTAATCACCATTCATTATATCTAATTACTCGTCAAATTCACTAAATTTTGTGATTCATATGGAATTGTTGTAACTTTGGTTGAAAATAACAAATTAACATCACGAATATGGATGAGACGTACCATTTTCAAGACTTTAGAAAAATACTAATACATTTACACTCTTCCAATATATTCATTTCCATGTTTTGGAGGGAGAGAGAGACTATGAGTAATGCTACTCTCATATATCATGTACCAAATTATGGTGATTTATTAGTCGTAATACTTTTTGATAAAACCCACGGTTGGTAATTTATTTGATTTATTTTAAATTTGCTTTCAAACACCATAGAGTTGTACCAAAAAATCGTGGTTTGGTAATTTCTATTTAATTTATTTCATGTCTTACGAGAGAGGTTGGACAAAGAATTTCAAAATCATGTAGTTAGATAAACATCCATTCATCGTGAAGAACTAACAAACTAGTTGACCCATTCATTTTAACTTTGACCCAAAATTAATTTGGAGATAATTTTATAATTGTAAGGAGTTATTTATATGGCATATTATATATCTCTAGTCATGAATTCAAAAAAATCTCAAATACAAATATAAATTCGAATCCCTTTGGATCAGGGATTGTATCCTCTATCCTAATACGAAGGATACATTTTTAAGGGCTTTTTTAGTTGCCAGTAGGGATGAGCATGGGACGGACTGGGTCGGACCCTGAAGGGTCCAGGTCCAAGTCTGTTTAAAAACTTCGGACCTTGGGTCGGATCTAGGACTGTAAAATTTTTTTGGTTCGGCCTAAGCCCATGCCCGACCCAATTCCTATGAGCCGGGCTTGGGCTGGGTTGGTCCATCTCCGCCCAATGGCGCCCATTATATAGTATTAACATTGAGATTTGTTTACAAGTCAAACTCCATTCAATTTAGATGAGCTAAAATTATTTAAAAACTATGACATAATACTTGTAAAACAACTAAAACTCTATTCTATCGAAGTTGATTTCGTATTTTATACAAGTGCACTCAATGTTAGATATCATAAATGTCTTTCATTACAGACAACATGTGCACCCATGCACTACATATTAAAAAATGGGCATAATGCCCATATCAGGTAAAGGTTCAATATAGGAAATATTCTGATGGAAAAAATAAATTCTAAGAAATTCAAGAATAACTAGCAGAATCTAAACCATAAACTAATTAACGAAAAATAATTTTGAACTGAAATACAATGATCATCAACTCATATGTCCTACAATTGACTTTTGTGATTTATAAATATTGTATGAAGACATGATACATGAACATAGTGTGCATGAAATAGGTGAGAGTTTCCATACGTGTAAAATACAGAAAGGGTTTAGGCCCTCTTCGGACGGGGACCTTGGACCCGGTCGGGCTGGGCTGAGCCAAGCTCGAGCCCCGCCCAAAAAAATTTTAGGCCTAAAAATTGGGTCCAAGTCCGTCCCAATATATGTATTATTAATTTTTATAACTAAACATGTGTATTGATTCAACTTAATAGTGAGTCCATTATTTGACTCAAACTCAAAGTCATTCGTTATTTGAGCTCAACTCACGAGACTCTACCAAGCCGAGTCCGAATCAGGTCCATCGAATCCGAACTTTCCCAACACTCCCCCTGATTTCATATTTTTCACATTTTGGGATTGTGTCTCATCTTCTCTTCACATATGCATACAGGTGTTCTCAGGCTAACTGGACCCCTGGGCTCTTTTGGGCGAAACAGAGCATAGAGAGCACGAAAGGGAGTCTGCCTAAGTTCCAATGTAAATCCCACCAGCATTGCCAGATCATGACAACTACTTGTTTTATTTCCTTTCATAACCCATCCACAAAAACAAAATAAAAAGGATAACAAAAAACGAGAAAAGAAAGAAAAATACGTCTGGCATGCTCCTCCGAGCAGATTCCAGGGAACCACGAGCCCCCGGTCGGATCTTGGACCCCTCCACCAGTCCACCAGTCCACCACGCCATCCCAAGAAGGTCGTAGCACACCACGATGCCCCGGGTCATCCCCACTCTGGTGGATCCCCAAAGCTTACCCTTAATTAAACACTAATTATGCTCTTCTATGCTTTATAAAGGAATTGTTGAGAGACGGACAACACATTGCGCCGTCAATCCTTTTTGGATGACAAATTCAATTCTTCGGAACACAACATCCATAGATACCCTACAAACACTTCTGTTACACAAACAAACCTCGTAAGTATATTTAACAAGTCGAACATCCTTCACATTTTTTCTTTCTAAAATAGAGCAGGGGATTTTTTTGACCCCGATCTTTCATCGAAGAATTTATAACAAAAGACATAATCTATGACCTTACCAATCAAAAATTGCTTGACAAACCATGATGGATGTTGTCGAAAACATCGTGATTCTTACGTATTTTGGACAAATCATGTATCTGATAGAACATTATACTTTCCATTGTATTTTTAAAATACTATAAATGTTTAGTAGTAATTGAGAAGGGGAGTTATAATCATGGTTTCATATTTCATAAAATTTTGATAAAATTTCAATGAAATTTCAGTTTCGACAAGGAATTGAAATTTCGAGCGAAATAACAATATGAGGACAGTTTCCGATCATTTTTTCACAAATGACGATTGATATAGATGAAATTTCATCGAAGAAATTTTGACGGAATATCATATCGATATAGTATCGATACGTTATTCGAAATCGATATTTAAATTCTTGGTTATAATTAACTCATATATGATTAGAATACGAACATCTAAAAGTCCAAGGGACTTATAACTCAACAGATCCGTACTATTAACAACTTATGCGGAGTAGCCTATTGGTGTAATATAAATTCTTTTCAGGTACATATAAAATATCATTATATGTCGACGCTCACCCCTTTCATCCCGCACCAGAAGCATCACCGCCCCCCTCCGCCGCCTCAGCCGCCGCCGCCACTCTTGCGCCGCCCCTCCTCCGTCTTCTTCCGCAGGTTCGGCTATCGCCCCCCCTCGTCGAGGGCGCGCTTCGTCCTCTTCATCGCCGCGTCCTCCGCCCCGTCTTTCGACGAGCTCCACGCCAAGGGAAGGCCCCGCCGTTGCCTCCGTAAGGTCCGCAGTTCTCCTCTCGCCTTTTACCTCGCCTCGTCCTATTCGGATTGTTCTTGTCAAACCGAATTGTTTATGTTCATCTAATTTTAGTATAAACTGTACCTTTAGAATTCACCGGCTGATTATGGCTGTACTGAAGTGAGAAAAACAATGAACTTGTCAGAATTGTATTGAATACAAAGGGTACTAAACAGACTGAATATGGGGAGTGGTTAACTTTTGGATCTTATAATCTATGATAACTAAGCAATTCTGAGTGTTATTTAATATTTAGTATCCGCCTTTCATAAAATACTAGTGTGTGACCCGTGCTTTGCACGGGTAAACATATCTAACTGCACGTTAATTTATTTATCATAATAATCTTCGAAAGCATCTCAACTTTCTGAAGTGCGTTAAATAGTCCACAACGAACAATTTGAGCAAGAATCCATATAGCCGACCGTCTTTATAGTGGGTAAAGACTTTGCTCTTTTAAATATTTTTTCGAAGCATCTCAACTTTCTCTTCAAAAGCTAAATACAAAGAGAGATTAAGTAGAGGGAAAAAGAAAAGAATTTCATTATTTCAAGAGCAACAATTTCTGCTATGAAATTTATAATATGTTGTCAGCAACATCTCATATCTTCATATATAAATAATATCATTACTCATTATCCTTGTTCACAGATTTCCCCTGCGTATTATACAGATAATAACACCTCTATTCCAATTCAAGATTCTAGTTTTAGAGTGATCGATCAGATTGTGAGGGTGTGGATGATATCTTACACTTCCCATCATCCTTGGTTGGAGGTCCGCATTTACCTTCTAAACTTGGTATCGAAATTACTTCGAGAAGAGTAGATACAAATGCTTCTTTTTATGTTGCAAGATGCTTGCCTCCTGTATCCCACACACCCTCGCCAGCTTTATGCACATATCAATACGATGAATTTCATCCATCATCAAATTCAACAACCGAGAGTTTGCTAGTTTCATAATTACACAGATGAGTAAGAATCCAATGCTTAAAGAAGGGTAATAACAAAAAAGTCACCATTTATCCATCTAATTCTAATAAGGTCCTTATATTTAAAATGCAAGACGGTCAGCATCTTCAACATATATAACACTTCTCCCATAAATCTTAAGCAGTTGGTTCATGAAAAGGAATTTAAGAAGCAAAATAGATCATATTCATGTTATACATAAACTATGAAGAGATGTAAAGTTGTAGTTTTTTTTGTTATAATACAATCTGGAAGAAGGCTTAAAAAATGCCAGTATGGGATTCCCAAGAATCAAGAACCTTTGAGAATGATGAGTTGCTGGCTACCCTCTCCACAGTGACTTCATCTAAGTTCGAAAATTGATAGTATGGGCTTCACGCAAGCGGACAAGGATGTTGACATCATCTTGGATCGCAACGAATTAAGGAAAACATGATCCTCTTCCTTGCATTTAGGAAAAAATGGCTACTTCTCGACTTCTTTATTTTTTTTCTGTCGTAGCATCCGTGTCTTCCACTTGGACACATTTATATCTCGATCATTAGAGAGCATCACCCAACTCCAATCCTCACATGTCTTAGGGAACGGATGACATACAGTCCAACTTAGAGCTCGGATTGTATCTGCGGTAATGAGGTACACTTAATTTGCGACATCTCCACCAACACCAGCTCCCTCCCTCGGTAATGAGGTACACATGTCTTTGATGTTGTTGAACCCCTCACGAATCTTCTTGTGCATAATCAAATATGCATTGGAAGCTCTGAAATTACTTATGTGTCTTGCATACTATAAAGCAGTATTTTCCATCGCCAACCGTCACCATTTTTTACTGCGGACCTTCTTGATAAGATTTTTGCACAAATTTAGACATTTTGATAAAGATTTCTGCACATATGTGGTATTACTCGTTGTTTTTGTTATACCCGTAAATTATCATGGGCCTAATCTTTGTTTGGTTGACCTTGAAATTCAAAGATGCAGTCTTCTCCTTGTGATATGAAGCTTGCGGTCTTCAGATTACTTAATTTATTAGGGCTCAACGTTGCAGTATACTTCTTCCGATTTTGTTTCTTTTCTGTGGAGATTCAACTTCTCGTGAAGTCTTCGACTTCATTATTGGAGGATAACTGCACCTCAAGAGCATACTTGCGCCCAAATATCCTAACAATCTTCCACCATCTTGGAACCGGTTCAAGAGGAGTTTGGCCAAAGCTCCAAAATTCGATGTGGAATTGTTGGAAAAGAAAAGAGCTCACCCATGTGTTTAGTACCACATGGGGGAGCAGTCACTTTTGGGTCTGTCCGTGAGGCTATATAAGGAGCCCCACACCCCCTGTACTCATTGAGAACTTCAATAGAAGAAACGCCCAATTAAGGGGCTTCTCCCGTGGTTTCATCCCGCTCCTCTCGGAGTAGGGTTCCACGTTAAATCCCGTTGTTCTTTGATGTTTATCTTTATTCCATGTTTTTGCTTCCGCTTCATATTTTTCTACATGGTATCAGAGCGGGTCGATTCTTGAGGATTTTTCTTTATTTTTGTTTATTCGAAATCCGAGAGATCTAGGGTTGGTTCTTAAACCCAAAGTTTTATGTGACGGCAAGAATATCTAGCAAGTTTTGATCTTCAAGGCTGTGTTTCAATCTTCAATTTCTTGTACATCGGTACCATCGAGCACTATTCAATATTTGAGTTCTCTCTTGATTACGTGATTCGTTTTCTTCGATAGCGCATCCAAGAGGCACGATCATCTGATCTCTGCATGATCAGATGGCACATGCATCCTTCTTCTAGCAGTTCCTGCAGGACCTCCAGATCTCCTGGCCGAAGCATCAAAACCGCAAACTCCATCAAGAAAGGAGCCACAAGGCTCCACATCTTGCGGCAATTTTCCGACTCCATCTCTCTGCCGCCAACCTCCTGCAGGTGCGCCAACCTCCAATCGAAGGCCAGGCTGTAAAACCAAAAAAAAACCAAGGCGGAGGCCTATGCGCGCAGGTGCTCTTCTCCCAGGTCGCCGCATGGTGCTGGTGACCTCCAGATCTTCACCATCGCGGCACGCGCGGGCGATTCGCATCTTCTCTTCGTCAAGTCCAAGCAACCCCATCTCCGCAGACATCTCGGCTCTACGCGCGTTCTTCCTGCGCAATCTCCAGCAAGCCCACAACCAGATTCAGTCGGGCCCTTATCACAGGCGGCGCCGCTTCGAGCAACACCAGGCGCACTTCGCGCGATGGCGACTTGGCGTCGACAACAGGATGGCGGCATCTCAATCCCACCACGCATCATAGCAAGCCCATCGCGCGCATCGGCACCCCCCGTACGCCCCTCCTCGCATACAGGCGTGCAGGCGAGCTTCTTCCTCTGCCCAGATCTGGCGCCAGATCCTCTCCAAATCCCTCGGGCTCCAGCGACGGCGCTTCGAACGAGGGGGATTCCCACTGGGAACCCTAAAGCCCCAAGTGGGCTTCTATTGGTTAAAAAAAAGTTGTGTCTTGGCCCAGCCGTGTATTGTTTCTAAAAAAAAAGAAGGAGAACAAGGCCGTATGACGCAAAAAAAAGGAGGAGGTTGTTTCAGAAAAAAAGAAAAGAAAGAGAAAGAGAGAAGGGCCCAAGGGGGACGTTTGTTAAAAAAAAGGAGATGAAAAGCCGAGGAAGAAAAAAAAAGAGAAAGAAAAAGAGGCACGTACAAGAAAAAGCCGTACGTAAATTTTGAAAAAAAAAGAAAAGCCATACAAAAAAAAAGAGGGAACGGCTAAGCAAAAAAAAAGAAAAGAAAAAGGAAAAGAAAATTATGCAACAAAAAAATGAAGCAAAAAAAATGCATGTTTTGATTTCTCCCAACTTGATGTTTCATGATACTTTTTCTATCAAGTTTGGGAGAAAGGGGGAGTAAAAGCATATGCATCCTACATCATTGACTGACAGACCAAACACTCCGGATTTCACAGAATATCAAGCCATCTTCACTGTGCATCGATCTTCGTCGTGGTGTCTCTATCCTCGACATCGACTCCACACTGGATTTGTTTTCTTCAAGGCACGACAGAGACAAAGTCCGGTGACCCGCATGCACGACTGAGATAGAGATCCGGTGACCATGCAGGCACGACAGAGACAGTCCGGTGACCTTCCAGGCATGACAGAGATACGTTCCGGTGACCTGATATATCCGTCAGCAAGCGGGTTTGTCTACCAGATGCGGATACATACGTTTATTGTGGTGATTTCAAGTGAAGATGTAATGATGTATATTTTTCTTTATTGTTACAAGTTGCAGCTGTCCCAGCTACCAACTTGAGGGGGAGTGTTGGAAAAGAAAAGAGCTCACCCATGTGTTTAGTACCACATGGGGGAGCGGTCACTTTTGGGTCTGTCCGTGAGGCTATATAAGGAGCCCCACACCCCCTGTACTCATTGAGAACTTCAATAGAAGAAACGCCCAATTCAGGGGCTTCTCCCGTGGTTTCATCCCGCTCCTCTCGGAGTAGGGTTCCACGTTAAATCCCGTTGTTCTTTGATGTTTATCTTTATTCCATGTTTTTGGTTCCGCTTCATATTTTTCTACAGGAATCCTTCTGAGTCGTCTGATGGCGATCGTGTTGGACAGTGAGCACATCACATCTGATGTAGTGATCCAATCCAATGGCTCATGGTCGTCCGGCCGAGCATCTAGCCGGAACACAGCGACGGAGCTTGCCATCTTAACCGCGATGTCCAAACAAACAATAGAGGACCAATTTGATGTTTGTTCAGCATGTCCCATTTCATTAGATAGCCAAATTCGACGCCTTCAAAATCTGATCAAATAGCAGGAAGAACTCATCATCATCGTCTTAAATTAAACACTTTTTGCTTCCAAAAATCATACATGAAAACCTCTGTGCTTCGTTGCCTCCCCGTCTCCCTTTCCAAATTGGACTACGAACAACACAACACCACCCGATAGAAAACAACCCAATATTTGGAACAATGACCTCAAACAACTGACGTCGTTGTTCTCAAATTGAACTCTCCAGAACTTGGGGGGCTTTGCTTTACAAAATCTCTACTTACAAAGAAGCATCGCCTCTTTTATTATCCATATGTACACACATATCAACAGAGCCACTCATGCCTCCACCATGAAAGGATTCCGGCGAGCTGCTGGTGCGACGGAGTCCATTGCGGACTTCCCGCTTTCCTCCTCCTCCACGTCCCAGAGGAAATGCACGTACGATCCGTGCACGTAGCTGCGACCACACAACAACCCAACTCCCTGTCAGATCACGATCCAAAACCACATAATTGAACTAAAAGGAGCGGTTCTTAAGCGAATCCTCACCAGTCCTCCGGCGAAGCTTCAATTGCTCTTTGGTAGTAGCCCTCCGCACGCTCTCCATCGTTATGCGCCTCCCACATCAGGTTCCCGTAGAGAGACCACACCTCGCCATCGATCGGATTTGCAAGAATCACACGTCCCAAGCAATCCTCGGCACCATCGAGATCTCCTTCCACCTGATTGAAATCAAAATCACATCAGAAACTTGCAGTTGATATCAGGAGATTACAAATCAAATTAAAAGCCGATCATCAACTTCACCTCTTGCAAAAATTTGCCATAATTCATCAAAAGCAGCGGGTTCTCCGGATCCGAGCGAAGCATGTCCCTATTATACGCCCCCATCTCGCTCCTCGGGTCGCCTCCCCCACCGCCCCCGCTCCTCCTCCTCCCACCACCGACCTTCCTCCCGCGGCCCCCGCCACCTCCGCTAAACTCCACCTCCTGCAATACATCCGCCCCCATCGCAACGGACACCGCCGCACTGTCCGCTATCCCAAGGCTCAAAATCAGTGGGAGATGCAGTTGTCCGCGTCGAACCCAGAAGAGGTGCGGAGGCGGAGTTAGCTGCGTTAAAACCCTAGATGGGAGATGGCAATGGGGAAAGGACAAAAGCGTAAGGAGCGGAAACATTGCCGGATCAACATGGGCAAAATTGGAATGAATGGTGAAGGCTAAGGCCAAAATCGGAATGATGTCACGAGATGCAGGGACAAAAGTGGAATTTTCGACGCAAAATTAATGTTGTCACGTGACTTGACGGGCTTTAATATATGTATAGATTGCTTGAAAATAGGAAGGGAGAGAGCTAAACAGAAACTGTATGATGAAATCTCAGAACTCATGTTTTAAATGGGAAGAACATGATTGATAATAATTAATATTTATGTGAATATCATTTATATAATTATTTCAAGGTACATACGCGAATATGATTCATATTAAATTAATAAATGTAAATATTTACATTGTTTTGGGTTTAGGAATATGCTTCACATGCTATGAGGATTATTTTCATAAAATTACCAATTTTGATAATTGGATTATTAAAATAATAAATAAAGCGAGAATTCCAGTCCATATATGGAAAGAGGGGGGCATGCATTGTGAGGACACATGACGTCTTCTATGAGAGTCTTAATTGGATTAAGATCTCAATTTGTTGCTTAATTAAGTAATTAATTAATTTTTGATTAAAAGGAGATAAATCGATCCTATTTCTTAGAGAACAAGGATTAAATCATAGCCCTTGATCCATTATCCAAGGGCCACCATGGATGACGCCTACTATGATGAGAAGACTCCTTATAGACGTCCCCCATAGCCATAAAAGAGATTGCAATACCTCTTTCATAGAATGCTTGTTCCTCCTAATATTTCTATTGCCTTGAGAATCAAAAGAAGATAAGCGTATTGAGAATTTATTTCTCATACATGTCTACAACAAAAGAGATTACATCACCCAACTATCAACGAACACTTTAGCATGTGCCACAATATTCTCACCATACATTCTGTCCCCTCTAAAAATACCCCATTCATGGCAATCCAAGCAGCCCAAAGAACCGCCAAACACCCAGACCACTCTTTTTCCGTGCCCCTCTAGTCTTCTCCAATGGACTCCTAGAAGCCCTCCATACTATCACACCTAACCTATCGATATTTGAAGAGAGACCAGGCCCCTGTCGAGTTCCTGCACTTTAAGAATAAGTGATCTGCATCTTCCACCTCGTTTGGCACCACGAACAAGATGAGCCGACGTTCACGAAAAATCCTGCTACCCGGACCCCCGTCATCAGTCTACCTCTTCTGCACAGCCATAGGAAGATCTTTACCCGTATCAGCGCTTTTCAGGTCTAAAGTCTTCTGCAATCTACCTCAGGGCCATTAGGATCGTAGGTCCGGGATCCCTTCAACACCTTGTATGCTTTCCCAACCGTGAAATACCCATCTTGCTAGCACCAATAATCTCTTCCCCTTGTGGGATCAACCACAACTTCTAGTGTCTCTAGAAACAATAGTAGCTCCTCCATCCTCTGGTCCGACAGGCCAGAGATGAATGATGGGAAGAGTCCATGGCCATCCCACACCTTAGCCACGAGAGTACTCGGGTTCGTAGAGAGGGCCATGAGCCAAGGGAAGCATTCGCCCAGTGCACTGCCTTCAAACCAGTCATCCAACCAAAAACGAAAGCTCAACTCATCACTTGAAATCGGCCTGAGGGACGGGCATATATCCTGCACCAGACCGTAGATTCCTCGCGAGAAGAAAGAAGACACCGGGCCCAGATCCTCTGAGATGGGAGAGGCGTTTCCCACCCTATAGATCTTGCAAAGGAAGGTGCACACCAAGCTATCACAATCTCCTCAAATGCGGACAACCCATCTGTAAAAAAGAGCATTGTTCAGCTCTTCGAGGCTTCAAACACCAAGACCTCCATCCTCCTTGGGACAGGCCACTGTTTTCCAGTTAACCAGGACTACACCACCAGACTTTCCCGAGGCAACCCAAAAGAATCTACGCATGATACCCTCGAGCCTCTTCCTCATCCCAATCGGGAGTATCTTCGAGGACAAAAAAAAGATCGATATTGCAGAGATGACCGACTTCAGTAGAACGGGCTTTCCACCCCTTAAAAGGCAAGTGGCCTTTCAACCTGCTAATCTTTGCTCCTCCTTCTCAATCACATGATGCTAGTTATCATCCTTCATCTTACCCGCCACCAAAGGGACTCCAAGATATGAATGGGTAATTTGCCCCGAGGCGACCGTAGCCCACTCTCGCAGAACGCAACCTCCTCCTCCGACATCCTAAAAGGGACAAACTTTGACTTCTCCCTGTTAATCTTTAACCCCGACTCCATCCCGAACAAGTCCAGAACCATAGACACGCTTCTGCAACTCAACGGTCCCCTTCCACAAAGATGATCGTGTCGTCCGTGTATTGGAGGACAGGAATAGAAATCTCCTCATTCGAGTAGCCTCGAAAAAACCACCAGTAACCGTATGATCCCTCATGACCATTAGCGCATTTGCAACGAGCACAAAGAGCAACAGAGGAAGAGGACACCCCTGTCGAACACCCATCTGAGGTTGGAAAAAACCACCCTTCAGCTGTCCGTTCACCAACACCACACAAGACGAAGTAGTGATACACCCCTTCATCCGTGATATCCAAATAGTAAGGAAACCACACCTGTGCATCGATGCCCAAAGGAAGTGCCAATCCACATAATTATAAGCGTTGGAGAAATCCACCTTCTAGAGGGCACCTTTAGTCTTGCACCTGCGCCAATCCGCGACAATCTCCGATGTCAGCACCACACTATCTAGCAATTGCCTATCCGAGAGGAAAGCACTCGGAGCGGGGGAGATAATCTTGTTCAGCACATTCTTCAGTTGGTTTGCAAGTGACTTAGCCAGAATCAGGTAAACCACATTTGAGATGGCGAAGGGACAATAGTCCTCCACCTTGGAGGCGCCATCCTTCTTAGGGAGCATGAAGATGAAGAGCGGTTAAGCCTCTCAAAACCCCTGTTGTCTTCTCTTCTATGAATTCTGCTACCACCGCCATTCGATACTCAACAATGAGAACCCAAAATTCTATGTAAAAGAAGACCGTAAAACCATCTGGATCGGGACAACCATCCGTATTAAGAGAAAATAATGCATATCGTATCTCCACCATGCTTAACGATCTCGTCAAATCAAATGCATTGCCATTCTGAATGCGGCTCACCCTTAGTCCCACCCACCTAGACTCACAATGGGGAGCTCGTATACTCATGGATTTGAAGTATCCCGAGATCACCCTTGCGACCTCAACCTCATCACGAGGCTCCACCCTCCAATCTCAATCGAGTGGATGAGGTTGCGCCTTCTTCTGCCGTTCACCGCAGCGTGGAAAAACCTAATATTTTCATCTCCTTTCTTTAACCATTTTAATTCTCGACCTTTGTCTCCACTCAATCTCCTTCATCCTATCCTCCTCCTCCAGCACTTTCTGCACCGCACCACGGCCAAGGTTTGAAAAAAACTAAAAATGGAACGAGGCGTTTTCTCTGGAATATTATATATATTCTGACTAACATATGATATATATCACTATAAGATATGATAAAATTATAAAGATAAAAACACTGAAAGAAAGATATACAAATGTATGAGAATGCATCTGTTGGTATTCATCAGAATTGTAACTATCTAACCCAAGTTGAAGAACCAGTGTATGCACCCCTCCTGCCATAACATACCCTAACAAGACAGGGGTCTCGCTGCCCGGTCATCGAGCCTGGGGGGGGGGGGTCTAGGGGGGGAGTAGGTGCGCTCCCCCCTGCGGGGGTGTGGGGGTAGCGCCCCTGACGAAATTTTTTATTAAAGATTTTATTTCTATTCGGATATATGGATCTGTTTGTATGAGAATAGTACATGACCTCCCCTTGAATTCTATCTTGTTTGTCCTTCTCGGCATATTGCATAGCTTATTGTGTAACAACTCCTTAAAATTAAGTGTATAAGTAATGCTTTAAATGATATTGGTGGATTTGTATGTTTAAGGGTATAACTTAAGAGTTTTTGACATAATTGGACATGTTTAATAGTAAAAATGAACATGAAAGTGGCCAAATTTAAGCATTCATCTTGTATATTTATATCCTAAACAACTAGACTTTTATAAACATATGAAATTACTAATAGGATAAATAATTAACATAAACAATAATTTAAAAATAAAAAAACGCCTCAGGGACCGCCTCGCCTCCACCTCGATCGCCTCGACCAACTGAGGCGTTTGCCTCTCAGAGGCCCCCTGAGGCGGCCGTTCTGGGGCGGTTTTAGGCCGCCTCGCCTTGAGGCGTACGCCTCGTGCGCCTCGAGGCGTGTTTTTTTTAACCATGACCACGACTGAGGATCTCGTCATTATCCAGATCCTTAACATCCTTCAACAAGTCCAACCTTGTACTCTCCTACTGGGCCCGTGCCCTTCTAAGGTCCCGCTCAACCCTAGACTCCTTCCTGAATGACATAAGCCTCTAGTACAAGTTCATCTACTTGGCTGCGGAGATCACCATCACCGAGCCCTCAAACACCAAACTTCTCCAAAAGGAAGAGACCAGATCCCTGAAGCTGTCCTCCAACCAAGGTTTGAAAAAACGAAAGGCGGAACGAGGCGTTTTCCTTGGAGACGAGGCGAGGCGTAGCCTCGAGGCGGTCGAGGCGTAAGCCTCAGTTTGTATAGGAAAATACTTATAAAAACTATAATAAATATATTTACTGATGAAATTATCTTAACTGACATATATATCATACATAACATTGTAATATATGATGAAATTGTGAAGATAAGAACGCGGAAGAAAGGATATGTAAATTCCATAAACCTATCTACTAAATTTTTACCCAATCAAAAATAGAATCATTAGCTATAATTGTCATTAAAAAATCAAAGACAGTATATTTTTCATTAAAAATATTGAGGCGCATAAAAAATTTTGATTAGATGTATTTGTTATATGACTAATATATAAAATATGACAACATTGACATGCATTGAATCTAATATTACTTTTTTCTAGTTGGTATATTACGTTGCTCATTATGTCTCATCTCTTAACACTATCTTTTCTTTAAGCTTTATGGATTGTGTATTTGAAAGTACAATATTAAGAATTTCTTGAAAAAATTAGACAAGTTTAATGCTTAAAATGATATGAACAAACTTAAAATTCCAAGCATTCATCTTGTAAATATATATCATAGACAACTATATATTTATAAGCATCTAAATCTACCAATAAGACAACGCCTAGGACCGCCTCGACCTTCTGAGGCGTACACCTCATCAATTCCATCTGAGGCGTACGTCTCGAGGCTAAAAACCATCGCCTCGTTCCGCCTCGACCGCCTCGAGGCTAGCCTTTTAATACCATGCCTCCAACATCCAACTTCTCTTAAACCTGAAGTAGGATGAGGTCCCCCTGCCACAACACGTATCCATACATATGGGCGTGTGGTCAGAAATCGATCTAGGAAGCGACGTGATAGCCGTCAGATCGAACATCTCTACGGCTTCAACCGACAACATGAACCTATCAATAGATGATATGGATGACGAGCTCCTGTAGGTATACTTGTTGTCAGCAACATCAACCACATCCAAATAGAGATCGACGATCACCTCTGCGAAAGGGCCTAAACCAGGATCACATGCACCCCTCCCTCCAGGCCTGTCGTCCACAAATATCATGACATTGAAATCACCACTGACCGCCCATGCCACATCACCAAAATGCTCCCTGATGAACCTTGGCTCATCCCAAGCGACGACATTCGACGAATCGCCCGAGACATCATACATCGAAGAGATGGCACATATTGATCGATCAACCTTATCACGCAGGAGCACCGTGATCGAGTGCACCAAACTGACCTCCTCCACCAATTCAAACACGCTCCCGTTCCACACAACCACTATTCCCCTATCACTACCCACACCCTGCACCACACTGAACTATGTGAGACGGGGACCCAGGACGGAGTCCTATCTCACATTGTCCCCACCAATCAACCTTGGTCCCCTGTAAACAAGCCACGTGAATACACAACTCCAACAACATAGGATTGATTGCCAACACTTGTTCGATTGACCCAGATGCCAGTCATTCCACGATAGCAACCTTATTGAGACCCCGTGGGGACATACCTCACTAGCAAAACACTAATCCACTGCGCGATTGATACATCACAGGCATCTCCGGAGTCCCTTCCAGCCATTAAAGCAAGGTCCACCTTGGGATGCGGCCTCACCCCTTTCGGAGGAGCAATCTGGTCACTGTCATCGTCCCTCACTGCATCAATCAAATCATTTTACGCGACCAGATCCCTGGCCATGAACTCCGCATCACACACCTGTGCGTTCACCTCTTCACTTACGGCTTCCAAACTTCACGTCTCCTAATCCGACGCATCTGCTCGTCGTCTTTTCTTGGAGAAGCCCCTCAACTGCTGCTTCTCGCTCCTTATTGATGACGCACTACACCGAGACCCCAAAATCTCCTTTTAGATTTGAAGCGCTCAACACCACTACACACCTTGTTGTGCTGTGGAACCAGTCTCATCATGGAATCCCCTCTCCACAACACCACACCACTCTGAGGTCCGCCAATCACAACTCGAAGGATAATAACCACTCCTTCCACCTTGTCGCTGATGGTCCCCGTCCCTCCCCAGCACAAGCGCCCGCTGCAGAGGATCTGTACCTTCGCCTCCCCTGAAGGTATCCAACAACTTCACCATACTATGACCAGGAAGGAAGGGCAGACTCACGCCTCCAATGGTTTCCGACCGGTCAATAGAGGGAGCGTTGCCTCCCACTGAACCGCATGGAGCTGACACCACTCTCTCGCGTGAGCCCAACAGCTACATGTCATCCTCGACAACATCAGAGTTAACCAAACCCTCCATCAGGTCAAAGAATTCCTCAAGCTTAGAAATCTCGGATCCAAGGACAAAGGATTTCAATTGAGTCGGGTTGGGAACCGGAACCACTGATCCGTCTCCAAAATAGTCTCCAACATTATCAGGGCACTAAGGGGTACCCGGATCCCTACAAACGGGTTGCGAAATCCTAGGAGCCAACGGACCCCTGCGACCCCTTGGAGAAGAGGATTCGAAAACGGGAGCAACCCTTCGGCTCCCATGGCTGTCCCACACAGAATCGAATCGACAACAGTTGTCAGACCACCACGACCCGCCTCAGAACACGAGCTATCCCCAGCTTCCCTAGCAATGGTCGGATCCAAGGGCATCCTAGTAGAAGCTTTCGCTGTAGAAGTCCCACCGTCGGGCATGCCGCCACCGATAACGGAGCACCACTGTGAGGTCCATACCCCATCGCGACCACCCATATACCAAGATGCCTTCTTTCGAGCCAGACGATGATCCTCAGGGGAATCAAGGGCTTGGACCCACAGATCTTGACCACCATCTCTAGTTCTTCTCCTGGACCCAATCCGGAGGAGCAAATCTCCCTGAGCTTACCGATGAACTTTACCGCGTCACGAATGGTAGCGTGTTTCCTGCATCTAAAGGGGATTCTAAGGATCTTCGCCTTCTAGGACACACATGAGGCTCCGAGAGCCCCGTCTGACGATCGTGGCCTTCTCTACTTAGTCCGACCTCTCATCATGGGGGGCAGAGTCCTCTCGAAAGCCCCTCCAATAACCGCCACCGCCCCCTTTGTCGAGAGCCCCAGACATAGAGCGCACCTCCCGTGGCACGAACGCAGTCCACAGAAGCCCTACCGACCCTCACGACCCTAATCACATCTTCTGCCTCCAGAAGCACCTTGTCATCCCCTTCTCTGATCGCAAACGTTCCAGGTTCCGCTTCTTCAACTCTCTTTTGGCCACAATAACTATGAGATGTGTCGGATTTTTCGGTAAATGTTCAACCAGCATCTCCGGACGAGAAGGCGATGGCACCGTTGTCGCATTCGCCACCTTCCCGGGCTTCCCCATCACGCAGTCCTTCCTCCGGTGATCGGAGTAGCGCATCAGAAACACATGGGTTGTCGAGCGAGGCAAATCTTCGAAAGATGGTCCAGCACTCCATAGCGGAAACATCGGTGATCCTTCACCGCACCCCGCCAACGGCTATGAGACAGAGCGACGACATGCTTCCCACAAGCCTGCAACACGTGACCCTCCGCCCACACCCCTAGACCCACTTCTCAACCTCTCCCTTACCGTGGTTTTGGCGGCCCTCGAACCCCTAGGGAGCCTAGGAGCGTTGTCCGAGCCATGCTATCTCCCCGCCCCTCTCTCCATCTATTCATCAGAATATTAGAAATCATGTTAGAAAATTGTTTCCCTAAATTAAAGATTTTGCAATGTACAAAAGTTGTGTTGAAATTTGTTGTTCATATGATGAACATACATTGTTTTAAGCAAATAGTTTGATATTTTCTGCATTTCCGTGATGTAAAGTTCATAAATAGTTTATTTACTTTCTTCAATAGATCCTCTCTGTTGATCAATGCACAACCGGTACCGCTCTTGCTGGTGATAACAAAGACCTATTCGTGTACGAAGTCCTATAGGTGCTCATCATTAGGAAGTAGTGGTTCTCGATGGAGATCCAACAAATGTAATGCGAGGGAGTGTGTTGATCTTAGCGGTGTTGTGCGTCCTCCCTCTTTTCCTTTGAGCGATGAGTGCCTGCCTCTCAATGAAGTGATGATAGCTCCGTCGAGGCTATTTCTCCTGAACCTAGACTTGTAAAGATAGAGCAAGACTCCTTTTGTGGATGGAGGAGGAGCGCTTACCCCGACCGTTATCTCAGCCAGAGGTGGAAGATATGACGACATATAAGTGAAGGCATGGGTTAGATGAAAATAATGATGAGTGTCACGATCTAGATTGGGATGATTTCAGATGAAGAGTGGCAGAGGACGGCGATGGATAGGGGATGTAGAGTAGAAGGTGAATGATAGTTACAAAGAACAATGCAGATGCACATTTGAACCAAACTCGCAGCTCCACCGCTACAAGCTATATGCCTGAGAAGATGTCAAAGTCCAGCCCTCCTCTGCTCCACCTTGTGCATAATTGGGAACACGAAGACATACGAATTGAGGCTCCAAAACAACAACTATCAAAGACAACCGACGAAATAAATAGAAATAGCACATAGTTATGTCATGTAAGAGTTAACAATTATTCAGGGTCGTGTTGTAATTATGGATTACCAAGGGTTCTGGGTGTAATTATGAAACTATTCAGGGTTATGGGTGTAAATATCCCTTCCTTTTAGTATGCACTCTCTTAAGAAATGATGTCAAATTTCAAGGTGTTTAGCTCTTGAATTTAATACAAGATTTTTAGTATGGTTAATAACAAGTCCTTAAATTTCGGATTTCATTTTCGTTTCGGTAAAGACCATAAAGAGAAATTTGGGGAATTTCGGTGAAATGGTTAGAAATTGGAGAAATTACTTGAAAACATGTTTTTTTTTCTAAAATTAAGATTTTTTAATGTTTATCTAAACAATAAATGAGATAGAAATACACATTTTTTGCTAATAATAAGATATTAACATGACATGTTATTTTAACTTTCCATCTACTTTCTCTAACAATCGTAGTATATGCCATTCAGGGGTAGAAGTATATTTGAAATCAGAACTTGTATATTACCAAAATACTTTGAACTTAGAAAAATTAGTTTTAGAAATAAAATAAGACACACATATAGACACACAAAAACACAACTATGTTTAACATGTATGCCAAATACATGCATTGCAGAGCTTGTGATCATAAAATGTATGTTATATGAGACAAAGAAATCAAATAACACCAAGAAACTGCGTAGCATTCATAAGCACAATCTACGTCCAACCTAATAGCAGGAAAATAGTTACAATCACAAGACTTGGAAGGTTGCTAAAAACCTAGAACCCGTACAACTGCTCGTACTCCTTGTTGTACAGAGAAGCAATAAGAAAGAGAGCCAGAGAAATGATCAAACTTCTACTGTCTTGCGAGATAAAATGATGTAAGGTAATGCACCAATATGTAGAGCTCAAAAAGTCCCCTATAGTGATTGAAATTAGGTGAGAGAGTGGCCTATGAGCTTAGGACTATGAATTTCAATGAAACATGGTCAGATTCCACCTTTTCTGTTTGTATAGTCGAAATTTGATTGAAATGGATCGAAATTCTATCGAAATGTCTCGAAATTCCACCGAAATGGACCGAAATCTGGGAAAAAGAAATACTATACGGTTTCAATTTCGGCTACTTGTTGAAATCGAATTTCTATTGAATTTGAGTGGAATTTTGGTAAAATTTAAGGTCATGATTTATGACACTTGTATGGCCACACAATAGTTTAACTTTGTTAATTTTTAGTCTAGATTCATTTAAAGCTTGTTTCATCCATAATACATGCGAGAACGCAAGAGAGGTGGGATTATGTTCATATTTTGTTATTGACTTGGCTTCACAAGTTTGTTTGTTTGAGAACCAAGACACTGTGCATTTCCTAAGGAAATTACACGTCCCACCAGTATTTTCGTATATGATCTACCACTAGTATAATCTACATCATTAAATGCTATTAGTCTAAGGTTTGTTATGGTTAGTAATGTAAATCATAATTATAAGTGTCTTTTAAATATTTTAAGATCCTTTTAAAGGCTTTAAATGGTTCTTTTGGGAATGATTGTAACCTATGTAATGAATGGTTATTCTATGTGATATATTCGGTTACTACTAAAAATTATTGTTCCAACAATACTAAAAGATAACTTAGTAAGGAGAATTTTTTATACATCGTAGCCTAGATGTAGTTCAAAGTTTGCAAGGGTTCTCGTATGAATAATGCATGCCAGTAAAGAAGCTAGTTCCACTGCATTGCCGCATGTATGCAGTCTAAAATTTGCAAGGGTTCTTGCATGATGGATGCATGCGAGTAAAGAAGTTAGTCCAAAAGAGGTTGCAAAGGAATTCATATACTGTCTTCAAGAGACTAAATGGGTTCGAGAAAATATATGTATCTCGGCGGCACGCTTTTGTCTTGATTGGACTTCTGGGTAGCGTTGTAAGTGTGTGTGGGTGGTATCTCTTTTCTGATACCATTTAGATTTTGCTTGGTTTGTTCATCCATCTTGTAAGTACTCCCTTCTTTACGTTTTAATACAATTGGGGCGAACACCTATGAGTGCTTCCCCCTTTTTTGAGCGTCAAAAAAAAAGAAAGCAAGGAAGATCGAGAATATATGCTTTAAACTTTGGTATTAATGTAAAGATAAGGCAAAAACGGTGTTGGAGTGACTGTTCATAAGGATTTGAAAGGTTGTGTGGTTGAGGTGCAAAGATTTGAGGATCGGATTATTTTGCTAAAGTTGGTGCTTGAAGAAGAAATTCTGAATATCATATCAGTTTATGCATCGCAAATTGGTTTAGATGAAATGACTAAAGAGGATCTAGATAAGATTTTACAAGGAATCCCACAAAGAGAGATGATTTGCATAGGTGGAGATCTTAATGGACACGTAGGAAAGGATGCGTTAGGGTATGCTAGTGTTCATGGAGGCCATAATTTCGGGGATAGAAATGAAGAGGGAGAAGTCATTCTGGATTTTGTAATGGCATATGATCTGTTCATAGCAAACACTCTCTTCAAGAAGAGGGGGGATCATTTAATTACTTATAAGAGTGGCCCAACTAGAACATATATAGATTACCTTGCATTGAGGAGAAGAGATCAGTCGTGTTGTAAAGACTGCAAAGTAATCCCAGGAGAGAGTTTGACAACCCATCATCGCTTGTTAGTCATGGATGTGCAAATAAAAGGTCTGGTAAAAAAGGAGGGTTCCCATGATCACTAGAACTAGATGGTGGAATCTTCAACTGAAGCAATCGAGCTTCAGGGAGAAGGTTTTAGAAGACTTATCTTATGATTGTAGCGGAAGTGCAAACGAGATGTGGGAGGTGGTAGTATCTTGTATCTGAAAGGTATCCAAAGAGATGCTAGATGAGACAAATGGACGAGCTCCAGATCAAAAGGAGGCTTGGTGGTGGAGTGGAGGGATGCAAGGGAAGCTAAAAATTAAAAGAGCTTGCTTTAAAGCTACGATAAAGATAGAACAAACGAAACTATCACAAACTAGAAAATAAAGAAGAAGGAAGCAAAGAAGGCTGTAAGAGAAGCTAAGCCAAAAGTTTATAATGTTTTGTACAAAAATCTCGCCCGAAGGAGGGCCAGAAGGATATATTCTGGTTGGCCAAAGCAAGAGAGAAAGACCAAAGACATTTCTTAAGTGCGATGCATTAAGGATGATGAAGGTCATGTGCTTGTTACTCGAAAGGATACAAAGACTAGATGGGAGCAATATTTCCATAAATTTTTCATTGGGGAAGGAAGCAGGGAGATTACTTTCGGTGATCTAGCTAGTAGTGAGAGTTACTTGAATCGTGCAAGTTATAGACTAATACAAAGAAAGCAAGTAGAGGAGGCTTTGAAGGTTATGAAACCTGAGAAAGGTGTAGGACCTAATGACATCCATCTAGAAGTTTGAAGAGTTTTATGTGATCGTGGTTTGACTTGGCTTACGAATCTATTCAATGTTATTTGGCGAAACAAGAAAATGCCTGAAGATTGGAGGAGTATCGTGGTACCTCTTTATAAGAACAAAGAAGACATTCAAAATTCTTCAAATTACAGAGGTATCAAGCTGATGAATCACACTATGAAAATTTAGGAACGTGTGATCGAAAGAAGGTTGAGGCAAGTTTCCAATGTAAAAGAAAACCAATTCGGATTCATGACAGGTCGCTCAACTATTGAAGCCATCCATTTGCCGAGGAGAACAATGGAGATTTATATGAGTTAAATGGAAGAACCTCCACATGTTTTTTGTTGATTTGGAGAAGGCTTATGATTCTGTCCTACGAGAGATATTGTGGAGAGTTTTGGAGAAGAGACAAGTACCTGTCCTATACATTAACCTCATAAAGGATATGTATAGGGATTTATCTTGTGTAAGGATCCAGTCTGGGAAGACTGACTATTTTGACATCAACATTAGTTTACATCAAGGTTTTGCTTTAAGTTCATTTCTTTTTACTTTGATTATGGATGATTTGACAAGTCACATTCATGATGAGATACCTTGGTGTATGTTATTTGCTGATGATATTGTGTTGATTGATGAGGCTAGAGATAAGGTAAATGAGAAGCTTGAGGTCTGGAAACATGCATTGGAGACTAAAGGATTTCGTATAAGTAGGGCTAAGACTGAATATATGGAATGCACCTTTGATGGAAGCAATGATCAAGGAATCAAGGCAAGGTTTTAAATTTCAATAGCGGATATTGTATCGACACCATGTCGACAAAAATTTCACCGAAATTTCGATAAATTTCGGTCACATTTTGCCCAAATCAAGCAACATTTGTGAAGGAGGGCCTCCATATCGACATTTCACTCGAAATTTCGGTCCCATGTCAAAATCGAAATTTTGACGAAATTTCGCTGATATTTCGCGATATCTGAAATCATGAATCGAAGTGAAGATTGGTGATGGTAACACTCGGAAGAGAGATTCTTTAGATACCTGTGATCTATTTTGCAACATGATGGGGAAATTGATGGAGATGTTACTAATACAATAAATGCAAGTTGGCCAAAGTGGAGATGAGCCTATGTTGTTCTCTGTAATAAGAAAATTCCTTTAAAAATCAAAGGAAAGTTTTATAAAGCAGTCGTGAGACCTTCTATGCTCTATGGAACTGAATGTTGACATGTGAACCATAGACATTTGCAGAGAATGGTTGCAGCAAAAATGAAAATGCTAAGGTGGATGCGTGGACAACATGTTAAAATCGGATTCAGAACAATGTAATCAGAAAGAAATTTGGTGTAGCTCTGATTGAGGATAAGATGCGAGAAAATCACTTAAGATGGTTTGGTCATTTGCAAAGAAGGTCAGCTGATGCACTCGTTAGGAGATGCGAGTTTTAGGATGTTGAGCCGACTAAGAGAGGCTGAGGCGGCCCATGAATTGGAAGGAGACTGATTATACAAAGGGATCTTAGTTTTTTTGGATATTAGCCCGAGATTGGCCCAAGATATATCTGAATGGAGGCAAAGAATCCATGTAATCGACCCTACTTAGTTATGGGAAAAGGCTTTGTTGTTGTTGTTTTAATTTTTCCCTTTTCTTTAGAAGAGGATCTTGTAGAGACTAGATGTTGATCCTAACAAAGGCCTAAACTAAAACATAAAAACAACTCTAATTACACCTAGTTGGACATTGCCAACTACAGCATCCTTGAGGAAGTTCCCAGTCTCTTTTCTTTCTTGACTTTGATGTTGATGCATTGACTCTTCACCCGGTATGCTTAGCATTTATTTAAGTACTCACCCGAGTTATTCTTTGATCTTTATGTAATGAAGGATAACTTTATTGATACAGTGTCCATCCACAGGAGTTTCTTCTTACTTCTTGCGCTCTCTTTTCCATTGGCATGTGTGTCCTTCGAGCTTGTCCTTGTGTTCTTGTATAGCTCCTCTATTGATTTTAATTGATCGTATGTATGCCCTTCGTTGATCCTCTTCTTTAAGTAGTCTCTCATGTTTCCAAGTATGATGATGCATTTCTCTTATTCTTTGACATGTAAATTTTTATATGGCCCTCTTTTACTTTCAGGTCTGGCCACGCTATTCCTTAGTGTTTTCGATTCACTTTGGGGAGTTCAAACCTTCCGTTCAAACCTTCCTTATCTTTTGACCGAAAGAATTAGACACCAAATGTAAGTTAGTAGTAAGAGAGGTATCCTTTCTATAACCAAATTAATCTTGGTTTACTTAGGATAGATGAGCTTAAAGGTATATATTTCACAATTTTAGCTAGATTATAGTAATCTATTCTGTATTTTCTTGTCTACTAATAATTATATTTCAAGAGAAGCTATTCCATTCTTTAAAGAGCTTACCTCACGACAATGAGCATTTTTTCCTAATACACTTTTTCATTAATATCTTTTGGAATTTTCCATTTTTTGCTATTCTTATGAGAAGTAAAAAGTTCATTAAACGCTTTAAAAAATTATTTGTAAGATGATTTACTTTATTTATCTTTGAAGGTGTATTCTTCATCTTTAGAGTTGTCTTCTTCATCTTGGGTTGTCACAAATGCGACATGAGCAACTTCATCTTGACATGAGCTAAGATCGTAGTTGATATCATCCAAGTTGATTGATCATCCTCACTTACCACTTAGAGCTATGATTTATCTTTTTCATCCTTAGAATTGTATCTGCTTGATTCTATATCATGTTGAGGATCTTCTTCCTCCCCGTTAGAACTTTTGGTTACCTTCTCTATCGTTACTTATGTCAAAAGCTTCTCCAACATGGATAATTTGGAAAGTTTTCAAAATTTCATCTATAGCTTTACAAATGTACACCTTTTTGTACTTTTCGGGTGAAGGGGTGGGGTGTAGCAAGTTTTGCCTTTGTATTCCTTTATCCCTTGTTTTTCTCTTGGAGAAATCGACTTCTCCATTCCTTAATTTTTGGAAGTGCGAGCGATCTGAAATATTTTAAATCTTAAAATCATAACTTTGCACAAGTACTTTCAACTTGTTAATCCAAATAAAAAAAACCTTAATTTGGAAGTTCCAAGGACACTGATAGAGTATTCTGAGGTGGTAGAAAGAGTGACAAAGCGTTGTTGTGCCATACAAAATCTTCAAGTCTAGTTACAATTGCAAATGCTTGAACCCGCTCTGATATCAAAGGTGAGTTTAACACAAGTTGGGGTGAATTTTGCAGAATAACACTTAAAAATAAAATTCTTCTTTTATGAATCCTTGAGTCTTTGTGCTTTACTCTTCATATAAATAATACGTGAAGTGCTTCTTTGCTTCGTTCGGTTACAACTTCATTGTTTTTATAAGTTTTTTTACTTCCATCACCGAGTCTCTTTAACTTGAGAAGATAGTTATATTGCAAAAATAAATCTACAAGGTAACTCTTTGTCATTATCAAAATCCAAGTAACTAACAATGACTTAATAATCCAATCATTGCCGACGTGCTATATAGAGTTAGGTGTTCTTTTAACAAAAAGGATACCTTTAATAGCTAAAGGTAAATATTATAGAATTGTAGTTAACCTTCCATGCTATGTTGCATTGAGTTTTATGCCATCTACCATGGACATGTATGTAGGTTGTTTGCAGTAGGGATGGGGATGCTTTGGTACCTGTCGGGAGAAAAGAATTGCATACTCAAGAGGAGACCCAGGGCTCTCTTATATAGGAGAAAAGCCTTGGTTAATTACATGAGAGGTACATAAAGAAAAGAATGAGAAATAAATAATAAGAGATACAAATATCTCAACACTCCCCCTCAAGTTAAAGCATATATGTCTATCATGCTCTGCTTGGAATAACACTTCTGAAAATGACGTCTAGCAAGGGCCTTGGTGAAAATATCAGTTGTCTGATCTCCAGTAGACACATGGGAGGTGGATATGAGACCTTTCTGGATCATGTCTCTGGTATAATGACAATCCATCTCTATATACTTGGTTCGTTCATGAAATGCAGGATTATTGGCAATAAATATAGCTGCTTGATTGTTACATAAAAGTTGCATGGGAAGAGGAACCTCAACATCAAGATCAGTCAAAACCGATCTAACCCGCATCATCTCTGTGCTCCCTGGTGCCATGGCCCTGTACTCAGATTCTGCACTGGATCTAGCAACCACTGTCTGCTTCTTGCTTTTCCATGACACAAAAGAGCTCCCAACAAAAATAACAAATCCAGAAGTAGATTTCCGATCTCTAGGGCTTCCTGCATAATCTGCATCTGTACAAGCTGTCACCTCAAGAGACATACCTCTGAATCTCTGATGAATATAAGACCAATACCAGGTAAAGTCTCCAAATATCTCAAAATCATATAGATAGCATCCATATGAACCTTTTTGAATGCTCCATAAACTGGCTCACCTTGCTCACAACAAAGGATATGTCAGGCCTGGTAATGGTAACATATATGAGCTCCCTACATGCTCTTTATATCTCCTCTTATCTACCTCTTCTATGTCATCATCTTATAATCTCATACTCGGATCCATAGGAGTAGTAGCAGGCTTGCACCTCATCATACCTGTCTCTAGTAAAAGATCAGTCACAAACTTCCTCTGGGTCATCACAAGGCTACGCTGGTTCATGACGAACTCTAATCGAAGGAAGTATCGAAAATTGCCAAGGTCCTTAGGACCTCCTTGATAGCATGAATGCCCTGCTCATCATCACTTGCGACAATAATATCATCAACATAGATAATAATAGCAACACTGCCTCTCTGTGTCCTCTGAGCATAAAATGAGTGATCTGCAGTGGATTACGCAAACCCCTGTCGCTCTATCAACTCTGAGAGCTTCTGTTACTCTGCTCTCGGACTCTGCTTCAGGCTGTAGATCGTCTTGTGGAGCCTACACACCTTCTGAGACTTCCCTTCAGCAGTAAACCCTGATGGCTGCGGCATATATACCTCCTCCTGTGAATTGCCATATGGAAATGCATTCTTCACATCAAGTTGGTAAAGAGGCCAATCCCGTAAAACAACAACTGATAACAGAATGCGTAATGTCGAATGTCTGGACACAGGAGAGAAGATATCTTGATAGTTGACCCCATGTCTGGGTGAACACACACGTGATAAGCCTTGCCTCGTAGCGATCCACTCTGCCATCTGCCCGTTGCTTCACCGTAAAGATCCATTTGCACCCCACAACAGAAGCACCTGGAGGAGTAGAATTAACGCTCCAGGTACCCCGAGACTGCAAATCAGCCATTTTCTCCTTCATGGCAAATCACCAACTGCTATCCTGTACGACATCCTGATATGTTCGTGGGATAATAACATCAGGGTGTCCCACAATAAACCTCGTGTACTCCTTCGAAAGATGGTCTAATGAAACATGCGTAACTAGAGGGTAATTGGCACGGTTACGACGCGACTTCCTCAAGGTAATAAGTACATCCAGGTCATCGACCTCTCTTTTCTCTGGTAGGAACTCCTCATGTACCGTATCCTGAGAAACACTCAAATCTCATTACATATCTGAGGCGTGCTGGATGACGGGGAATGCACATGAGCAGAGGGATGAGTAGAGGACCTGCAAATGTAAAATCGTGATAGGAGATGTATCAAGGTAAACTAAGGTGGAGGTGGAGATGACTGAGACTCAACTTGGGATGTAGTGGGTGAAGATAACGAAGGTGGAGGAACCAAAACACCCTTGATAGAATCAACGTTAGACAATCTATCACCTGTAGGAGAAAAATACACAATAGACTCAAAAAAGGTGACATCAACACTAATGTAATACTTTCTCTCTATAGTATCAAAAAATCTATACCCTTTTTGAGTATGATAATAATCAACAAACACACATTGGACAGCCCTAGGAGAGAGCTTGTCATGACCATGAGTAAAATTGTTGACAAATACCACAGACCCAAAAACCTTGGGAGTAAGGGAGAAAAGGTCCTTCTCAGGAAACACAATCAAGAAAGGAACCTTTTCTCCAAGGATAGGGGAAGGCATACGGTTCACTAAGCAGTAAGCAGTAAGGGAAACATCACCTCAGAACGAATGATGAACTCGACTCTGAATCAAAAGAGTCCTCATGACATCCAGAAGATGCTGGTGTTTGCGTTCAACAGCACCATTCTGCTGTGAAGTATAAGCACAAGAAGTTTGATGCACAATACGAAGAGATCTTAGAAAATCAGATAGCTATAAAGTGGAAAACTCCAAGGCCTTGTCAGCACGAATAAAATTCACATTAGCAGAAAAAATGTTAACTTCAATAAGAAATGATTTAATGACATGACCCATTTCAGACTTATTTTTTAACAAGAACACCCAAGATAACCTAGAAAAATCATCCACATCAACCATATAGAACCGATGTCCATCATGATTGGTAACACGATTAGGACCCCATATATCAAAATGAAATAACTCAAACGACTGACTATTATGATGATTCGGAAAAGAAGAATGATGGTGCTTCCCAAGCTGACATGCCTCACTCTCCAAGGCAATGCGAGTAGAAATCTGGGGAAGAACATGGCACATCTTTTGCAGAGGAAGATGCCCAAAGCAAAGATGCCACATGAAAGGAGAAACAGATCCAGAAGGAATGGTAGCAGCACCAACACACATAGGCAGAATAAGCCTGCAAAGTCCTCTTTGCTCATGGCCACATCCAATCACTTTGCTCGTGAGTATATCCCGAAATAAAAGAGAAGATGAATCAAATATGACACGACAATGTAAATCTTTTGTAATTTGGTTAATGGACAAAAGATTCATTTGAAATAATGGAGCATGTAAGACATTGTGCAAACGCATCGATGGAGCTAGAACAATCTCCCCCTGACCAACATTAGGTAGATGAACCCAATTGGCAATCACCACTGATCTACCGGGAGGGATGGATCTGTGAGAACTGAACTGAGCTTGATTGCCACACATATGATGAGATGCTCCAGAGTTCATGATCTAATCAGTAAAATCTGTACTGCTACAACTGGTAAGTGCATAAGCAATACCCGACGAACTCGAAGATGCTTTGGCAACAACTGCGATATCTGAAGAATCTGCAACTGACATCGTAGGAGCACTCATCATCTCCCTCAGTCTGGAAACAATATCATCAAGACGCGCATCATGAACATGAGCTGTTGTAGGCTTTGTCTGCTCAGTAACACGAGTAGATGCCAGATACCCATGCTTCAGATAGCATGTCTCCTTTGAATGACCTGGACGATGGTAATGTGAGCATGAGCCATGCTGAAGTCCCCCTCCTCGTCCACGTGGTCCGCACCCGCGAGACTGTGAAGGACCCCCTCTGCTTCTCTGCCACGAGAATCCAGTAAGAAGTTGCGTACATGTTGCATTGTACCCAGAGTCAAGGGATAATAGAGAGATTCCTGTCATAGTGGCATTCTGATATGACTGTTGTTGCTCAGTGCTGGTAGTAATAGGCATAAAGGTATGCGGGTGCTCAAAAATGCCTCTAAGACGCGAGAAGTGGGCATGAAGAGGTTTTCTTGTGGGAAAACGTTTTTTTGTTGTTGTTTGATGTATACAACCTTCTCATAGGTGCTCAAGATTCTTCATACCTTTTCTTTAACCTCCTGATGCGGGTAGCATTTCTTTTTCTTTTTGAATTGTTTTAACTGAATTTCAACCTTATCATTTCAGAACTCCGTTCTCTTAAATTTGATACATGAGATTGAGCCATTGGATGTAAGCCTCATCCAAAAGGATGTCCCTCCAAATACCATCGATGCAATGAAGAGGACGATCTCAAGTATGCTGGGCCTGCTCCCATCTGACCAGTTTCATATTTCTATCGAGGCCTTCTGGGATCCTCTTTCAAAGTTATTAATCTCATCTATCATGACAGGGTATGTTCTTTTCTGGCCGTATCTTATTGTTATATGTATATAATTAACTGCATTATATCCTGGATATGCAGTCGAGATATATTGAAATGTAGCCAGAGTATCTAGGTCGACATGGCTAAATGTCGTAGTAACCTGGTTCATTTATTTTGATATAGACATGAATGCGCAATCAACGTTTATTTTTAAAGTTGTAGATAAGCTGGGATTGATAACAGGCTTTAACTTAGTCTTTGGTATTGGTACCTGCTTTAATTCTGGCTTTAGTAGAAAATATTTTCAAATGGAATATTAAATTTAAAAAACAAAAGCCCAACGTCCTTGCATTTTTAACCTTTTAATTGAAGGATCGCTAATAATTACTTTAGGTTCATTGTAAATAGAAGGTTTTGATTGAAAATTGTTTTGGCTCTAGTTTCATTTAATTGACATTTTATGATAAAGAATTTAATTATCACTTAGTAATCATATAAATTGTTATTACATGTCATTTCAGGCAGAATGACCGAGTATAGCCGCATACACGGCCGTATACTTGTGTTCGGAGGCTCTGGTGCTCCGAGTATGAGCAAATCCGTCTAAAGGCGGGTCAAGTTGCATAAGCGGCCGAGTATACGATATAGGCGACCGTATAAGCGGGCGTTTTTGGGATAAAGAAGTTGTTAAACCCTAACTTAAATCACTCACGCACCCCCTTCCATCCCAAGCCCTCCTCACCATCGCCTACACCGAACCCCGAGCGCCTCTCACCAGTGCCTCCGCCAACCTCGAGCGACCCTCGCCTCCGACTGGTGAGTCCCTTCACCTCTGCCAATGTCTCCATCGACCTCGAGCCCCCCTCGCCTCTGACTGGCGAGGCCCCCTCGCCTCTGCCAACTCCTCCACCGACCCCGAGCGCCCCTCGCCAGTGCCTCCACCAACCTCGAGCGCCCTTCGCCTCTGACCGGCGAGCCCCTTCGCATCTGCCAACGCCTCCATTGACCCCAAGCCCCCTCGCTTCCGACTGGCGATGGCCCCTCGTCTCCGCCAGCGCCTCCTCGACTCTTCTTTGCCTGCATTCGACGCTTCTTCTGCCAGCTAAATCAATATACACAACCCATCGGTATTTACCAGAGCCTTGCTCTTTTCAGTGTCTGTTATTATCTTCCTGCATTATCAATACAGTTCCTCCATATTTTTTTCAAAAAAAAGTTTCTCCAAAAAAGGGCCCGCTCTTGCATGGATTAGTGCTTTCTTGAAAACCAAAACTTAGTATGGTCTAGAGATTGAATGGAAGATGGTTTTGGCGGTATTATTTTGATATTGGAAATTAGCTAAATCAGCTAAACAATAGTGTTTTATGATATGTTATAATCTATATAAAAAAGTTTGATTTGTGTTTTAATATCTGATGACATTGCAACAATGGCCTTACAACCAACTTCTAAAGTTGTTGGAGATGCATCATCAAGCCATCATGTTCCAGCAGGATCTAGCGATCCTAGTCAGAAATATGCATTTCCTTGCATCAAAGACTGATCCAAATACAGTCACATGTGCATTACGTGGCAAGATTGTAAAAAGGTGGTATAAATAGAATGAAGCATCATTTAACACATGTAAGGAAATGTAACATCTTGTCCAAAGGCTGACTTTGAAATAAGAAAGGAAATTAATGATTACTTTGACAATACACTGAAAAAGAAGTAGAATAAATCGAAAGATTTGCAAGAAGTGAGGGATGAAGCTAACAATTTATTCACGGTTTCAAGTTTAATTCCACATGAAAGAGAGGAAAAAAGACAGAAAGTGTCGGAATCGATTGAAGAATGCAAAATGCATCAAAGTTCTATCAAAGATGCATTTTGCAAGGAATAACGTGCATGGATCAATAAGTTTGTAGCCATGTTCTTCTAATAATGTCAAATTCCATTTAATGTGGTCACCCACAAGTCCTTTGTTCGTATGTGTGAGGCAATTGGTCAATATGGACCTGGGTATAAGCCTCCCTCTTATTTTTTTGATTGAAAACTGGGTGCAACCCCGTTGCGGGGGCCACCTCATGAATCGAATTATATTAAAAGGATAAAGGGATTTACAGGGTTCAAGAATTCTAGATGAGACATAAGGTGTTACAATGTGCTACAATATTTTCGTCATAGAATCTCTGATTGCTGAAAATCTTCTCGTTCCGCCCCAACCAAATTGCCCATAGGGAAGCGAAGGGCTTCTAGCAATCTACCGAGTTGCTCCTGCAGTCGCATCTAATAGAAGCCCAGAATTCTGCGAAGCCCCTTTTCTGTAGCCAAGGAAATTGGAGAGCCTGCCACACACGAGCCGAGGCCGGGCACGTCAAGAAAAGGTGGAGTGAATCCTCCGGAACCTCCTTACAATGGTCGCAACGTTGAATGATGAGACGAGGCCTCCCTCTTATTATGAGACATCAGAGACATTGTTGAATGATGAAGTTGAGGAGACGAAGGAGTTCATAAGTAGCCATAAGATGTTACGGAAGAAGGATGGTTGTTCCATCATGATGGATACTTGGACGGATATGAGGGGTAGGAGCACCATGAATTTTTATGTGTGAATTGTGAGTCAGACACATGCTTCTTAAAGTCTGTTGACTCATCATTTGAGTCCCACACTGCAGAGTATATGTCCAAGTTGATGGATGAAACTATTCAACAAGTTGGAGTTGATGATATTGTTCAGGTCGTCACTGATAATGCATCTACCAATTAGCTGCTGGAAGGATACTTAGGGCTAAGTATCCAAGGATATTTTGGTCTTCATATGCAGGTCATTGCATAGACCTTTTGCTGGAAGAATTAGGGAAAGAACCCAAGGTCAAAAATGCAATTGCCAAGGCAAGATCTCTCACTACATTTATCTATAGCCATGTGAGGACCTTGAGCTTGATGAGGCAATTCACACAAAAGGGAGAGATTGTACGGTCATGACAAACAATGTTTGCTACCACATTTCTCACACTATATAGCATGATGGACAAAAAAGAGAAGTTGAGATTGATGTTCTCGTCTGATGAATGGAGGCAATGCAAGTGGTCAAGGACAAAGAAAGGAGAAATGTATTCATCTATTGTTTTCAGTGCTGCATTTTGGAACCAAGTGTTTATGACGCTAAAGATCTTCTCTTATGTGGTTTATGTTTTGCGTATTGTTGATGGGGATCAGAGACCATCCATGGGATTTGTATACGACGCATTATTGGATTCCGGAAAGGCAATAATGCCAGTGTTCAAAGACAATGAAGCACAATACAAACCTTTTATCGATGACATTGACTCAAAATCACAGGGTAGGTTGGATACGCCATTCATCTTGCTGCTTATTTTCTTAATCCATATGACTACAATAGAGATAGTAGTGTTGTTGAAAAGAGGGGCTATGTTGTGGAGAGTTTCATGAAATGCATGGAAATCTTTTATCCTGATTTGGAAATTCAAAATGTAATCATATTAAAGGAATTGATCTTGTACAAGAATGCACATGGATCTTTTGGCAAGCTGTTAGCTGTGAAACAAAGATCGACACTTGACGACTGCTTTAGGCCAGGTATTGTGATTATTTCATATTAATTAGCATCATAAATTTAGTTTTTTATAGGAAAATTTAATCCCAAAGTTCTTATATGTAGATAATTGGCGGATGTTATATGGTGGGGAGTCTCCTCATCTAACGGCTATGGAAATGAGGATTTTGAAGTTGACATCCTCCTCTTCTGGATGTAAAAGGAATTGGAGAATTTTCTCATAGGTAATTCAAAGTCTATTACTAATACTTGTCATTTATAAATAGTGAATGTAATGATATATTGTTTTAATTGTAGTTTTATACAAAGAAGAGGAATAAACTTGAAAGCAAGAGGTTGGATGATTTGGTATTTGTTAAATTTAACTCGAGATTGAGAGAGCATCAGATAGGAAAAGGAAAGGATCCATTAGTTTCTAAGGATCGTAATAATGTAAGCGAGTGGATTGCATAAGGATAAGGAGAGGAAGAGGTGTTTCCAGGATCATGATTAACTTGGAACTTGTTAGCTGAGGCAACCAGTGCAGAAGATCTTGTGCAACATAGACGGAGTCAAAGAATTGTTGATTCATCAAGGCCTACTACATTGGAAGATAATGATGAAGCTGGCGAGTTTGCAACTGATGGAGAGAATGACGAGGATCCTATTCCTCGAGTGGAATTTGAGGATGAATGGCAATCGAAATGAAGCTTTTGGTGCTTTTTGTTTTTGGATGCTTTATGTTTTTGACATCATTTTGAATGTCCATGTTTTGAGAGCATATTTGTATTTATTGATAACACTTGGAGGAAGGCATGCTGCCATATGCTCTTTCAATTGATGCTTTTGCTCATCTGACTCTAAATTACTTTTTATCCCTATAGTTTTGTTCCTAGTACCTTCACATCTTTCTTATTATAATCAAGAAATATAACATTTAGAGGATATTAACATTTTATTAAATATTTATTTATATTTTTAATAATAATAAAATCAAACCGTATAAAACCGCATACTCCCCGTATACTCTCCCGCATACCTCATACTCTCCCGCATACCGCATACTCTCTATGCAGTGACCCCTCTGACTGAATACCGCATACCACCTTCCTGAACATTGATTTCAGGTATAAAGTCAAATTGATTTAATATGTATGAGTATGTAGGAGACTAGCATATGGGTCCAACGGACATGTTGGTCTTCATGGGTAGCTAGTCCAATAGTCCACGTACTTGGGTAGGTCCGAACTTATAAAGTGAAGTTCAACCCAATAGTAGACGAGGTAAATACAATCTGATAGTAAGTGGATTGGGTTGGTCTTTGATCCTAACTTTTTTGGGCTAAATGGACTCTTATACGTAGTTAAATGAACTAACCCTACTCGATACTCATGCCTACACTTAAGCTGATGTTTGTACTTTTAGAAAAGAAGGTATAATCCACTGTTGTAAAAGGTGGCCAACTGGTCGAGTCTGGGGGGTGAGGGTAGCCAACTCGACTAGGTCTAGTTAGTCAATCTGACTAATCGGGCAGACTGCTCGATCAACTTTTACATAGAGATTTTTATTTTTTATTTTTTTTGCTTTTTTAGAAGCAAACTTATTCTAATTTGCTTAATGTTATATTTAAAACCAATTACTTTTGTTTCATTATGATAGTATAAAAATTGTACAAATCTATGAAAATATATAGAAATATATGTATAAAAATGATTTATATATCTACAATAATTAAAAAAACTTCAAAACTGACTAATGACCGACTAAATTCGGTTAGTCAACCGACTGCTGATTAATCACTAGTCAGTAACCCCGCCGACTGAATACTTACTACCGAAATCTGCAACATTGGTATAATCATATCTCAACACTATCACAAGTTCATAGCATTTATAATAAAGAGTGGTCATAGTCTTCTCTCTATTTTACCGAGGTTCCATCCTCAATCAGATTCCTTGCTATCATACTCTTGTGTAGTATTTCTATTGATGTATTTCTAGATGTTTGCCTATTCCTCTCTCTACTACACACACACACTAACATATTTTAATCTATCCAATGCTTGGTTTTGATATCTCTGCAGCCTATTAATCTAATAAATATCTGTCAATTAAGTTGATAATGCAATGTGTTCCATTTCTATATTTTTTCTTGTTGCTGTTACTTTTCTGATATCTTGGTGTTGATCTGATTATATTCCAGCCATTCTAAGAGATCAGCTATTCAACAAACTTGCTCTTTATAACAGTTTCAAACTTGTTATTTCCAAACTTTTTGATTTAAGGTCTCAACTCCACAATTCTTTGGTAAACTCCTAGTCTCTTCCATCCACTGGAGCAGGCAAGTGTGCAACCATTAAGTGGATGACTTCATCATTCATTGTCATTTTGAATGGGTCATCTTCTTTATTGAATTAGAAAGTATAACGTTACACACTTTGAGTTGAGAATCTCTTTTTCTTAAAAGGGTTATGATGCTACCTGAAATATGTAGTCTTCCAAAATTCTTGAACTTAGGCATATAAAAAATCTTGAATGAAACCATTAATTCCTTCAGTTAATGCATTCAAGTTAGGTCTTGGTGTGCTCCCTGTCTTTGCTAGTGAAAATCATTATGGCCAACCTTTTAGTGACCCATTAATGATGTTATTAGTGTTATTATAATGTACATGAATAATCGGTTAAACCTATTCTCGGGCATTGCAATAACAATATGATATGATATGCCAGTTGTACTCAAGATTTATTAACATTGTGAATCGTGACATCATATCTAGTGTCACAGGGTCAAAATCCCGGTATCGATTTCGACCGATCCTGTGCGGCGTTAGCTAACCCGTAGCTAACCAGCCTTCCCGAGTAGAACGGTCACGGACGCGCTCCAACTCTTCTCGTACTCCTGCTTGCTAGCGCACCGACGCTTTCAACACAAACACGAGCACGAACTCCGGATCGCTCAAGAACACTCTCAAGAACACGCTCAAGAACGCTCAAGAACTCAACCAAGCAATCACATGAGCACGGACACAAAGCTCTTCTCTTTATTAGAAGGGGAACTATCTCAGGAGTGGGTGGACACTCTACACTTTCTCTCGTGTAGACTTGTGTACTCTTTACACTTGTGTTTTTACAAATGAGCCACCACCTCTCCTTATATACAAGACTCAAGGCAACCCAATGGACACTCATTATTACATCTACAATAATGATACATAAAGACACAAGAGACCCTTCGAGTTCTTCGGCAACCCTTCGCGTTCCTCAGCAACTCTTCGTCTGCTTGTCTCTTCGACTCCCTTGTTGACCTTTCGTCTTCCTGCACGGTTGACGCCCAATCAACCGCCCAGTCATCAGCACACTCGCGCTCCAACGCTTGCTGATGCAGCTTTGCCATAATTCACCAAGTGCTACCGAACACTTGGTCTTGTGCCAAAAGGAACCCGCGGCCTCCAGACCCTCGTGCGGTAAACCCTTCCTTAGCGTTCTCCATGCTAAGGGGAAGTCCTCCAGAACTTCGCTATCGTGGCCTCCAGACCACTCTCGTACGTGTACGACCGAGCATGCTCGACAATGCTCGTACTCAGCACCTGCAACGCTCCATGCCTCCTTGGATCGCCACACATCAATACTGATACCATGCGCCTTCGTGCGTACGCCTCTGTGACCGTACCGCATTGCTCCTCAATGCGTACTGCTTCACTACGTACCGCCCTTCTGCGCTCGCGTATGTATGACTACGTGCATCCACTGTCATGTCTTGCACTGCTGACTGTACTCGTTGTGCTCGCACTGCTACAAGCTTCACGACACTCTGCTACCGAGCTAGTGTCCTGTGTGACGCTTCTCCTTTGTAACGTACGGTGGAGCCTCCAGACTCCCGTGGATAACCTCCCTGATATCCACATTTTTCGGACTCCTCCTGAAGTCCAGCTCCATCGATCATTCTCGAGCATCCAGCTACCGTGTCTGCACGATCATTCTCGATCACGGAATTTGGGGGTGTGACATCTAGCCTTGTATGAGGTCACAAGCCTTATGTTAAAAGTTTAGGAAGAATAATACAAGCTTCAGAAATTTTGTGGAACACATTGCCATTCTTGTGTGAAGATCATGTTAAAATAATTTGCTCTCATGTTTCTAGTAAGTTGATCTGGAGCTCTAAAGCACCCCTGAATGTGAAGATTTTTCTTTATTTGGTAGGCATGTGAAATTAATGATGAAGACCCTCAAAGTGAAGTTGGTTGAAGATGCTGATATGTTGTGCGCCTTTTTGATAGTTGTTTTGAAGATATTGAACACATGTTCTATTCCTGTGTATGCGATCGGGCTAGAGATATTTGGCGTCAGACCTTTATCAATTGGTTGGATTGGATGTCTCGTCGTTGGTAGGTGGGGTCATTTTTCGTGCGGAGAGATTCAATGTCGAGAATATTATACATCTTTCCCTGCCCCTTCTTTAGTCATGGTTTCTGTAGCCTCGTCTTCTGAGTGTTGCTTTTTTAAACACTCACGGTAGTGTCCCCCCCAAAGTATATTAAAGCAGTTAAATTACAAAAACAAGGTCTCGAGGAGAGATCTAGATAAGTGAATTATATTCTCAACATAAAGCCGCTCATCTCTAAAAATGACTCCATTGCCTGTTAACTATATAGCCCAAAAAGTAGCTATTGGTCTCACACTTCAGTAGTAGATCTGAATTGAATCGTGACCAAGCTTTCCAAAAATTCAAATGTGAAAGATCAATCCAAGCAATGTCAGGATAAGCATAATATCAAACCTGGCGTATGCAACCGCACGAATAGAAAAGATGGTCGAGATCGTCGGAGGACAAATCATAGAAAAGGCATGTGGTATCTTCTCCCAGGTGAATCATGTCCCTACACGCTTTGGCCAACATTCTCCCCTGACATTGGATCCGCAAGAAAGACTTTATCTTCATAGATATCATGAGAGCTCAAGTAAATTTAAAGTCTTGTTCCTTAACCTCTTGTTGGAGGTTACACGAGGCCATGAGGGCATAATACACCTTCTTGACCGTAGAGTAACTATAGACAGATCACAAACCTAGAGATGAGGCTTGTCAACTGAATAAATTCTTGAAGTTGCTGCTCAGAAAAAACCTGAACTGAATATCGATGTCCATTAGTTATCGAAAACATGCCTTACGCATAGATATGACACGATCCTCTGCTGGGGCGAATAATAAGGGAAAATGATTGCTCAGAGGGTCCTCACTAGTCTAGTTGTATATCCAAAAAATTGAAAGACATTCTGTCTCTTATAATAGGATACACATAAGTGTTGGACATGTAAGCCCCGGGCAAACCATTCTTACAATAAATGTTATTGTATTATATATGTTTTATCAATAAAAGTTATTGATGTTTCACTCCCTTTCTGAAATTAAATGAATGAATGCATTATAAGGTTCCTCTGTACAATTAGGGTTATGTACCATGGCTATCTTGATGATCATATAGCTGTTGATTCATTAAATGAATCATAGAGGCTGGTGTTTGGATGAATATCTAAAGAGTTAGATAGAGGACTCATCAAGCACCGTCAAATGATTGTTAAGAGATGATCTCCAGCCTGAGTAGGAGATGGCAATCCTTTCTCACAGAGGCTGATATCTGACCGACCTCTTGATGCAGTTCCTATGCATGGGAATAGTGATCCGGAGGTGTCAGATTAGTTAGGTCAAGGGGTTGACTTAGCGAGATCGAGATAAGTCCTATGTTGAATATTGTCACAGCATAGGCACACATCCTCTGACCGGAGACAGATATGTTGCCATATGTCTGAGTGTGTACATTTGGCAGACCAATAGGTTGATGACCTAACCAAGGTCTATACACCGACGAGCTGGTGTGCATATAAGGGCATATGAGTAATACGATCTCTCAAAGGGATCATACATGTTCACTTATGAACCGGAAGACATGAGCTCACTCATGAGGTATTGGGACCGATCAAATTCCATGTATGGTCGTCGTGCTTTGGAAGCATGACAAGAATTTGAAGGTATGATATATGTTTTGGGAAAGCATATGATCGATACCAATTCCCAATGACCAAGATTGAGAAACTTGGTGTTCAAACCCTGAAGAAGACAATGTAAAATTGATCTACATCTTCAGGTTGATCATAGGTGTTCCAGTATGCAGCAGATATTGGGAATACCTGATGGTGATATGATCATAAACGATTGTATAACCATGACGCTTCCATTCCGAGGGAGTGATGAAACAAGTTTGGATTTTAGTGGCTCCTCTCAGTAGAGAAGCTATCTGATCTTGGTCCAAGTGTTGGACATTGGTCTGAATGAGATTCAGATGCAATGAGAAGATTAGATTTGCGGTCTTGATTTAATCAAGCATCTGTGGGAGGTACGTAAGATCTGGATTTGAGATGAGATCTCAACATCCAAGTCACATATGTGGAACAATACAATCGCCCTGTCCTTATCTCCAAGTATTTGCGGAGAAAGCACATTATTTCTGAAGGAGTTCAAGAATAATTCCTTTGATGAATTCAATATCCAAGCAACAAGATATTGATAATTAAATGATATTTAATTATCAAATTAATATGAATAGGATTCATATTGTGAGAATGATTATCCAAGATAATTAAATGAGATTTAATTATCAAGGATATGCAGATTTTGGATAGTGCTATCCATAATATCTGTGTATATATTATAAATATGATTTATAATATATTAGAGAGAGAGAGAGAGTACCTTTGTAAATAGCATTTGTTAATTGTTAATGTGAATTGGATTCACATTAAGCAATTAATTGGAAATGTAATTTACAATTTAGTTTGGGTTGTGAATATGATTCACATATTTTCAATGGCATAATTGAAAATATTTACAAATTAATTTGGAATTAATTTAGTGGATAAAATTGCAATAAATGTTGTTGCAAATACTTAAGAGACAATGATATAAAATAAAAGGAGGAGATAAACCACCAGAATATGAGGTGGCATCACCCATGACTTGGTCATGGGTGACGCCTCATATTTTGGGATGGATTAATTATCCTTTTGATTATTATCTCATTATCTTATGACAATTGATTTTTATTGAATTAAATTGTGTTGAGGATAATGCAACATATATTTGATTTAATATAAATTAATAAATTGTTGTTTTTGAACAACAATGATCATGACCATTGATTAAATACACATATCAATCTAACCATTGATTTTGTGTATGCCATGGATTGTGATCCATGGACTCCCAAACTAATATATAAAGAGGGCAACCCTAGCCTCTTCAAGAGAAATCATTGCACACGCCTACTCTCTCTCTCTCTCATCTCTCATTCTCACCATCTCTCTCTCTCTCTCTTAAAGGTGGCCGTCCACCTTGTGTTCTTGAGGGAATAGCAATCGCTTCTACGCCATCGTGTTGTCGCTTTGATTGCTCGTGGATCTCCATCTTCTTTGGGGCTTCTTGCTCTAGAAGGAGACGTCGGATTTCGTTGGACGAAATCATGAGATTCAAGGCTTGGATCTTCATCGAGGATTGCGGGAAACACGCGTCTCGTCATCGCGCCTGCAAGTGCCATCTTCGTGGATCGGACTTGAGTCAGGAGGATCTCTTGCTTTAGAGATCTAGTGATCGCAACCACGCTTCAAGAGGTATTTCTAATACTTTGTGGTTAGATGAAATGATCCAAGAAATGTTCTTGTGATCATGTGGTTTCATCTCTTGATTTAAAATTTTTAAATTCCGCTGCATCTAGCGACTAGTGCGACTAGTTGCCCTGATCGCATAAGATGCGATCACCACGCTTCCGTGCGCTTGAGGATTTCTCGTATCCTTCAAGTGGTATCAAAGCCTTAGGTCGGAAAGGTTTTGGATACGATCCATAAACCTAGGACGACTTGGGTTTGAAAGGGTTGCGAAATTTTTTGTCGCATTTCAATTTTCGCACCCCTGTTTAGTTGGATTTTTTGGCACTGTTTAAACTGTTTAAACACGAAATATTCAATTGGATTTTGTTCCTCATTAAACAAGGAAACCATAGGATCTGAGTTCATGTAATTTGGATTCTATTTGCTCAAGATATGACCCTTTGAATAAACATGTATTCACTGTTGCGGGAACTGCGAATCTAAACATGATTAATGAGTTAATTACTGTTTTGATATGCCTAGAAATACGTGAACTATCACTTGGGTTCTGTCATAAATCAAATTAGCAATCTTAAGAAACTAATTTTGCGGAATTTGGATTAAACTGATCAAGATATATTGATTTTAGTGAGTAGGGGTCATTGCTGAAAATTGACAAATTTGATCATGAACCTTGTGATAGTCATTCAAATAAGTTGATGAAAATTAATTGTTAATTTTCTGAAATGATTATTGATAAATATTTGTGAAATATTTAAAGAGATAATTATTTCATTGAATGGCATCTCACTAACCAAGATGATAAGATAGATGATGTTGATCATAATTGATTGATATGAAATCATCAACAAACATTGTTTTCATGCAAAACCCTATTTTATCCTACAATAGTTGTAGGACAACTTTTACATGCAATACCCTCTTGCTTGAATAGGATTGGATTGAGGATTTGTTTAGCAAATCTCCTTATAATATTATCAAAATGGTTTTGATGAATATTATATGGTATAATTTCGGTTGAAAAACCGATGAGCATCTCAAAGTATACAATGATCTATCTGGCATTGTCCTTTCCTGAGGTGGATATGGTGACTAGTCGGGGAGCGTTGGGTTAGCTGGTTGCACTGGATATGGTCCGTCCCACTCCCGTTGGTACTGGTCATGACAGCGGGTAGGGACTCGATAATGTCGGAGAAATCAAAGTGTATTTTTCTAATTATTAGAATTCGAATAATACGTACTTTGAGATTATACCTACTATTCAAGTAATAATCAAGTTTGTTGATTGATAATTGGATTGATAATTAATTTAATGTGATTAAATTGATTATATCCAATTAAAAGCACTCTATTATGAATAGATGTGTATTTCCATTGGAAGAATTAATTATGTGAATATGATTCACGATAATTAATTATTACAATTTGAATGTGAGATGGAGGATCACGTAAGTGACATTCATGGTCTCCCATCACGGCAAAGGATTCCGTCGCCAGATATTGTAAGTAGGATACGTCTGTCCGAAGTGACATATCCTATATATGATTTATTTGGATCGGGTTCTTTGCTTCTCGAAAGAGTAAGGCCGTATATGTAGTGACCCCAATATCGAGTCCCAATATTATTGGGGCGATATTGGATTGCGTATAGCGAGTATTAAGCCTGTTGACGGTTGGTTCAATTAACAACAGGTCAACATCATCTTAGGGGTGGTGGGCTCGGGTGTTAAAGACCGAATTGGGAAATGCAAGTTGGACTTGCAAGGCGGAATGTGTTCCCGCTTCTCTTTATTTGAGTCACAAGTTCTCATATTATTGGGATGTGATAAGGATAGAGAGGAGATCCCAGATCTTGCTTGAGATATAGTGGTAAGTATATCTCTTACTTTGAAAGACAATAAGGGAATAATCTTTCAAAGTTGACATAACAAGACAAATTTGATTTAAAATGCCTTAATCAAATGTTTTAAAAATGAATATATAATTACTTATATGTTCTAATATAGTGCATTCTTAATTTCAGAAAATGAAGTTCATGAACCCACTGAGCAGGCTCCTGGAGGTCAATCAGTTGACCGGACCAAATTATTCGGATTGGATCCGAAATTTGGATCTTGTCCTTTCTGCGGAGCGCATCTCGTATATGCTGTCCAAGGACAAGATAGCAAACCCTATGACTCCGGAAGATAAATCTTTTAATGAGTGTTGGAGTACTTGGTTGTATGCGTCATGAGTTGTAGCAGGGTAAATGGATCCTGGAGAAGATCCATTTACCCCATCCAGTGTTTAGTCCCACACCGCCTAGTGGTGGGACTTGGAGGCTCTGGGAAGGCTATATAAGGAGCCCCATATCTCCTGTATCTCTTGAGAAAGTCAATAGACAAACACGCCCCATTTGAGGGCTTCTTCTGTGGTTTCATCCCGTTCCTTACGGAGTAGGGTTACACGTTAAATCCCACGTTCTTCTTATTTCTTTATCTTTATCCATGTTTTGCTTCCGCTTCCTATTTCTTAACATGGTATCAGAGCGGGTTCGATTCTCAAGGGGTTTATGTTCGTTTTTTTTTCGAGATTCGAGTATCAGATTTATTGTTCATTTGTCTTGAAGATTTATATTTCAAGTTACGTTCGGGATAGTTCAAGTTTCAGATTTTTTCTGGGGTTTCAAGAACCCTAATTTCACATGTTCTTGAAGTTCTCATTCTGGAGATCGCTCGACGCATATTCCAGATTATTGCTCAAGATATATTTCATGTTTGCTGATGTATTCAAGAATTTTTCGAGGGTTTCTACCGATCTGGTTCTAGCTGCGCCTCCAGGCGGCCTTCTACGGGAGTCGCAGATTTGGCACCTCCAGGCGCGCGTTCGAAATTCCCAAGAGGTGATCCAGCGCGCGCCGCCTCTCTTCATCACGCAGGTCCAAATCAGAAGAAACCCCAACCGGTTCATCGCCTACTCGCACCCAGCCACGCGGTCACGGCATTCTCCTGACACACCATTAGGAACTGGATTGGACAATGGAGGACTCCTCGAGCCCTAGTTCTTCTTCGCGGGAACCTTCCTTAGCGGCGCACAACGGCAACAAGTCCACGACGAACATGGTACCCACTCGTTCGACAAAGTTGCAGGTTGCCAAGCGGCACCCCCTGGCGCTGCATCGCGCGATACTCCCAGATGCCCTCGCGCGCGCACACCTTCCGCATCTCTCCACAGAGACTCCAATCGCCGCTTCCAGGCGATTATGCAGTATGACGCGCAGGCCTCCCCGCGCGAGACCGCTAGACCTCTCTTCAGTATGCGCATCTCCGGTGACGCGCTGCCCCTCCTCCTCAGTCCGATCTCGCGGCACTTGCAGGAAGCCACTCCAAGCAACACCTTCGACGATCGACAGAAGCCTCATCGGCGCATCGTCTTCTATACAGGTGGCGACATCATCCTTCTGCCTCCCTGGCGCCACTCCAACGCTTCCTCATCTCTGGGCGGAATCCTCCAAGACATCCGCAGAGCCCGCGCAGGAGCCCATGATGCTTTCCCCTCGGACGACGACGCTGTTGAAGAGGGGGTCCCACGATGGGAACCCTAAAGGTGGGGCATGGTTTTGGAAAGCCCGACGTTATATAAAAAAATATTATATTGGTTATTTGTTGAGAGCCCAAATGTGAGCTGTGGTAAAAAAATAAAAAAGGGAGAGGGGGCTATTTGCTTGAAAGCCCGGAAAAGAAAAACTACTCTTATGAATAGCCCAATGGGCTGTATGTTCAGAAAAAAAAGAAGGGGGCGCAAGTTAAAAAAATTAATTAAAAGAGAGAGAGAAAGAGGACAAAGTAAAAAGCCGTACGCTAAAGTTCAAAAAAATTGTTTCAAAAAAATTGTTTGCACGACTATAAAAAATGGAATAGCCGAGAAAAAAATTTGCAAGAAAAGCCGAAGAAAAATATGTGGTCGGCTTATTTTTATTTTTTCCACAATTTTCTGTATTATTATGTTTTCTCCCAACTCTGTCGATTTCTCATTTTCTGACAAGTATGAGAGAAAGGGGGAGTATATATGTAGAGTCGCAGGTCTTCTTCCAGATTCAGAGATTCGTCAGACCAATCGATTTTCAGATTCTACAAGATTTTCAGATGAAGATTTTTCCATGCGCAATTCCAGACTCGAAGTTCAGATTCCGAGTCCTAGTTTGATGCGCAGATTAAGACTTGACAGATCGGTCAGAGTCCAAGTTTGAGGCACTCCATGATGAGGCCCATTTTCGAGATCTCCAGAGAGAGACTCATTTTCAGACACGCACTTGGATGCGGTCATTTTGAGATGAGCACATGTTTGCCATCTTCTTTCGAGGCCTCCATCTTTTCTTATATTTTCGGCCAGAGTTTTCATGTGAGCTATAGGGACTCCAGAGTAGAGGACCATTTCCTATGCCATGTTGGCAAGGGTTTTCATGTGGTATAATAGGTACACCATAGCAGTGCACCATTCTCTGAGCCAGATGGGAGAGACCAGTTCTTCGAAGAGGAGACTTATTTCAGACTCCATTCTCAGCGATCGTGGACTCCGACGAGGATTGCACTGGCACGACCTTTTCAGTTCGGCCCTTTTCAGAGATGGAGCAGTTGTCCACATTATTGTGGCGGGCCAGAGTACTCCGACGAGGAGACTTATTTCAGTTGCAGTGACTCTGATAGGCGCAATTCAGAGCACATGCTCTCCGACGAGGAGATTCAGAAGACTTACACTCCAGCCCGTTCGTCCTCCTCACCTGTACGCATGAGAAGTAACGTCCTCGACTGCAGCAATGTGCACGTTGGGTTGATATTGTCCGTAGTGTCCTGTAGTGTTGAGTTGAGTTTCTTTCTGTTTATCCAAGCTGAGCATTACATGCTCCAGCTTGAGGGGGAGTGTTGGAGTACTTGGTTGTATGCGTCATGAGTTGTAGCAGGGTAAATGGATCCTGGAGAAGATCCATTTACCCCGTCCAGTGTTTAGTCCCACACCGCCTAGTGGTGGGACTTGGAGGCTCTGGGAAGGCTATATAAGGAGCCCCTGACCTCCTGTATCTCTTGAGAAAATCAATAGACAAACACACCCTATTTGAGGGCTTCTCCCGTGGTTTCATCCCGTTCCTCACGGAGTAGGGTTCCACGTTAAATCCCACGTTCTTCTTATTTCTTTATCTTTATCCATGTTTTGCTTCCGCTTCCTATTTCTTAACAATGAGAAATATGATGAAGATCATAACTTGGCAAGATGTTATATTCTTGGGTCATTGTCCAATGTGCTTTAGAAGCAGCATGTGGAAATGAACCATTGCCCAGAAATCATGCTAATCTGAAGGAAATGTTCTGTGACATAAACCGCACACAGCGATATAATGTGATGAAAGAGCTTATTCGCTGCAAGATGCAGGAAGGGACCTCTGTCAGAGAACACATACTCAAAGTGTTTGGGTACCTCTATGAATTGGAAACCCTGGGAGCCTACATGGATTCTGAAATGCAGAATGATTTCATTCTCCTGTCGCTCTCTAAGTCTTTCAACAACTTTGTCGTGTCGTATCACATGAGCAAAGGTGATTTCATTAACGTTGGGCTGTTAGCTGCTTTAAAGTCTGCAGAGGACGTAATGAAGAAGGACGACCCCTCTGCTAGTGCAATGGTTGCACAAAGCGCGGTCGGAAGCAAGGTTCTTGGAAGGGCCTGACTCAGAAGAGAAAGAAGAAGAATCAATGAGTTGGTTCATCTTTTAGTGTTTCCATGCTAATGACATGGAAGAAGACCGATGTCTGTCACCACTGCAAGAAGTCGGGGCACTGGCGGCGTAACTGCCCAGAATACCTGAAGTTGGCTGACAAAGGTAAAGCCCCATCAGGTATGAAATCTACTTTCATCATTGAAACTAGCTTTCTCGATGGATGAGAAGGAAGTTGGGTTGTAGATTCTGGTGCTTCTGTTCATGTATGCAATTCGTTGCATTTGTTTCAGGAAACTAGGAATCTGGAGTAAGGGGAGATAGTCATCCAGATGGGATCTGATGCAAGTGTTGCAGCAGTCACCATCGGGACCTGCCGACTATCTTTATCTAGTGGTCGAGTCCTAGTACTTAAAGAGTGTCTTTATGTACCTGAAGTCAAGAGGAATTTAATATCTGTATCTAAGCTTGTTAGACATGGATATTCCTTCCTTTTCTGTATTAAGTTAGTCATTAATAAATATGATAAATTTATTGCGGATGGTGTTCTGACTTCTGGTGGACTCTATGAATTGTGCATTGATGAATGTGTCATGAATGTCACTACCACTGATAATAAAAACCCTAAAAGATCGAGGGAGAATGGAAATCATTCGAATATGATTTGGCATCAAAGGCTTGGTCATTTATCTGTTGATAGGATCAATAGCTTGATAAAGGATGAACTTTTAGATTTTCTACAGGTTCAATCTTTACCTACCCGTGAACATTGCATTCGAGGTAAAATGACTAGGATGTCTTTCCGTAACAAGGATACGAGATGCGAAGGTAATCTTGACCTAATACATATTGATGTATATGATCCCTTCTGTACCGCGACTCGAAATGGATATCGATATTATTTGACGTTTATCGATGATCATTCGCGATACAGGTTTATCTTCCTACTACGTCATAAATCTGAAACCTTTGAAAAGTTCAAAAAGTTTAAGGCTTTGGTTGATAACCAAACCAATATGAAAATTAAACAGATTCGATCTGAACGAGGTGGCGAGTACCTCTCAGGTGAATTCAAGGAATATCTTAAAAAGAATGGAATTGTCTCCAATCTCACACCCCTGGAACCCCCAACTTAATGGTGTTGCCGAAAGATGCAACAAGACCATCATGGACATGGTCCGTTCAATGATGAGCAAAACACGTTTACCTCTTAGTTTCTGGGAATATGCAGTAAAGACTGCAATATATATCCTGAACAAGATTCCTAGCAAGTCTGTACCCAAGACTCCTCACGAGCTCTGGTATGGTACCAAGCCTAGTGTTAAACACTTAAGGGTTTGGGGTTGCTTGGTCCATGCGAAGAATGTGGACGCAAGTAAGCTAGAATCTCGCACTTGTGAGTGCTACTTCATTGGGTATGTTAAAGATGGTATTGGATACCAACTTTATGACCCTGAGACCCAAAAGGTTTTTGTCTCTAGAGATGTGAAATTTCTAAAAGATGATTTCCTTAAAGGTCAAGATAGAAATGAAGTAGAGGAACTCATTGAATCCCTCGAGGATTCTGAGATTCCTGAACCAGAAACTGAAGAGATAAATAAAGATGAAACACACGTACCTCTTCGAAGGAGTTCGAGGGTGGTTGCACCACCTGAAAGGTATGGATTCCATGTGTCAGGTGAGACTAACAATGATCCTTCTTCATTTGATGAAGCACTCGCGGATCATGACATGGATAGATGGATGCTAGCAATGAAGTTAGAAATTGACTCCATGCATAAGAATGATGTATGGATCCTAGAGGATCCACCTAAGGGGGTGAAACCCATTGGGTGTATATGGATCTTCAAGAGAAAAAGGGAACCCGTTGGGAAAGTAGAAACTTTCAAGGCACGGCTAGTAGCCAAGGGCTACACACAGAGAGAAGGCATCGACTACGATGAGACGTTCTCTCCTGTGGGTATGCTTAAGTCCATCAGGACACCGCTAGCTATAGCTGCATCTCTTGACTACGACATCTTGCAGATGTACGTCAAGACTGCTTTCCTTAATGGATACCTTGAGGAGGATATCTATATGGAGCAGCCCCAGGGCTTCATAGTTGAGGATAGAAAAGTATGCAAGCTAAAGAAATCCATCTTGGGCTCAAACAAGCTTCTCGTAGCTGGAACATCAGATTTGACGAAATCATAAAGAGTTATGATTTTGTGCAGGATCCTAATGAACCTTGTGTGTACAAGAAGCTTAGTGGGAGGGCCATTGTGTTCATCGTGCTTTACGTAGATGATATCCTTATCAATGGGAATGATACAGGGATGATGATCAGTGTAAAGATTTGGCTATCCCATACCTTCGAGATGAAAGATCCTGGAGAAGCCTCTTACATCTTAGGCCTGAAGTTGTTCAGAAACCGAGAAAAGAGGATATTGGGATTATCACAACATTGATACATTAAGAAGATTCTTGAACAATTCCGTATAAATAGTTCCAAGAAAGGATTCCTCCCCTTAAGACATGGTATCCGTCTGTCTAAAGGGATGGCTCCTCAAAGTATTGAGGAAAAGAAGGCCATGGCTGGATGCCCGTATGCATCAGCTGTAGGAAGCTTAATGTATGCCATGATGTGTATTAGGCCAGACATCTGCCATGCAGTGGGAGTGATAAGTCGTTACTAATCCTGCTATGGAGAGCAACACTGGAATGCAGTAAAGAACATATTCAAATATCTAAGACGGATGCAAGATTACATCTTGGTCTATGAAGATGGTGATCTCCAAGTCTTGGGATATACAGATTCAGACTTCCAGTCGGATATTGATAATCGAAAGTCGACATCAGGGTTTGTATTCCTGTTGAACGGTGGTGCTGTGAGCTGGAGAAGCAAGAAGCAGGACACTACGACAGATTCAACGACAGAAGCCGAATACATTGCCGCATCGGATGCTGTAAAGGAGGCGGTGTGGTTGCGCAAGTTCATCTTGGAGCTTGGCATAGTTTCCTCTGATACTCCCATCCCGTTACTCTGCGATAACATGGGAGCCATTGCCCAGGCAAAGGAACCCATATGGCATCAAAAGAGCAAGCACGTGGAAAGGAAATACCACATCATTAGGGAGATTCAAAAGCGTGGTGATATCATCATCACCAAGGTGGCCTCTGCCGACAACGTTGCTGATCCTCTTGGCAGACCAATATGTTGATGACCTAACTAAGGTCTATACACTGGCGAGCTGGTGTGCATATAAGGGCATATGAGTAATACGATCTCTCAAAGGGATCATACAGGTTCACTTATGAACCGGAAGACATGAGCTCACTCAGGAGGTATTGGGACCGATCAAATTCCATGCATGGTCATCGTGCTTTGGAAGCATGACAAGATTTGAAGGTATGATATATGCTTTGGGAAAGCATATGCTCGATACCAATTCCCAATGACCAAGATTGAAAAACTTGATGATCAAACCCTGAAGAAGACAGTGTAAAATTGATCTACATCTTCAGGTTGATCATAGGTCTTTCAGTATGCAGGATGTACAGGTATTGGGAATACCTGAGGGTGATGTGATCATAAACGATTGTATAACCATGACGCTTCCATTCCGAGGGAGTGATGAAACAGGTTTGGATTTTAGTGCTCCTCTCAGTAGAGAAGCAAGCTGATCTTGGTCCAAGTGTTGGACATTGGTCTAAATGAGATTAAGATGCAATAAGAAGATTGGATTTGCGGTCTTGATTTAATCAAGCATCTGTGGGAGTTATGTAAGATCTGGATTTGAGATGAGATCTCAACATCCAAGTCACTATACGTGGAACAATACAATCGCCCTGTACTTATCTCCAAGTATCTGCGGAGAAAGCTCATTATTCCTGAAGGAGTTCAAGAATAGTTCCTTTGATGAATTCAGTATCCAAGCAACAAGATATTGATAATTAAATAAGATTTAATTATCAAGTATAATATGAATACATATTGTGAGAATGATTATCCAAGATAATTAAATGAGATTTAATTATCAAGGATATGCAGATTGGGGATAGTGCTATCCATAATATCTGTGTATATATTATAAATAGGGATATTTACACCCATAACCTTGAGTAATTTCGCAATAACATTCATAACCCTGCATAATAGTGAATTACATGGTAAACCCTGAGTAATCACTCCGTCTCACACTCATGACCCTCCGTTAATTTTTCCCTTAACCAAACCATATCGTGGGTTAATCCAACCTTTCTTGTATCCAACAGCTGAAAAAAAATTAAAAAAAATTGTCCTCCATCTTCTTCCAGCTTAGCCGACCCCCTCCCCCTTCTTCCTCCTCCCTCCCTCCCCCTGCAACCACCCCCTCTGCTGCCTCAGCAACTGGGGATGGAGGCGGCCATCCCCTTTCCCGCCGCCTCTCCGTCCTCCACTACTCTGACAATCTGGCGCTCTCCCTCATCTTCGACCTCTCCTCCCCGTCCCTTGCCGTCCGCTGCACCGCCGCCATGGAGATCCGCATCCTCGCCACCATGGAGAGGGGAAAGTCGCCTGAGAGCTACCGGCACATCAACCGCATCCTATCGTTCGCCTCCTCTTCCTCCACTGATTTTGGCGCCTTTTCCAACTGCAACAGTGATCGCTCCGGCGACTTTCCCCTCTCCCGCCGCCTCTCTGTCCTCCACTACTCCGACAATCTGGCGCTCTCCCTCATCTTCGACCTCTCCTCCCCGTCCCTCGCCGTCCGCTGCACCGCCGCCATGGAGATCCGCCTCCTCGCCAAGCACGACGACAACGCCTCCCGTCTCTGCCTCGCCTGCCTCGGCGCCGTGCCATCGCTCGTCGCACTCATATCCTCCCCGGACTGCGATCTCTTGTAGCACGCCGTCACCACCGTCCTTAACCTGTCCCTCCTTGACGAAAACAAGCCCCTCATCTCCTCCGTCGGTGCCATCCGCCCCCTCGTCCGTGTGCTCAAGGCGGGATCGACCTCGACAACGCGGGAGAACGCTGCGTACGCGCTGCTGCGACTCTCACAAGGCGGGGAGGAGCATCGCGCAGAGGCGATCCCGCTACTGGTGGAACTGCTGGAGGTCGGCGGGTCAAGGGAGAAGAAGGATGCGGCAGCGGTGCTGTACGCTCTGTGCTCGGGGTCGAGGGAGAACGGGGAGAGGGCGGTGAGGGAGGGTGTTGAGTGGCCGCTGCGGGAGGGCAGTGAGGGCCCCCTGCAAGCTCTGACCCGGAGCCCCCGCCCTGCGCATGCCTCCTCAACTGCGTCGTCTTTTGAAAATATTCCTAAGCATGCATCCTTTTGTGATGGCCCGTCCGACAGAAGATTGCCTTTAAAGATGATATATTGACATGGGGGAGATGTGTCAAGAGCATATAGAGTTGCAGAGAGACGAATATATGCATAGAACATACAAGGCATGGAGAACCAATTGTTGGAGTTGTTGCTTCATAGGACAATGAAGACGAAGAAATAGAAGAGATTGAGGAGAATGAAGGTGGAGGTGAAGATGATGTTGGTGATATCAATTTTGATGATGATGATGACGACACATAACTCACTACAGATCCTTAGTTATTTCAATTTTTAGTTATTTATTTCACTTTTGTTTATGTAATTTGAACGTGCAAACTATTTCGAGACATCTTTGAAGTTTTTATCTTTTCTAATACATGTTTGAATTATGTTCATTGCATTTTAGTGCTTCAATTGTGTGATATTTTTAGTTTATTTAAGTTATGCAACTTTTCTGATGTATGTATATATTATGTGTAGACGTTTACGTTATGTTGTGATGTACCGTTGAGCATTTCTTATTTATCTTTTGAACATCTATGTAATTTACCCAAGGGGTTTCTCTCTATATAAGAGACCCTATGGCTCCATAGAATAATATAACAGAGTATTCTTGGTTCTAACATGGTATCAGAGCCAAAACCCTAATCTAGGGTATCCTCCACCCCCCCAGCCGCCGCCGACAACCACCCCCCCAGCCGCCGCCAGCCCTCCCACCGGGTCCTCCTCCTCCCGCCGCCTCTCACCAGGACCCCCCCCCCCCCCAGCCGCCGTCAGCCCTTCCGCCGGGCCCCTCCTCCCGCCGCCTCTCTCACGCCGGGGCTCCTCCAGCCCCCTCTAGTCGTCGCCGACCACACAACCGCTTTTTGCGGCTCCACTTCTTCGGTCGGCCTCGGTTCACCAATGGGTTCAAGTGCATAACGTCTACATATGTACTTGAATCCTCGAACATCTTTGTAGACACCATTTCTTCTGTCTATCAACCCTAGTTTTTCTTCTCCGGCAATATGTCAGAACAAAAAGTTGATATGCCCTCCATATGTGCCTTTAAAGGTTCGGCACCAATCGTCAAAATGGATGGGACGAACTACGAACTGTGGGCTATGCAGTTCCTCAGTCTTATGAAGTCATGTGGTAAGAAGCATATTCTTACCGAAGATGAACCGCCGGAGAGGACGGGAATATATGCCTCATGGGAGGCAGATGACGCCTATGCCAAGGTCTGGCTGTCAGGGACGCTCACGATGGAGATCGCCAACGACGTCCTTCATCAACCCACCGCCAAGGCGATGTGGGATATTCTGGCTACAACTTACTCTCAAGTGCGGAATGAGACGAAGATGTTGCAGTTGCAGCATGATATTTTTACCACGAAGCAAAATGGCCGGCCCCTTCATTCTCTATACATGTCCCTACGTGGGATGTTCGAGAAATTATACAGCACCATTCCGCTCACAGCCACCCCCGAACAACAGAAGACGTTTCGCAATGCCACTATGGTTGGAGTTCTACTCGCTGCCCTTGATCCGGAATACGAAGCAGCCCGGTCTCAGATCCTCGTCGATGCTACTATTCCTCCTATGGAGGAAGTCTACAGGAGGCTCAGTCGGATATCCGTTCCCTCTAGTGCCGCAACTCCATCTCCGTCAGCAATGGCGGTCTCTAGAGGACGGGGTAGTTCTTCTACCTTTCGTGGCCGTGGTGGTGGCGGACGTGGCCGAGGAGGTCGTGTGCGTCCCACATGCTCTTTTTGTCGACGTACTGGTCATACCGAGGATACATGCTATTCCAAGCATGGATTTCCTCCTTCTGCACGTGTAGCTGATCATGTTCAGGTTCCATCCACGCCTACTTCAGATCACAGGTTCGAAGAGCTAGTGGCACGGCTTCGTGACATTATGCCACAAACATCATCAGAGGGTGTTGATACCCCTGACGTTGCGGCTTCTGCGTCCGCTAGTACATCTGCTGCTACCAGTACCTCAGGTAGTACTTCTGCCTCTAGTCATAACCATGATCTCTCAGGTTGGATTGTTGACTCTGGAGCCACCCATCATCTCTGTCGTGATAGAGATAACTTGCAGTCCTACAGACCTATTCAGTCTGGCCGCTCCGTACTCATAGATGATGGCACTCATTCCCCTGTTGTCGGTCAGGGGGAGACTGTTTTATTGCCCTCCATGCACTTACAGAATGTTCTACATGCACCGGAATTCTCTATGAATTTATTATCAATCAGTCAGATTACAAAAGATTTGCACTGTCGTGCTATATTTGACCCATCTTCTGTCGTTTTTCAGGACATACTAACGGGCAGGGTGATTTGCTGTGGTTCTGAGCACAATGGCCTCTATCGTCTGGTACGACAATCCTATGCAGGCGTCTCATTACACTCTCAAGGATCCGTTTCTCCATATACATGGCACCTTCGCTTTGGTCACCTACCGCTGCAGAAACTGCGTCACCTCCTGCCTCAGATATCTCCTTCGTCGTCATTTCGTTGTGAAGCATGTCAGTTAGGGAAGCATCATCGTTCGAGCTTTCCTCGTCGTCAAGGTCCGAGTCGTGTCCCAGATCATCAGGGGCACAGGTTTTATCTTGTTGTAGTTGATGATTTCTCTCATGTTTCTTGGACTTTTCTTCTTAAAAATAAATCTGAAGCAGGAAGTGTTATCCAAAATCTTATCAATGAAATGCAGAATATTTTTTCCTCTACTGTCAAATATGTGCGCACGGATAATGCATTGGAATTCTGCACTACTTCTCTTGCTCGGTTTCTTTCATCTAAAGGGATTATCCACCAAACAACATGCGCGTACACATCTCAACAAAATGGTGTTGCGGAGCGAAAACATCGACACTTTCTTGACATTGCTCGCACATTACTTATTCAAAGTTGTGCACCACTAGCCTTTTGGGGGGGATGCCATACTTACAGCATGCTATCTGGTCAATCGCATGCCATCTACCATTCTTGGGGAGAAGGCCCCTATTTCTGTTCTTTTCCCTGATAAGGACTTGTTTTCACTTACTCCTCGAGTCTTTGGGACAGTCGCTTTTGTTCATCGCCTATCTCCAGGACTTGACAAGCTCTCTCCTAGAGCTGTTAAGTGTGTTTTTGTGGGTTACTCCAGGACACAGAAAGGATATCGTTGCTATGATCCCATTTGTGACAAGTAATATGTCAGTGCTGATGTTACATTTTTTGAACCAGTTATGTACTTCTCTCCTGCAGGTGACAGATTAGTTCCTTCCACATCTACGGATCCTAATGTCTATGTACCCCTACCTCCAAGTCTAGGTCAATCTGAGTCCACCACACCACCACCATCCGTTCCACCACCACCACCACCACTCGTTCCATCATTTCCTAAATTTTACACAAGGCGGTCAGGGCCAGCTCAAGCTACACGCCAACCATCCACCACGCCTCAGGTATGTTATGATGTTATCACTAATGATGGGTTAGATAATGCACCGGTGCAGGAATTGTTGCTACAGCCGGAGGATCCGCCAGCTAGTACTGTTACAGATGACCTTGATCGTCCTATTGCCCATAGGAAGTAGAAGAGACAATGTGCATCCTATCCGCTTGCCTCTCAGGTGTCCTTTCTTCGTCTCACTGGTGATTTTGAGAGGTTTGTTGCAGCTGTCTCGTCGATTGACATCCCACGGACTTATCAAGAAGCCATGAAGATTGACTGCTGGCGTCTGGCTATGGAGGAGGATATGTGTGCCTTACAGTCCAGAGGGACTTGGTCTTTAGTCCCTATTCCTCCGGGCGCATCTGTGGTGAGTTGCAAATGGATTTTTACAGTTAAATATCACGCAGACGGGCGCCTCGACCGATACAAGGCCAGACTTGTCGCAAGGGGATTCACCCAGACCTATGGGGTGGATTACTTGGACACTTTTTCACCAGTGGCTCGACACTTGACTCTTCGCATTCTACTATCTGTTGTTGTGGTACGTGAGTGGACTATTTTCCAACTTGATGTGAAGAATGCTTTCTTGTATGGAGATCTACAGGAAGAAGTCTACATGCAGCAGCCACCGGGGTTTGCTGCTGAGGGGGAGACTCAGATGGTGTGTAGGCTTCATAAGGCTATCTATGGCCTTAAACAAAGTCCACGGGCATGGTTTCAGAAACTTTCCCAGTTGATTAAACGACAGGGGTTCAAGAGGTCCAATGCGGATCATTCCCTGTTTGTCCAAAAGACCCCTAGAGGTATGGTCATTGTCATGGTATATGTTGATGATATTCTGGTTACAGGAGATGATGCTCAGGGGATTGAGATGATCAAAGCTCTTTTGGGAAGCCAGTTTATTACGAAGGATCTAGGCACGATACGATATTTTCTGGGGATAGAGTTTGCAAGAAATGCACAAGGAATGGTGATGACTCAAAGAAAATATGTCACAGACTTGCTTGTGGAAACAGGAATGGCTGGATGCAGACCGTCGAGCACGCCTATAGACCCAAGTATGAGGCTTTATGACAATGATACCGAAGAGGTGGACAAAAGAAGATACAGAGAGATGGTGGGTAAGCTTCTATACATTACCATAACTCGTCCGGATATTGCCTATGCAGTAAACCGGGTGAGTCAATTTATGGAGCAGCCCAGGCAAGTTCATATGGAAGCCTTGTATATGATATTGAGATATCTGAAGTCTTCCCCAGACACAGGTTTGTTATTTAGAAAAGACACAGATCTGTTTATTTCAGCTTGTGCAGACGCAGACTATGCGGGATGCCCAAAGGATCGTAAATCTACGACAGGATTTGCTATCTTCATAGGAAGTTCTTTGGTTTCTTGGAAAAGAAAGAAACAGGTAGTTGTGGCAAGATCTAGTGCCGAATCCGAATATAGAGCCATGGCACAAGCGAGCGCAGAAATGATGTGGGTTCGAGCGGTCTTGGATGATTTGAATATAAATGTCTCTTTACCCATGCAGCTTCAATGTGACAACCAGGCAGCGCTGTTCATTGCAAATAATCCAGCTTTTCATGAGAGAACAAAATACATCGAGGTAGATTGTCACTACACTAGAGACATAATCCAGAAGGGCTTGATTTCCACTTCACACGTCAGTTCAGAAAACCAGACTGCAGATATATTTACCAAGCCATTGCTCAGAGAACCTTTCCAGAGATGTTCTTCCAAGCTGAGCATGATTGATATCTATGCTCCATCTTGAGGGGGAGTGTAGACGTTTACGTTATGTTGTGATGTACCGTTGAGCATTTCTTATTTATCTTATGAACAGAACATCTATGTAATTTACCCAAGGGTTTTCTCTCTATATAAGAGACCCTAGGGCTCCATAGAATAATATAACAGAGTATTCTTGGTTCTAACATTATGTTTACACATAATATTTCATTAGCGCCTTGATTATCTCAGGCGAGCGCTTAGCGACTCGGGCATTTTGGACCCCTAGCGCCTTAGAGCACCTTACGTCTTTGACAACACTGTTCACAATAAAAGAAGACTCTAAACAGATCAACATATTATCTTCTCCAGTTAAGTGAGTATATACGACATAATGAATAATCCAAGCTAATGGCGAGGCAGAAGCAGCGTTGGCTACAACATATGAGGTTGTAGCTAGATTTGTAGTAGGAGGATTCTCACTGATGGGAGAACTCGGTAGCAACTACATGAGTTTAGAATAGTTTACAACAGAAATTTGGACCGTATGTCCATTGGGTTCTTGATATGAGCGTGGAAGGCCGTATCGATATTGATATCATTTCGATATCGTATTGGTACGATATTTAGATGATATATCGACGATATATCGCCCATATCGATGAGCCTTTGTGAAGAAAATGCCTGGAAGTCGGGGTATATCGCCATATCGGTGCTCATGTCGATGTCGATATTTCCTTCCATGATGAGGACATCTCTATCATAGTTGCATCATATAATTAGATGATGATCGATGTTGGCCTATGGTGGTTTGCCAAACTTTGTCCAATGCCTCTCATATGGGTGGTTGGATATATGAATGCACTGAATGACATTTACAATATATAATAGCAAATAAACTATCTCTGTTTTCATCTTCCTAAATATGTCCTTTTAATTCCTATATTTCCTTGTTTGAAAAACTAGATAAACAACTCAACTATATAATATAAGAAAAAATTATATGAAATTATATAATAGCTTTAACTTAAATTATAGCTTCAAGTTCGGGGGTTATCTTGCCCCCCTATAATGACGTTTTTCTATTTGATTTGAATTCGGGGGACTAAGGATTTTTGCTTTGCTTAAGGTCACAAGAAAAATCTGTTCATAATTGCATAAAAGGGTTTATACCTACGTCTCCCTCCCTTTCGCTTGGACTGCAACTCCCAACTATATATTAGGGTTCCATCCTTGCTTCGTCAACCTATTTGAAAAATTATATAAAAGGGGTGGAGCATGGTTTATGATACGTGGAAGCTTTCTAAGGACACATGGACTGACACCGAAGCCTATTATAGAGGGTTGATGACGGTTGCAACCTCCTCGAGAGATGTGGAGACCACCTCTTCCAGATGACTCCAAAGAAATATGGCTCTCCTCAATTTGCGGAGGCTGAGTATGACCCGTGGAAGTCTCGAGCTACTATAAACATGAAAAAATGACTTCGATGGAGGAAGTGTATCAAACGTGAGAAACATATCTTTCACGGTTTGATGGCAGGGATGAAGACCAATAATAAATCTAGACTTGCTACTCGGATTTCTTTGACATGTGGTTGGTACAACATGCAGTCTGAGAAATGGTAAGCTCCTCATAGAGGCTGGTGAGATGTTGATAGTACTCCACGAGGTAGACTCTCTATGAGAACTAGACCAAGTCCACATGTTGATATCTATAAGATGCGACTTGATAGTCTGCTGAGAGTAGGTCTATATCAATTCATCCCACATGTCCTTTGCATTTTCCTCGTATATAAGGTTGGCAACATTGCGGGATTCGACGTTGTTGTCATCTGTGTGACTGTCATAACATGATAGTTTTCCCCAAGCCATTACTCACAGTCTATGTTGTTTCTTTAGAGGCTCCTTAGAAGATATTTTCCTTTGATCGTCGATGAATACCTTTAAGGTACGAGACCAGATTGCATCATTATTTACCCCCTTGAGTTTGATAGAGGCCCATTATACCATGATAGAAGATGTGGAAAATACGAACTTGGTCTTGGTAGGAGTCGTGCCCATTGTGGTCAAAGATATGGATCAATAGAGTGATGAAACTATCTAATTATGATTACATGAAGAAGGAAGAGCGGTGATATCCTGCTAGGATAGCAACCCTCTACTGCGTATGGAAGAGACTTGCACATGGGTCGTTACATGATCAAAAGGAGCTAATTGGTGGTAGGATTGCTGCTACCAGCCGTACGAGAGGAACCAAGCTTCACGAAGGAGTATGCGTTAGGGTGTTGAAGGGGGCGCATTGAATCGATGTCGCGTACTACTGCACGAGAGGGCGACATGTTGGGGTACTGTGGCACGGGGTTTGTTGCGGCTCGACTGAGTGTTGATGCCGCAGAATAGGCAGAAAGTTGATGGGTGGGCTCACGGGGAAGTAGCGCGGAAAGGAAGACCCACACGGAGAAGGGGCTTGTGGTGGCGGTGAATTTCTTGGGTATGAAATCCCATATAGGACCATCTATCTATTACAATGTGGAAGAAAATGAGAATGCAATGGAATTGATTTTATTCAAGGTGTAGGGTTTCTTATATGCTACCGATTAGGTACTAAGATTTCCTATATAACATTAAACTCTAGTACCTAATCAGTATCAATTACTTAATAGTCCTTGAAGATTTACAGGTGAAAATAGAGAACAGGGAAATAATAAGATAGGAAACACATGTCATTTACTAATATAGCAAATGACATAAACAATGAGAGGCATTAAGATCCCTTTTTTTGTGACTCATGCTAGGGTCTTTGGTCCCATGTATTGCTATTCAAGAGTTGTTGGATTTCTTAGGCAGAAGGAAATATGTTTTTACTTTCATTGAAATCAACTGGTAGATATTTGTCCCCATTGAGCTTTCTTTTTTGTGGTGGTTTATGATTCATATTTCAATTTGAAACAAGTAAATCTTCATGGTTTACTTGTTTATGATTTTATCTTTCAGGATATTTACACCCATAATTTGTATTTACGTACATAACCCTCGATAATGACAAATTTCATGACAAACCTCGAGTAGTCACTCATCTCATAACCATCCATTTGTTTAATCCATTAATTCAGCCGATCCTTTCGGGTTAATTTAACTCATCTTCTATCCAATGTCTATGATGTAAACTAAAAAAAAGATAAAATCCGTCCTTTCTCCTCCAACCCCCTCCTTCCTCCACTTTCACCCCCTCTCCTTCCGCCCACACCCCCTCCTCCATCGACCATCTCCCCCCTCTGCCACTCCCCTCCAGCCCCCTCTGCCCCTCCTTTACATCATCCATCCTCCTCCACCCCTCTGTGGCTTCCTCCACCCCATCCTCCGGCACCTTCAGCCCCACTCCAACCCCCTCCTCCAACACCTTCGATCCGCTCGTCCACCCCTTCTGCCACCCCTCCTCCACCCCCTTCGTTGCCCCCCTCTAGCACCCCTTACAACCCCCTCCTCCATCTACAACCCCCTTCTCCAACCCCTCCGACGCCCCCTCCAGCCTGCTCTGTCGCCCCCTTCGACCCCTTCACCCCTTCCCCAGGCCCATTATCCGCCCCATCTAGCCCCGTCCTCCGCCCCCTTCATCGCCCGCCGTCGTCTTCATGCATCCTCCGCAAGCTCCGTCGTGTGCGAGATCGTAAGAGGAAGATGACAGGAAGGCGGTGTTCTGGTTGTCTAAGTTGAGGAAGATGAGAGGCATCTTTTGGAAATGTAATTTGGTTGAAGGTGGTAAAATTGTCAAGATTTGATGGATCGGCAAAGTTAATGATCGAAATGGATGGAGCTTAACACATGATTATGTCATATATGGTTTAAGCATTATTTGGGGTTTTGAGTGTAATTTGTGATTATGTAGGGTTATGTAGGCATATACGAAACTACTCATGGTTATGGATGTAAATATCCATTATCTTTTTTATGTTTTTCTAAACGTTCTAAGAGCATGCTTTTATGATGGCTCATTGCCAAATGGGTCCATTAGGCACATTTTTCAATTTGAACTTGAGTAGGTGCATTGAGGCACAGATGCCATTTTTTTAATCATCTGGAACTTTGATGTCGCTATCTGAGTTGTGCAATTTTTTATAAATTGGGTGAAGGATATGTCGAATAAAATCATAGAACCCAACCGATGAGCCATGCCTTGCTGGGTTTGGAGAAAGCTTAACCTAAGACTCTGTATCTACTTATCAAAGCATAATTTTGTACATCATTGGAAATTTGATTTTCTGGAGTATCACTGGACAATATGATTGCAAGCCTTTTTTTAAAATATGTCGAAGTTCCCACCCCAAGAGAGAGACCCTTTTTGTTTCCAATGTGATGTTGGAGCAAAATGAAACAAATCGACAAGATTTCTTCGAATCAATCACTCTGTTAATACAAATCTCCTCATAGATTATACAATCTTAAAAAAAATATTATTGAAGAACTATAGCTTTAAATATCATTCTGGATGTCAACCCAGTCCCTAGCTGTTGGTTCTTTCTTGCTGACTTTAATTTGGTGGCATGCCTTGTATTTTTCTGTTCAATCCAGTGTTTCCTGATAATCTTTGCAATGATGTCCTTGATAGGAACTCAGTGATATCAAACGAAAAAATTCCGCCCTTCAAATGCAACATTTTGTTGGGGAGGAGAAGAATGATTTGCTGGATTACTTGAGATCTCTACAACCAGAAAAGGTTTGTCTTGATGGTCATCTTTTCTTGGAGGGAGCCTCTTGTATTAACATTTGTAGGAAAATGTTTAGTTGCATATTTTGGTACATGTGCTTCCTGCTTAAGTTATTATAAGCAACCGTGGGTTGGAAGTGTTGAAGTGTGATTGAAATATATGTAATCTGTGGAGAAGGGTTTGGTTATGCTCAATTTAGATGCGTCAACAGCTAAATAAGGCTTGCTAACAGCTTCCTCAACAGTATAATACAAAATTATTTTCTGTCCTACTGTGTCAAAGTATAAATTGAGTCTGCATGTGCTTGAAGCACCTGGGAAGGAGGATTATTAGCATCAACTGTAGCTACCCTAGGGCATAAGATTATCAATACAATGGATATGCATAAGAGAAACACGTTCTCCATGATCTATGGCATAGCGTACGTGGGGATTTTTTTGGTTCACAACACCTTAGTATCAATATTATAACACGAGTGTACGAGGCTATGAGCTAGTGGAATTATGTGTCATAAACACCAGGGTGCTTGAGAATCATTTAGTCAAAAAATTTGTGCAGCTTTGGTACATATATCAAACCAAGTTAGTGGGTCTGATGGTAGAGCGTTGTGCCTACAACCCAAAAGACCATGATTCAAATCTTTCAACATGGATTTTATAAGAATTCATGTAGCCGACCCTACTTGAAGAGGGACAAGGTGGCTTTGCCATTTTTTAAAGTTAGTGGGCTGAATTTGAGCCTATTCATATGCTTTCTGCAGCTTGATGTGCAGTATGAAACTGGTGTCGGACCCTCGGATCTCATTTGCAAAGGAGATCATAGTCCTGCATTTGCAGATATGTGGTTACACGATAGTCAAATCCATGTTGCCATTAGGTCATTATCGGAGTTCTACTTTGTACTGCTGAAAGTTGCATAACTGACAAAACTTAAGGTACTCCTTGGTGAAATGATATAGGGATGGGACAGAGATACTATTGCTGTTGGGAGACTTCTGTAGTTGAATGTCACTAATTCACATGCCTGTTATGCAACCATCATGTTGGTTTGTAGACACACTCATTGTTATCATGCTGCAGCAATGTGACATGCTAAGGTATTACTAGTCTGAAATGTCACTGGCTACCTAGACATTATGCTAATTGAACGAAGGATCTCGCTTTTAATGTACAATTTTATACTTAGTCAAATAAGGGATGTTTGCAATGTAAGGTTTCATACAATAAACCTAAAGTGGTCTGACCCAAGTTTTTAAAAAGCGTGAGGCGTATCGAGACGTTTTCCCAGTATTGCCTCGAGGCGCAAGCCTTACTCGTGAAGAATTTTTTTCATAAAACATAATAATTAATCGTAATTACAATTTTCAAGTTCTAGAAATTAAATAGTTATGATTAAATACATAACTCCATGACATTTCAAGGCTAACAACATGGTTTAAACATCCAAGTTGTTATATAACTCTCTTTTCTGGACTCTACATCTGTAAAGAGTCAAGTAAATATGGATATGCAAGCACAATAATGGGTAACTCTCCGCACAATTTAAAGTCTAGAATAAAATTTAACTAAAGGGACTAGATGTAATACAAGAAGCATATTAAAGAGTAGAGGCATTAGATTTAAGGACTCAAGATCCAAATTTTTGTTCATGTTGATTTATAAAGAACATGCATAACAAAGTAAAAATAAGCTTAATACTTTAATAAACTAAAAAAATACATTTTAGTGAATTGTGAGCTTAAGAACTTGAAAATACTTGTATACGAAAGATGAATAACCCACAATCAAAAAGAAAAGAAAAAAATATTGTAGAAAAAAAAATAAACTGCACACAAATGAGGCACGCCTCATAAGCCTCGAGACGCATGCCTTACTGAGGCTGCATGGGGCTATAGCCTCGAGGCATTTTTCCTTGAAAAACGCCTCGTGGCGTACACCTCAATGCCTCGAGGAGTGTTTTTAAAAAAATGGCCTGACCTTTCCCTGTAGCTTATGTAGGGGGAGTTTATGCATGGGGACTTTTCCATCACGTAAGGAATTTAGAGGTCATCATCACTAGATATAGTAGCATGGCGACATATTGCTTTGGACCATCTCTTGAAAACTCAAAGTATGATAGCAATGAACCATGGCTTGTTTTCAACAGAGTGGTGCGAAGCCGTGGAGGCGACTATATATTTGGAAGCTGGAACTATATATGAGGGGCACAGTAGGATAGTGAAAACCGGAGGAGACGTAGTGTGCGACCCGGACTTAATGGCGAAGAAGGCTAGGTGCGAAGCGGCTTATCAGAATTGGCCAAAGTCAAGCGGGTTAGGTGAGTGAAGCGAAAGTGAGGCGCTAGTCGATAAGGATGAGGAAGTTATATATGACGAGGCCGACAAGCGAAGAGACGTTAGAAGTGAGTGCTGAGCCGACATTGGATTACTCGTCAGGGAGCCGACAGGCGAATACGAAGCAGGTGAGTCAACTAGGATATATAGGTCAGGATTGAGTGGAAAGTGAGCGTCAAAGCGAAGCGCGGGAGCGAAAGCAGTTTGAGCTGTGAGTTGGGAATCGACTTATATCGCGTAAATCAAAGATGAGACTCCCCAGATTTTCCCATGAACACTGTATCATTGCTCATGAGCCAAATTGCCCAAATTATACACAATGGTTTATAGGCCAATCATGCTTACCGACTATTTTTTCCTCTCAAAAAGATTTCCCGAATTCTGCCATAGAGTGAATCCATTGGCTTCACGAGTCCTGCCCCCAAACCTCACTTGCAAACGAGAATTGGGAGATAATATGCTCAATACCCCCTTGTGATAGTCACACAAAGGGCAAGTAGTTACCTTCATATGTGCCCACCTTCTTTTATAAATCATGCTAACAATCCTCTTTCTTTTCATTAACCAAGCTAGCATCTTTGCCTCAATAGGGGTCTAGGTTTTCTACATGCATCTGCAATCATGAATAAGAATCAGATCCAACATCCCTCCTTGGAGATCCTCCCATAAATGAGGAACTTCACACCATCCCACTCCCAACAGCCCTAAGCTTTGTGCACTAGCTAGAAGCTATTAATAACGGCCAACAAATTCATAAAATCTTAATGCCATACTTTCGAGAAAGCATCGTGGATGTAGGACTCTAGATGTCCATAGCCTCCCTCATAAGATACCGATATGCGACCATCGAGGCTTGAAAATCTACTGCCAAATCCATCCGTCTAGGAAATGCATCCCCTAATATGTTGGCATCTTTTATTAATCTAGAAAAGAAATTGTTTTCAATCCTGTAGATTGGGCCTTAGAGAATTAACAATAGATGACTGATCCCAATCGTCAAGAGTTAAGGCCTCAACAGCAACCTACTTCGCTCTTTCAACCATAGCATGCAAAGAGAGAATGCTTTCTAGGAAACTATCCTTGCTTCCAAGTAGTTGCATCACCCTTTTCGAAAGAAGAGTCATGTTCCACACCCTCAGATCCTTCAACATTTCCCCCCTCCTCGCAAACATCATCAAGCAATAGACCATGTCTCTTTGCACTGGAGGCATCCTTTTGCCAAAAGCACCACTTCCCCTCTGCGAAAATGTCATTTGCAAGCCATTCATCATTTTAGCCACAACAACAAGAAATCGAAAAAACAGAAAGAGAATACCTAAGGATGGATGACAATAGTGGGCTCAATAAAACCAGTCACCCTCCTCTAAACAATACTTTGGAAGACCACCCCTCCAAATGACACTCCATCCATTCCGATAGTAGTCCTTAATCCACGATCCTCGAACCTGAGGTTAATAGTGGCATGTCTATATAGGTGATTGATAGGTCCATTCAAAAGATAAGATCGAATATCTAAACACCACAATGCAATATCTTTGTCCGTGTGACGAGATATGAAACTAGACTTTTGTTGATTCACTCACATTATGGAGGCTACCTTAAAGATATGTAGGAGCAACCTCACTGTAAAAGCCTAACAGGCCTCCCACTCCATGAAGAGAATAGTGACATTCGCTTACTGGAGAAATGGAAAAATAGTGTCTCCATCAGTCTTACCGCTTAATCCCTTCAAACTTCTTCTGGCACAGATATACATATCCCCTCTTGCTAAAGCATTGAACACAATACAAATAATAGAGGCGTCAGTGAACAACCCTAGATTACTCCTTGTTGGAGCTAAACCTAACCCCCTTGTGGTCTACCATTCAATAGAACCACGAAAGAGGTTGTGATCATAGAAGTGTTAGAGGAGCATGGTGCTCACAATGCCTTAAATATCAATTTCAGTCCCCATCGTTGATTGACTGAAAGTTGAAATTGCGACCTTTTCGGTCACCAACGCTCCTATCAGCAACCCTAAAGGCTGAAATTTCGATCATATAAGTTGGATTTTGGCCACATGTCGGAATCGAAATTGGATTGAATTTCTATGATTTATTGCCATGTATCTAAGAAGCTAGGGGATCTGAAATGCTCGAGACTCTAGGCACTCACCTAGCACCTGCTTGAGAAAAGCAAGGTGTTATATATGTACATCCAAGGTTGTAGAAGTTGGTAGTTGGTAATCGATCGGTCGTGTCATTGACTAAAGATTAATCGATAATCGGGAGACTAATCGGATTTAGTCGGGCATTAATCACTTTTGATTTTTTTATTAATTTAAATATATAAATCAATTGTTAATACATATTGTTAAGAAGAGGAACGGATGAGATGCTTATTCCATGGAGCTAGGGTCTCTTATATAGAGAGAAAACCCTAAAGAGTACAAGGGTTACAGAACCCGAAGAGTCGCAGTGGGTTATGGAACTCGAAGGGTCACGGGGGTTATGGAACCCGAAGGGTTACAAACATAAATGTAAATATAATAACTCTAACACTCCCTCTCAAGCTGGAGCTGAGAAAGCTGCAGATTGTAACAAAAAGAAAAAAGTATACACCACATCTTCACACGATGCATCATAAGAACATATGTCCGTTGTTGGTAGAAGACCTCGCTCGAGGATGGGTATCCGGCTTTCAGGTCACCGGAACGTATCTCTACCATGTCTGTAGAGTCATTGCGATATTAGGTCATCAGAACGTATCGTTGTCATGCCTGCAGGTCACCAGAACATATCTCTGTCATGCCTGGAGAAGAATCATTGTAGAAGAAGTTCAACGCAGAGTAGTAGTTGGGTCGTAAAAGAAGAAGTATACGCCCTAACGAAGAAGTCGATGCTCGATGAAGACAGATGATCTGAGTAGTAGTCTGGAGCGTCGGTCTGTTAGTTGTGGTAGGGCAACAGACGTCCTGAAGAATCATCTCTGACTCCCCCCTTCTCCCATACTTGATAGAATAAAGAGTATGGAACATCAAGTTGGGAGAAGCAAACATTAGGAGAAATAAGACGTGGTGAAGTAAGGATTGTTGGAGGGGGGGAGGGGGGGACGCTCCAGGCGGTGTCGGCGACGCAGGAGGTGCGGTTGGAGCTGCTGGAGCCTTGGACGACACTTTTAGGTAACGCTAGAGGTGGACTGCCTTGCGTGAGACCATCGAATCCACAAGTGACGCAGGAGGTCCAACCCTCTCTCCTTGTCAGTGGAGAGAGGGCTGGTGGTGGCAGTGGATTTAGGGTATTAGGCTTTGGTCTAGGAACGTCGCTCTGATACCATGTTGAGAAGAGGAATGAATGAGATATTTATTCCATAGAGGTAGGGTCTCTTATATAGAGAGAAAACCCTAAAGAGAACAAGGGTCACAAAACCTGAAGGGTCGCATGGGGTTATGGAACTTGAAGGGTCACGGGGGTTACGGAACCCGAAGGGTTACAAATATAAATGTAAATATAATAACTCTAACACATATAATCTCATATATGCGTGGATTAAGCGATTTTTATATTTATAAGAGCATTTTTAAACAAATATACGTTCTCTTAGTTTATATCCTAACATTTGCACATTAACCTAAAAGTTAAATTACGAAGATGAAGGTAGGCGAGAGTGTATTTATAGAAAGAAGCAAATCATTTTGAAGAATTAGAAGCATGTAGATGGAAGTTTCAGTATTAGCCCTCTTGGGGCTTCCCTTTCACGACAACTATTAAGCAATAGCTGCCCCAAAGGTATTATTCAGCAAGGCAGTGGGCAATAACAACACTCTTCTTCCTGTTGTCCTCCCACTTTGATATATTGCATTGATACATATACAATAGGTAAAACAACAATAAATGACAAAAGATGAAATCATAAATTGATACATAAAAGTAACTCTCAACCTATAGATTACAATGGATAGCAATAAAATGGTAATGAAAAAAAATGGAGTGCAAAAATATAAAACCATCATGTGTGCTTCAGTCCTTGTTCTTGGCGAAAGGATGGGGGGTTGGGAAGGAGAGGAGAACATGACAGAGGATCAACACATAGAGGACTCATCACAATGTCATTGGTGACGTAAATGAGGTGGCAACGATGATCTCATATGGCAATGGAAGGGGTTTCCAATAGTCGGAGGGGCTTGAGCGATGGTTTTTTTGGAGGAACCAAGTTATTGGAGAACAATAACACCCAAATCGGCGTGGACATCGGGTATTCGAGCTCGGGTGCATTTTTTTGAATCCAGAATCCCTTTATAAAAAGTGGTCACTTACTCGGTCGATTAAATTGATTAGTCAACCGACTAACGACTGATTTGGACTAGTCAAGTCTTAGTCGGCCAATGTTTACAATAGTGTGTATATCAATATGTGTGCGTATCACTTAAATTGCAATCCAAGATCAATCAAACATGTGCATAAATACACATGTGTATGCGTGCACATATTTGAATGTGTATGTGTATACGTGGTACATGTATATATCTATATAGATGTATATGCAGATATATATCAATCAATTATAATCTGCGATCAATCCAGTATACATATATATGTAGTTGTCTACATGCGTATCTATGTATGTGCATGCATTATGTGTTTATATTTATGTGTATTTAATGTGTTTGTGCATAGAAATTTTTATACATATGTATAAGGCTATGTAAATGTACATGTGTATGCATATGTATACATGTGTGTATGTGTGCATGTATTTTTGTATATACGTATTTTTAAATATATATGTACGTATGGGTATTTGTGTGTATTTACATGTGTGTGTGCATACAATTTTTTATACATATGTATATGTCTGTAAATTACGTGTTTATATGTGTTATATATATATATATATGTATGTGTGTTGCATTTATTTTAACGTATATGTATGTATGTACGTACGTAATAGTACTTGAACTAATGTATGCATGTAAATGTAGAATTATATGTAATCTCGAGAACTAACATGTGGATGTATATTTATATGCAATGGAAATGTGTTAATTTACATATGTATGCTTGTACTTATGCTGGCATATCGGAGTTAATTATATTTAAAACTAAAATATCTAATATAAACAAAATCTAAGAATGGTTAAAAGTCGTTAAAAAGTGGGCAAAAGCCCTACTTTGGCTCTAGCGCTTGCCTTGAGCTGCTCATAGCCTCAAGTCACACGCTTGCCTTGAGCTGCTTTGAGCCTCAAGTCACACGCTTGCCTAGGCGGCGCCCGAAGCAAAATGCCTCAGATGGAGTGAGGCAAGGCATTGGTGCCTCGCCTCACCCAGGTGTCGAGACAAGCGTTTAGAGTGCCATTGGTCACAACTTTATTCAGGCCACCCAAAAGTCCGAAAAGCCCCTTCTCCTTAGAAGTGTCCACACTTAAGAACACCATAGCGTGTCATAAGCCTTGGTGAAGACAACCTTCTATATAAATTCTTAGGTTCATTGCCTCTCCCACAAGGCAATCACCTAATATGCAGCTTTAAATCTCTTTAGAATAGAGCATCCCTTGATAAAGGCACTATGCCCTGGGGAGATGACATCTCCCACATTATTAAATGGACGGTATGCCAACAGCTTGGAAATAATCGAATATATGGCCTTCGAAAGTGTAATAGGGCATAAATCCTTAACCATTTCTGCAGTTGCACTCTACATAGGAGGGGTAAGAAGATATTCCTAATCAGCTCCACTATAGCATTGCCTTCCATGAATTTATGAATCGTTGTCATGAATTCATGGAAAGTAATTCCAGATTATATGTTAGAAGAATACCTATTATAAAATATGAAGAATGCGGAAGCGGAATCGGAAATAAAGATAGAACAATAAGAACAAAGATTTTAACGTGGAACCCTACTTCATGAGGAGCGGGATGAAACCACGGGAGAAGCCCTGTAAGGGGCGTGTTTCTTTATTGATTTTCTCAATGGATACAGGAGGTCTGGGGCTCCTTATATAGCCTCTCCAGAGCCTCCAAGTCCCACCACTGGACGATGTGGGATAAACACTGGATGGGGTAAATGGATCTTCTCCAGGATCCATTTACCCTGCTACAACTCAATGGGCGCACCACCAAATACTCTAACACTCCCCCTTAAGCTGGAGCATGCAATGCTCAGCTTGGACAAACATAAAGAAACTCAACTAAATGCTACAAGACACTACGGACAATATCAACCCAATGCGCACAACTGCTGCTGCCGAGGACGTTGCTTCTCATGCTGTGCAGGTGAGGAGGACGAACGGGCTGGAGTGTGAGTCTGCTGAATCTCCTCGTCGGAGAGCATGTGCTCTGAACTGCGCCTCTCAGAGTCACTGCAGCTGGAAAATGAGTCTCCTCGTCGGAGTACTCTGGCCCGCCACAACATGTGGACAACTGCTCCATCTCTGAAAAGGGTCGAACTGAACAAGAGCCGTGGCTGTGCAATCCTCGTCGGAGTCCACGGTCGCTGGAGAATGGAGTCTGAAAAGTCTCCTCGTCGGAGAACTGAGTCTCTCCCATCTGGCTCAGAGAATGGTGCACTGCTCTGGTGTACCTATGATACCACATGAAAACCCTTGCCAACATGGCATAGGGAATGGTCCTCTACTCTGGAGTCCCTATGGCTCACATGAAAACTCTGGCCGAACAACAACAAGAATGATGGGGACCTCGAACTGATGATGGCAACATATGCTCATCTGAAACTGACCGCAAACTCGAGCGTGTCTGAAACCGGGGACTCAGAAAACAATCATCGAGTCTGAACAACAGTAGAGTCTGGAATCTGGATGGTCTGGAAATCTGCATATGGCATCTGAATCTGGAACACAAGACCTGTAACTCTACATATATACTACCCTTTTCTCCCATACTTGTCGGAAAATGAACATCGACAAAGTTGGGAGAAGACAAGATAAATAGGGGTAAATATCATTCACATAAAATTCCTTGTGGCTTTTCATTTTTTTAAAGCCGTCATTTTTTTTACTTACTTTTTTTATAAGCCGTTTCAATCATTTTTTTCCGGCTTTTCCAATTTTTTTTGAAATTGCGTATGGCTTTTCTTTTATATTGTACGCGCCTCTTTTTTTCTTTTTTTAACAAAATAAATGTGGCCCGATTGGGCCCAAAGAAACCTTAGCCCAATCTCCCTTCTCTTCCTCTTTTTTTTTAAACTAAAGGAAACTCGGCCCGCATGGCACAATAATAAATATTGCAGCCCGTTTTTTTTGGAAACTACTCTCCCCCTCTTTTTTTTCTGCAGGCCCTCTCCCTTTTTTTTGTGCCGCAGCCCCTTGGGCTTTACAATTTTTTTAAGGCAGTCATAGCCTTTGAACCTTACAATAAATAACCCCATATAATTTTTTAATTGCTGGACACCTAGGGTTCCCACGAGGGATCATCATTTTTTTTCTAAAGCCCGCCACCCCCAATGGGGTCTTTCGTTTGCACCGCCAGGGGGAGAAAATCTCGCCTGGGCACACGCTGAGGAGATGGAAGTCGCGCAAGGGGCTTCGCCCGCCTTGAGAATAGGGCTCCGATCGGCCTGGAGACGCGAGTTGCGCGATGCCACGCTGCGCCTTGGGAATAGGGTTCCTCGCGCCGTTGATCTGGAGTCGCGTGGGTAGCACCGCCACGCGAGGAGGGGGCCTTCGCGCGCCTGGAGAACAACCGCGCTGGGGGACTTCGCGCGAGGAGAGGAGACTGTTCGCCTAGAGGTTTCGCCTGATGCCGCTGCGCTGCCTTATTGGGAGGAATCGCCTGGATGTCGACTTCTTGGAGAGTGCGCCGCCTGGAGAGTGCGCCTTGGAGGACTAGCGCCAACACAAGACATAGAATCGCGCCATCTTGCGCGAGAGGGAAGCGGCCTGGAGCCATGGCAATCAGATCTTGGAGATGCGCAGCATTGAAGAAGGGCTCCGCCTGAGCCCTTGCATGAGGATCGAACCTGGAGGTGTACATGTAGGAGAAATCTTTGATTTAGGGTTCCAGACTGAACCCTGCTCTGATACCATGTTATAAAATATGAAGAATGTGGAAGCGGAATCGGAAATAAAGATAGAACAATAAGAACAAAGATTTTAACGTGGAACCTTACTCCAGGAGGAGCGGGATGAAACCACGGGAGAAGCCCTCTAAGGGGCGTGTTTCTCTATTGATTTTCTCAATGGATACAGGAGGTCTGGGGCTTCTTATATAGCCTCTCCAGAGCCTCCAAGTCCCACCACTGGACGATGTAGGACTAAACACTGGATGGGGTAAATGAATCTTCTCCAGGATCCATTTACCCTGCTACAACTCAATGGGCGCACCACCAAATACTCTAACAATACCTATTTAGAAACAAGTAATCTGACAACATTTTCAAGATCCTTTCTTCAGTGCCGATACATTTGATTAGTGTCATAAATTTATTTGGACTTCTCTTAGATTTTCTTCAGCTCGTAGTTTCTCTGAACCTGTTGCCTTGTTTGGCAGGAGGAAGAGATCATTGGACTTCAAAGGGCAGAAAATTTTTGGTTAAGCATCCATATAAGGCAGTGGATAGACCTTCAGCCCCGTCAGATGATCACTTGGCTCATGACTGCAAGCTTATTTGGAATCTCGAAGTGCTAAGCCGCATTGACGTGTTCTTATGGCTAATGCGGAGAAGGCATATTCTGATAATAGATCGTTATTTTAGGGTATTGGCAGGTGCATCTCAGGCATGTTCGCTTTGTGACAACGAGGTTGAGACAATTGATCATCTTTTCTTCTCATGTGAAAAGACTTCCAGTGTGTGCAGGAACTTGGATTTGCTTGGCAGACTTTTTGGGACTTAATAGATGTGAATAAGCATCGCCCCAGTGAGGCATTTTCCCAATAGCGGTTGTTTAGGCTATCTAACCCCGGCTTGCTAGAAATGGGATGATCTTTGCGTCTGAGCGGGTTTTATGCACAAAATGTAATTTTCCGTGCCATGACTCTACTTGAACCTTGGCTACTGTAAGTATTTCTTCTCTTTTGATCTAATATATCTGGGGAAGACACCACAGCGTGTTTCCCACTTTTTTTGGCCTAAAAAATGCATTTTCAAGATGTGAAATGTTAAGGACAGAATTTCTTCCCGAAGAGTATGTAATGAATGTGAGTAGAGAGAAGCCAGAGCTATGTGATATTAGTATGAATTTGATAAGATGAGGAGAAAATGTCTCGGATATGTTTTTTTTGGTAACGTGTGGTCTAATTTGAGTTTGTCTCGTGATTAACTAATTAAAGTTTTTTTCTAGGTGTGCTCGGTATTAGTTGGAGTCTTGGTATATGAAAATGCGTTGACAGTGAAAGGTTGAATTAGTTGGATAATTGGATTTTGCCAAAATTCATGTATAGTGTGATATGTGGTCTCATCTGTAGTTTCGAATCATTGACTGAGATTGTTGTCACTGGAGCTTTTGAATCAGGCATTGTATCACTTGTTAGGAGAGGATAATTAAGCTATTAGGTTCATTTTTTTGGAGCGGGGCTCTCATTTTGGACCAATTCTAACCACAAAATTCTGGTCTAGTCAATCTTGGAGGCCCTCAGAGTCCAATAGATTTTTTGAAAGGAAATGCTTACTAAAGGTAGTCGTCCAAAAGTTCATTAGAATTCGTAGCACATTTTGCATTGAGATTAATATCATTCTCCAAGTTCATGTAATGAGAGAGAAGGTCTAAACAGATAGGCACCATCTCGAATGTTGTGCAAGGGAACATATAGCTGAGCTGGCAGCATGTAGAGGTACGATGGGCTCTCATGGGTCTCATAATAATGATGTGCGGGCTTATGGGAGGCCCTGTAAGAACGTGTTGGGAGTGTTGTCTGACATATGCTAAAATGATATCATTGCGCAGCAAATGGGACGAAATTGATCCCCACTTCCAGAATTTTGAAGGTAAAACTTGGAGGTGATGCTGAGGCATCCCTCCTGAGGCAGCACAATAATGCATTATGGACGCATGGAAATGCTTGATGCTGTTCAAGGGCTAGCAAATGATGAAAATCAATGAGGGTGCACACAGAGAACATGCATGGGAGAAGGTGAAGGCACGCAGCGATGCTCATGTCTTATGTGACGAACTTGGATGCACAAAAGGAGCACGCTAATGACATACGAGAAGCAATAATTGGTTCTTTAAAACCCTAGCAGAAATCTTCCGAGAAGACGGAGCATGAAAATTCTCTTTCATTATATGGGCTTTATGCATGGCCTTTTGTATTACTTTTTTTTTTATTCTGGGAGCACTAGTCCATACTTTTCATTTTTAAGAGTGAGAAAATCAAGTTGAAATAATTGGATACACGGTTTTATAAAGGGAAAAATAAGAAAGTGCAAAAAAGAAGGAACTAAAAAGAAGTAAAAAAACAAAGAAGAAAAATGTGAAAAAGAGGATGCAGATTTTTCAGTTTCCTCATGATTTGTTTCCTCTCCCAGCTTCGTCAGATACTTCCATTGTTCCAATAAGTATGTGAGAAAGAGTGAGTACTATAGCATGTCAGGATTGGCTCCTCTGATGCCTGAGATATAATGTGTGAGACCAATTTCTTATTGTCCATGTATGCCAAAAGGAGGTTGTTTATGATCTATCTCTTTTCCAGGGTGAAGAGACCTTTCCTTCGAGATATTCCTTTGCTGAAACAAGTTGTGGTTCAACGGTTTTCTTATAGAAACTTGTTGCGCTGCCAATATGTCGTCAATGAACCCAAGGAGTGGTCTGGTGGTTGAGCAGTGTGCCTCCACACCCGGGTTCGAATCCCAGTGGGGACGCTCCGGACCCCCGAAATTACTGGGCCCACTATAAAAAAAATGTCGTCAATGATCAGTGTTGGTGAGCATCACATAGCATGAGAGCCCTTGATTTCTACCATGTATATGGATCACCATTCCAGACTACACTTGCTAGCTTATTGCTTACCAACATGACTAGAGATGTGTCGATGTCAGCTGCAGGAGTGTGCATTGATATATGTTGTGCATTTTATGCATATCAGTGAGTAGGATTACTTCCTCAAAAAAATGAGTAGGATTGTAACAAGATGAACATTGATGCTCCAGAGGGGCAGTGTTGAGAATTATGAAGGATTTAGTTAAATGGGAAATTGTATCTTCTTAAGATCCATGAATTGCATATGGCTTGTGGTCATGTGTTTATGCCCAGGTCATCAACTTGAGATTATTTTGAGTACTGCTTGTATTTAGGACACATGTTAGTTTCTGTATGAAGAAATAGTAGAAGCACCCATCTATTAGGACAGCCATCTTGACCATCTCAATCCATGTAAATTGCGATCTCTATGTCATATTTTCCAGAGGATAAATCTTAGATTTCCAGGAATATACAAAAAGTTTCTCTAAGGCAGCGATCACTTCTTTTTCCAGCGATGGCTAATATTTTATCAAATCCTAGTTGCTTTGCTGCTTACATGGTAGGAATTTCTGTAATTATTTTTGAAAATAACATGAAGATTCTTTTGCAGGTGGCTGAGCTTTCTGAACCTACTTCCCCGGAAGTACAAGAAACTGTTCATTCAGTTGTGCATGGCCTTCTTGCAACTCTCGCCCCTAAGATACATTCGAAGACTCCTAAAGAAAACGCAAGCACTGCCCCCCTGACTGATGGGATGGATGACCATGCAGAGTTGGTCGAGAACACCTCTCTTCACTTCCAGCCTCTCATTTCGGTTTCAAGGGATTATCTAGCACGTCTGCTCTTTTGGTTAGAAATTATACTTTTGTTAGCAATGCAATTTTAACCGGAATGGGTGTGGCCGTTACTTCCCGTCCTCTCTGTCTAGAGCACCCCGGTAAAGAACCAATATTATGGGGAGAACATAGAAGAAAAGAGGACGATGATGGTGAAAGGGCATTATTACCAATAGAAAAGAAGATGGTTGGAGATGTGGTGTAGAGAGAGAGAGAGAGTAAAGAGAGGATTGAGAAGAAGAGGGATGGAGGAAGAAAAGGGATGGAGAAGAAGAAGAGGAAGAAGGAGATGAGAAGGTGCAAGAGGCATTGACTGAAGTAAAAGTAAATTTAACGGTGGAGGTTGTGGGTAGGACGGAGCAACTTTACATGGTAAAGGGAGGAATATCAATGTTTCAAAGGTCAAGAACATAATTTACAAATTTTATAGGATATGTAGGGTAAAATCCCTTTAAAAAATAAAATCAGAAGAATTGAGTTTTGTTACGCCAGTGGACAAACTTGACAGAGGGGTCTGCATGTATGACATAATAACCTTTAGGGTTGTTTATGTAATCTGTGATTATTCATAGGTATGAACGTGAATATGGAACTATTCAAGGTTCTGGGTGTAAAAATGTCAAATAGAAGTATGCACACTAAGAGATTGAGGTAGTACTTGATAAGTCGACTAAGAATAGAGTAGGGATAGATAAGGAACATATAGAGAAGATAAAAAAATAACTATTTTTTATATATAATAACAATCAGACCACTCTGTACATATTATACAAAGTCCTATATATTACTTAAACATCAAATGTGTAAATAGTAATAGATCAACCAATTAAAGTAGGGTTAAATAAGGAATATACTAAGAAAATCACAAAAATAAATAATTTTGTACATAAAATAATAATGAGACCATTGTATACATATTGCACAAACTCCTATATATTACTTAGACCTCAAATTTGAATATTTTCTCAAAATTCCTTCAGAATTGTTCATAGTAGGTGTATTTCTTTGTATTTCATTTGCTGATTGAAATGATTTTCATAGCATTACATATTGCTCACAGTAGGTGTATTTCTTTGTATTTCACTTGTTAATCGAAATGATTTTCATAGCATTGCATATTGCTTATATATTTGCTAAAACCCTAAATAACAAATTCATTTCCATTGAATGCATTTAAAATTCAAAATATATTTCATGTAATATTTAATATTATTTTATTAAATTTATCACTTCTGCTCTTCTTAACTTCTACAATATCAAGTATATCCCTCTCTTTTTTGTAATATCAATTGTGCCCTTTACTTCTTACAAAATACACAATTCTACCCTTTCATTAAGGTAAAGTAAAGACATAACTGATATTACAAAAGGGCGGATCTCGAAATTTGTAAGAAATTAGGGGCTCAAGTGATATACAAAAAAGGACGGGACATAACTAATATTGCAAAAGTTAAGAAGGGCACAATTAATAAGAACTCTTATTTTATCTAAGAAAAGTATTAATTTGGAAAAATGTCCATCTTTTTATTTTCTAGGTATTTTGGATATTAAATGTTGCATTTTCCCCTTGTTTGCAATAACCAATGTTAATTTACCATTTCCCTTGATTTAAGAAAGTACCCAAGATATTTTAGGACAAATTTATGTAAATTTAATTAGAAATATTATTTTCCTCTTTTTTTTTAATTCTTTCGAGTCTCGGGCTGTGGTTTTTAATTTACCTTTAGTATATTCTTAACCCGGAGCTCAACTCCTACTACATTTCATTTCTTCCTAGTTGTGCATTAAAACCCTTAGAACACAAAACAATAAACACTTTAGTGTATTTATTGCTTAATTACTCCCCAACAAGGACACATATCTAGGCAATATACTCATCAGATTTTCCACCACTCGGGTATTCTGACTCACTGATTTTTGTTCCTTTGTTTATTTATTTGATTATGGTATTGCTATTTCTTGTAAATTGCAGTTTATATCATTTGCATTTTTATTTGTGTTGTAATCTAAAAATTGTTGTATCCTTGAGCATCGTGGTCAGTTTTTAGCTGAATATTCAAGTAGCTCAAAGACAAGAGCCCGACGAGATCATGTTGTGGAGGTGCAAGGAGGCATACAAGTAGTTTAGTGTATCTTCTATTTCAACAATATATTTGTGTTGCAATAACTTAGGAACTTATAATATTCATGACTTGACACTTTAAACCTCTTTATAAATCAATGATTCATCTACTTAATACCCAAATTTTGACTCAAATTCAAGAGCAGCAGAGCAGACATGCTGCAGATAGCATGGACTGATGAGTGATGACCGATTGCTCATCCATCAAAGCCAGCATGCACTCCCATCACTCGAGATAGTTGCAATGGACCATCCACTCCACATGACTACGAGGGTAATGGATTGTGGTATAGTCGAGACCACGTCGCATACAATTCAAGGTGGAGGAATCATCTACACTGATTGTACGTTATCTAACCATGTTTGTCTTGGGATTTTTTTTAGATAGTCAGGGTCATACCCTTACTCCCATCCTTCAGTACCTTTTTCATGGTAGAAGGGGGTTGGGAGATTTGAACCTTGGTCTTTTGTTTGGAGGAGCTACTGATATACCATCAGACCAATTGTTTGTCTTAGGAGCTCTATAACCCTCTGTAAAACTAATGAAGCTATATGGGATGCTTAATCAAGGAGGTGGAGCCAAGTGAGGAGGAAGACAACCAAGGAGAAGAAGAGGATATTGATCATCAAAACCAAAAAAAATCTAGAAAATGCAAAATAGAAAAAAAACAGTCATGGGAGCCATGAAGTCATATCAAGATGTAAGCCGTCGAGATGCAGACATATGGTAATCCTACCATAGTCGATGCACCTGTAGTAGAAAACCTGCATTTTTCTCTCAATAATTTTGATATTATGAGTCATGTACGTAATGTAATAGATGAATAGAATTCTTGATTTGTAAGGAAAATGAAGTTTTTGATTCTGTTTCGATTCCTCCGATAAATCCCCTTCTGTGTTGTGTTGTTGGCCAAAAGGAAGAAAACACAAGAAAGGTTGAGATTCTGTAATGTACAGGATGTAACAGGATCACATCTTTCTCAAGATACCTCTCCATGAGACTTTGGGAGCACCTAACCATCATTGAGATGCACATAGAGGTCAGATGCACACTTAAGAGAAAAAAACATAGAGAAACATAAGCACATCTGATGCATATGGAAAAATGCAACGGTAGAAAAATAAAGTTTTTGGTAGAAGAAATATAGAGAAGGAAAGGAGAAAGAGGAGAACATGCCGGATGCGCGGGATTTTGGGAGGAGAATCGTGAAAACCACGTGAGAGAGAGAATGATGAAAGAGAGAAATAAAGAGAGATAATGAGATAACATCAAATTTTCATTTAATCTGAACTGTCTTTACAATAGACTACCAACCCCTTTATGTAGGAGGGGTGGAATTACAAAAATAGAAAGCGAATCAAATTTAAAATCCCACTCGATCCTAATTGACTCTTATTGATTTGAATTAAAATTCAAATCTACCTCTATCCTATTTTAACTCTAATTCGAAATTCAAAATTCAAATTTAAAATTGACTAACTAATTGGAGATCACACACGATCTCTTTTATTTAAATAAACAAACTAATTAAAATAACTAATTAAGGATGGAAATCCCTAATTTTAAAAAATCTACAAATCAGTCATTTCTCCAATTCAAGTTACCCTATCAATTTGGAAATAATTGCATCGATTCTCCTCCGCTTGAAAAAAATCGTCTCCTTACGAATTGCTCGATCTTCAATCCGTCGGTGGATAATTTCATCTGGATTGGTTGAGTAGATAACCCAAAATTTGATCTTTTCCATGTTACGTTTTGTAATTTCTTTCAACCGAGGGGCATTGCTGTAAATTTTCTACCACTTCATTTGAAACAATTTTGTAAGTGGAGTTTTTGAATATCCCCTTTGAATAAAGACTTTTGTAAGGGGGGTCTTGATTGCAATTTCTCCAAATTAATCTCCCATCCCTGATCTTGTGGGGTTCAATTGCCTTGAAAGAGAACCCACATATTAGGGTTTCTCGTGTCTTTAATTGGTGGCGATGGCGGCAGAAGTTTCGGATCCTTGGGCAGCGACGATGATCTCGTTGGATGCACAAACGATGGCGGTTGGGTCCAAACAAGGGATGCATTGGGAGGCGAAGGATGGTGGCGGCATGGGCGATGGAGGAATCGTGCGACACTGAGGAAGGTGGATTGGGCTGTAGCGGGGTTGGGGGCTCCACAGGGCGTGAGAGGGCAGTGGGAGGGGGTGATGGCGGCGCTGGGGCAGGGGGGGTTGTTGGGGGCGTGAGGACTGCCCGAAGGGGCGTTGGGGCTGGGAGGGTTGCCGGGGTGACGGAGATGGGTTGTGGGAGAGGCAGTGTGGCAGTTTGGAGGACGGCAGGGGGCTGCAACTGGGAGATTGGGGGTGCCAGATGTGCGGGAGCTGCAGCAGGGACCCAGGAGGGAGTCGTGGGTGGCACTGGAATCGGTTCTTCCAACGATTGTATGTTTGAATATTCCTGGACAACAAGCAGATCAACGATTTTCCATGCTTCTTATGTAGGGTATTCGTCAAATATGGGGCCCAGGTTTTCGATTTCGTTTTGTGTCGAAGTTGTATCAATAAAATCTCCATCTTGCATGAAAGTACCTTCGTTTTCTTGATCAAAAGTAGGTTGTACAGCAGCTTCTGTGGTCTGATTTTTGTTGTCCACAGTCGGATCTTCATCGATTTTCGCATCTAACCATTCTTGGACCTTCAAGCTTGATATAAGGCGTCGCTTGAACTTTTGTTGTCGCGAATACGCATGTGAGCCATAGGAGAGAAGGCTAAGATCGAATTGCATCCTCCAATAGGTGACGGGATCGTCGAATCGTAAGAACAATTCTGTTTCCATGCTCTGATAACACTTGATGCAGACAGAAAAATGCAACGGTAGAAAAATAGTTTTTTGTGGAAGAAATATAGAGAGGGAAAGGAGAAAGAGGAGAACACGCCGGATGCGCGGGATTTTGAGAGGAGAATCGTGAAAACCACGTGAGAGAGAGAATGATGAAAGAGAGAAATAAAGAGAGATAATGAGATAACCTCAAATTTTCATTTAATCTGAACTGTCTTTACAATAGACTACCAACCCCTTTATATAGGAGGGGTGGAATTACAAAAATAGAAAGCGAATCAAATTTAAAATCCCCACTCGATCCTAATTGACTCTTATTGATTTGAATTAAAATTCAAATCTACCTCTATCCTATTTTAACTTTAATTCGAAATTCAAAATTCAAAATTAAAATTGACCAACTAATTGGAGATCACACACGATCTCTTTTATTTAAATAAACAAACTAATTAAAATAACTAATTAAGGATGGAAATCCCTAATTTTAAAAAATCTCCTAATCAGTCATTTCTCCAATTCAAGTGACCCTATCAATTTGGAAATAATTGCATCAACATCCTACATAGTCAAGAATATTCTCCTACCAAAGGACAAGAACACACTACATCAGCAGCCTAAAGAGACTTTTGATTGCAATCTACTACGTAACAATTTCTCTGTTAATCTTATGCCTTCCTCACTACTCGACAAGCTTTGAGTTAGGACTTCCTATGAATATCGAGTGATCCTTCAGTTTATGGATCAATATGATAAGATGCTTGATGACATATTAGAGAATGTTATGGTGATTATTAAGGGCTTGCGATTCACATCAGACTTCACTATGTTGGACATGGATTGTCCTAAACAATTATGTCTTGCCCCGATCTTTCCTCAAAAGACCCTTCATGTAGACATCGAAAAAATTCTTCGATTGTGATACTAGGAAGGTACGCTTCAATGTATTTTGCGAAAGTACAAGAAGAGATGGTGAAGGACGCTTCACATAAATATGATTCAAATGGTAATATAGAGTGGTCTAGCTCAAAGTTCGAGTGTGAATCTATGCACTGCATTGAAGAACAACCTCTTCTTATGATGAGACCAAGAATTTCAGGAGAGGACAACCTGGATAGATCAATCACTAAACTTCTGTGGGGAGAGTGTGATTACTCAGAACATATTATCAAAGTTGCATCACAACCCTTAGATTTAGTTGACTCAAAGGTAGACTTGTGATTGTCGAACTTTTTTTTCAAGTTAATCTGAATATGAGCATGTAACCAAGTTGGATGATGGCATCCCTCTTCTTTTTTTGACATCTTCTGTGATACGACTATAGATCCAAAACCAAAGGTGGCATCAGTGTTCCTAGGCACACAATGCACCACCAACATCGAGCTGGAGCTAGGCACACAATGGCATACTCTTCAATAGAGCCAAGGCTCAAGACACTCCCATAGAACTTGAAGTATGCCTTTTCACTGATCCTGGAAAAGAGGATGGAGTCTGTCGAGCCTCCATAAATTAGTTGATTAAACTGTATTTTATGCACCTTAAAGCTGAAATTGAACTAGAAACCATAATATAACACATACATTTGCATAGTTATTTAGCATTCTCAACATTTATGCATCTACGCATAAAATCACTTTTTAACATATTATAGTTGGCTAAAAATCTATAAAAATATAAAAAGATCGGAAATGAAATTTAAAAAGAGAAAGAGAGAATACATAATACCTATAAAATACGCCAACCAAAATTCTATATTCTATGTACAAAAACAAATATATTTAATTTTTTTCTTGAATTTGTAAATACATCATGTATATTAATTAACTACAAAAGAAACAAAAACCAAAGAATAGGAAGGTAAAAAATACAAAAAGCATAAGTATTATCCTATATATACTTATATTTATTCATTTTAAATATTAAATCACTTATTTAAATCCAACAAAATAAGAAATATTTAAGTAATATATTAATATAGTATGTACTAATACATATATTATCTATTAAGAAAATAGAAGAAAAATACATAAAATTGGAAACATAGGGTATTTTATACATAATAAAAATAGAACTATGAGAAAATGACTTATTTTCATTTTACTTTCTTCATGAAAATTGTATGTCTCAAGTTCTTCTAGATCTAAAACTTTCACGTTATATTTTTTGTTCTAAGGTCATTTTCTAGTTTATTTTGATTTTACAAGTTATTTATATTTCTTGAAATTTCTAGGAGAGACATGTATCTCCAGATTCTTTGACCCCCCTTGCCACGTGACAGCCCTCGATTCACTTATTCCAGCACCACTATGACCTGATTTTGACCTCTTCTAACCCGGTCAAAGTCTAATCCATGTTTCACTTTGAATGTTCAACACCATCTCACAATTCCAGGTTGACTTGCAAGTCAACTCTGCCTCCCGTGAATCATCGTTCTTCTATTATAACCCCAAGAATTCTGATGATTTACAAGCACATACTCGTGACCACGAGTAGTGGAATTGTGGTTGCACTAGTTATAACGAGAACTAACCTACACCTAGTGGTCGCATAGGTAATTGTGTGATCACAAATTTGATGTGGGAAATTTCACATTTCATTTGACGATCACATTGTGGTTACATATTGTAGTCGTATTGTCTGCTAGTACTGAACGATAGAACCAGAATCTCGTTTCTCCCTTTCTCTTCTAAAACACCCTCTCTCCCCGTGCGCCCCAGATCTAAAGCCTCCTCCCCATCCTCTCTGCCATCATCCTCTTTCTCCGATACCCTTTCCTCCTCCCGCCACCTCAGAAATAGCCTCTCCTCCTCTCCCTACCATCTCCTCCTCTCATGCACCCTCATCTCCTTCGCAATATCCTCTCAACCTTCTTACGCCATCTCCTCGATCTATTCCTCCACCATCTCTAGCCACCGACGAGCATCTCTCCCATCTCCTTCTCTTGTTCCTTAGGTATATATCTAGACTTTTAATTTTATCATCAATTACTTTAATTTTTGTTTTGAGCAATGGTTGTATTTGATTATGTATGTGATTTCCAAATGCATTGGAGATGTTTGTTTAAATGCCTAAGAGAGATTATCTTACTAGATGATGAATTAAATAGACTTTGATATGTGATTTTATTGTATTATGTGATTCAGAAATGAATATTGTATGTGTGTATTGATGTGTGAGTGTTAGTGTTTGCGTGCATATGCGTGTGTTAGTGTGTCTTCATGCTACTTGTTGTTTATATTTGTGTATATGTGATAGTGTAAATAATAATTTGAATGTTCATGTGCTTAATACTATGTATGTTATTTGATGCCAATTATTAATATAATTTCGTTTGTGTTGTAATCATAATTTTATTTGAAAGTAAATGTCTACTATATATTTGTTAGATATATCCATAATATATAATGCATTTTAGGGTATTTCATAAAATCACACAAAACCTCATTCACATGCATGAGTCCTCCCATACTAGATTAAGTGTGACCTTACACAATAAGAGGCATGTGATAAATCCTTGATTTATTGTCGTTATTTATATTTATTATCCTCCTAGCTTATGTATTTTATTAACATCAAGAAACGATTGATTTAAATTAACAATTAACCCTCTATAATTATCTAACACTAATTACTATATATAAATAATTATATTATTACGCCTATATTTTATGTGTTCCTTTGTCAATAAAAATAAAAAGTTTAATATTGTTCATAATTAGTTTAACATTAAACATAAATTTAAAATAAAAAACATAACAAAATAAAATAAGTGTTTTTAATACATTAAAAATACTTGCAAAAATATTAATATGTATATATGATGTAATCTTACTTTGAACATGAAAGTTGTAGATCTCGATGAGATCTACAACTTTCATGTTGAAAACGTTTTATCTCTAACTTTTTTATTTAGATTTATCATTGATTTATTCATTTCTTTGATTTTTGATTGGGTCACGTGGCCCAATCTCCTCAAGCCACCTATTCGGTCCCTTTTAATCATATGCCTTTATTTTTTACCTTCTGATTATCATGATCAGGCTATTTATTCTGATATGGGCTAAGACTTTCGGAAATCCCCTAAGGGACAGAACAAAAATCAAAGCCTGATGAGGGCCATTCATTTCTGCTCTAATCTCACTACCTAACCTAATCCTATGATTGGATGCGATAACTGCCATCCACTTCTGCCAAGCTTACAACCATCTGATCAAAAGATCATATGGTTGTTGCTCATCGTCCCCAACACCCATTCATCCCACTCCATCATCAACGAACTGCCCTACTTCGGGTTTAGGGTTTAGGGTCCATCTACTCCAGTCATCTTCCCAACCATCTAACACCTCCATTCTAACCTACTAATTTCCCTCTTCTTCACGCTAACTTCCAAAGCCTTTGAGAACCACCCTTGCGATCGATGGCGGTGGTTGAAACCACCATGAAAATGACCCAAACTGCCACCATCGTATTCTTCAAATATGTGACCACCAGAGTAATTTTTCATCATCGACCCTTGCATGAAGAAACACCTACCCTTCTCTCCTCTCTATGACAAAGAGATAGAGGAGAGAAGGTGAGATAATGGCAAACATCTTCCAGTTCGATCCATGACTGATAGGAAATGCAATGACTAAATCAAGGTCATTCGAGCTTCAAGGATCAATTATCCTTGTTAAGAGAAGACCCGAGAGTCACCTCGACTCTCAGCCCAAGCCAATCCCTTCACTCGTGCATTATCTTTAATCCAGGTAAGATTACTTTCTTTTTTTCTTTATTCTCATTTCTCAGATTTAATTAGGGCTTATTAGTTAACAACTCCTTCAATTGATATCACCTCGACCTTCACCGTGCATCCACAATGCATGTGGGAGGATTCCATCCTCTTCTCTGTTCCTCCAAGCCTCACTTCACTTCGAGCCCTTTCTCCGCCAATAATGGAAGAGAACCCATTAAGTCCATCGCCTTTTACGCCCCTCAGGACTTCCAATTCAACACGTGCGTACACACATCTTTGGTTTCTTTTTCTAACATTTGCAAGTAATGAGATCTTCAGTGGTTGGAGTTTTGTGGGGAGCTCCGTTCTAGAGCTCCACCTCTGGAGACAATGTATCGTCTCCACGATCCAATCACCCTCCATCTCTTCTAAGAACATCAATGATTTTCGCCAGCCTCGTCCATAGGTGTATCGATCTTCAACATGGTGAGAGGACCATATAGGAGAATATGCAAGCCCATAGGAGTTGCGCTGCCTTGCCACTGTTGTGGAGGACTTTAGATTACAATGACGTAAAGCTATCGTCAGATGGAATCCATCTGAAGGTCTACACTTCAGCTGAGCCTTTGCTACGAGTCGACATCCTCGGTGGAACTGAGCCTCTCCTCGAAGCACTCAAGCCAGCCACGTGGTCCGAACCACTTATACTGACCATGCCTAACTCCAAGGCTGAGTCGTGCGTCCTCGCACATGACACCTTGGAATTTTTACAGCCGAGCACCAACTCTTCTCCAGAATTGCAAACGAGTCTAGGGAGCACATGCTCCACGTGTGTCCCCTGGTTATATTTTACAGTGCCTCCCACCAACTTCTCTATATTACATAAATGCCCCTGCACTTGGGTTAATTTCTAAAAGATGAGAAGGGCTTTTCATATTTGCAATTCAGTCCCTCCCAAGACCATTTTGTGACATATATGTGTTATTTTTATTATCTTTTATTGCTTTTATTGCCCTGGACTCAATGTGTAACAACTTTTGCATGTGAACTCTAATTAAGTTGATTTCAACTTCAATTTGAAGCATATTTCCGTTATCGATATGATTGTATTTATTAATATTTGATTTGACACTTAAAATAAAATCAAATAATTAGAGACATAATTGATTGTATCTTCATCATTATTAAATGTCTTTGCTTTTACTTCATTTCATGTATCAATTGGACTTTGATTTCCTTTGTATGCACTGCTTGAGTTATGCATTTAACTTTGATTTCCTTTGTATGCATTGCTTGAGTTATGCATTTAACCTAGGATCATTGTTTATGCATTATATGAATGTTTTAAATGCATTGCTTATCATTCTGTTAATCATTTAACTTGCATAAAAAATCACATGAAATGCATTTTGTAATGCATTGCCTTGTTGATTTTGACCTAGATAATGTATTACATACTTAACATTGATATTAATGATTAGTTAATTGTATTAATAACTTGTGTCTCTATGTTCGACCCTGTACTTATACATGATAAATTTAAGCTTTGTCATCCTCATAGGGATCATTTGACTCGATTCTGATTAAGTGCTAATTGATCATACTACAACATAGCATTATTAACATAGCCAGTTTGTGTTTTAGCAACGTGTGTGACACATTTTGAGGAGTGATGTCCCTTCATGTTTTTTTTACAATTGATAGACTCTTAGCTTTACAAGCTACGAAATGCCCCTCATGATATCGTGCAACTGTTAATGTTTGTCTTGCAAGTATTAGGGGAAGGGTAGGATAGGTTAGGACAATATATAAGAAATTGGTTCATATCGAAACTAACGTATGTTTGGTATTACATTTGAGCAGTGTTGCTCACTCGTATAGTTTGACATATTATAAAAAGCCCAAGATAATTAAACAATCTAATAAATGTGGAAACAAATAAGAACTAAATCAAAATAAGAGAACATTCCGCGTGTGTACGCGGATAGGTATGCATGTGTATGCATAAATGTTATATGGATGTATGTTTATAGATAGGTGTTGAATGTGCATATGTGGGTGTGAACATGTATATGTAATAAATATGAAACGTATTTATTGATTTCTGTATGAGAACATCTACAAGAAAGTTCATTACTCTCTAAGTGACGGGTTAAGCGCTGAGATTTGGGCGAAGAGGGTGGCTCCACACATGCATTTACTGGTCAATATAACCTATAAAAGAAGAAATAAACAGAAAACAAATAAAAGAGAAACTCAAAATGCAAAATGAATACAATAAAAGTTTGAGATTTAAATAAATCTAAAACTTTCATTAAGGACTCAAAATCAAAATCAGAAGTGCATAGAAGATATGATTTTTTGTAGGTATTTTAATGAATTAAAACATCATTTTTCGTGATTTTGTATTTTTTTCTTTGATTTTTAATATAAAATTATATGAAAATAAAATAAGATAGAATACTTGACATCTAACTTAGCATAAATATTTTTTATTTTAATAATTAATAAAAAGAGGTGTAAAAATCAAGAATGACACGATATATACAATATATACAAGATCACAACACATCATTTTCTACAATTTTTAGATTTTTTGGATTTAGTTTAAGTTAATTTATTAAAACATAGAACAAAGAAAATAAATGAAAAGGAAATAAATTAAAAAGGATAGGTTATTTATATGAAATGATAAATCAAACTGAGTGAATATTTACATCATACAATTAGGTCCCAAAACTGATATTTTGTCAACAATCACGGATTTTAATGAATTCATTTCATTAGATAGCAAATTTTATATCTTAAATGTTGAAAGTGAGCTTGGTGGATTTGGAGTTCATTTAAGGTGGGAATTCAACCGAGAAGTTGGATTTGACGGCCTTTTCGATTCAAGATATAAAAACATTTATTTAAGGTGAATTTTATTACATTTTTTGTATTTTTATATGCATTTTCATGAACAAGTAGAAGAAGAATTAAGTCAAAGGATTAGTATGAATTTATTAAAAATCTAGGGTTTGAGCTTTTTTACAAGTAAATATATACATAATTTCAGCTCTTTATTTTAGTGATTTTATTTTGGACTGTTTTTTGAAGTTATTTAGATCATAAATATACATTATTGGTCTATTTTTTGCAAGTTGTATTTTGTTAATTTATTGTATTTAGAGGCTTTCATTCAATGTTTTGTTAAGGGATTCAAGCTAATATTAAGACATTACAATGATGAATCACATATTCATCACCCCTATTACATAGTCTGAAGTTATACTTGTGATTCGTAACTTAAATACCTCAAGGTGAAAGGACCTGATGGCTGCAAACCTGGATTTTTCGAAAAAAAACTACTATTAAATCATATTTTATGAATTTGATCCATAGGATTTTCTCAATAAACTTTGACCATAGAGAAATTAGATCCATAAACAACTCAGTAATCCCCCTACTTTACAAGAAGGTCAATCCCCAAGATATTGGCAATTACTGGACCATTATCCTCGTTAACTAACCCCTGAGAACTATATCAAAAAATCCTTGCCAACCATCGGGTTCTGAAGCTTACTGATATGATCTCATCCTCACAATGTGCTTTCTTGAGGGGAAAGGGTGCTTCGGAAGCATTTGTTATTACTTCCGTGATCTTAACCTAACGAAGCTAAAACAAAACTAAAGCAATTGTACTCAAACTAACCTTAGAAACGCCTTAAAGAGTTTAAAATATAGCGTAATAACAAAGGTTCTCACTTTATCTCGCTATCCCTCTAAGTTTAATGACCAGATAATGGCCTTCCTTAGAACCACAACGATATCCTTAAAAGTGAATAATACGTGGATATAATGTGTTTTCAAAAACTTCTTACAATGTTCGACAAGGCATGTTACAGAAATTAGCCAAAACCATGTGCTAGAATGCTACAAAATTTCCCCTTTTCTCTTCCTTAACACCATTAACATCCTTCAGGGCATGTTACAGAAATTAACCAAAACAATGTGATAGAATGCTACGAAATTTCGAGATAAGCACATAATATCACTGATATGTTATTTGCAGACGGCTTTCTCATATTTCTGAAATTCGATGAGCATGCCATCAAATGTCTCAACCTTATCCTTAAAGTTCTTTGAGAGATCTCCATGTTGTTCGTAAATAAAGAAAAATCCATTATACACTGCATGAACCTCTCAATGAGTGAGCACATTTTTGCATCAAGCACCCTTGGGTGGGGTATCAAGGATTTTCCCATCAATCATCTTGGGATTCCAATATCCCAAAGCTCTTAAAGAGGCTAGATTGGCTTCCTATTATCGAAATTTTTGAGAAAAAACTTTATGTTGGAAATCGAAAATGTTATATTTACCATCTTGTGTGTACCTCCTGAACTGATCTCTTATCCCAAAAGTTAATCACGTGATAGTTTCCCTCAAGCACTCCAAATATGTTGTCCTTGATATCGACAATATTATAAGGCGTTCTTTGTGGAGCGGAAATAATGAAGATATTTGTCATCCTAAAGTGAATAATGGGAACATATTTGTCACCAGAAAGGATATTTATCTCCTATCATCCCACGGTGTTTATGACGTAAACTCCATCGCAATTTCTGGCACATACCTTTTCATCCAAAACTTACTTTTTTCCTATGGTCTCTTAGTTGTAATAAAATACTTAGGATAAGTCATCCTTCCATAACCTCTCAACCACTAACGTGTGCCTACTTTGCCTTGCAGATGTTGAGACCTCTCCACATCTATTCATCAAATGCCCATTTATCATTAAAGTATTATCCATGCCTAATATTGCGTTTTTTGTGGGAGTTGGGAGGAATTTTTTGAGTTACAAAATTCACTCTCATATTCATCATCTTATTGGCAAATTTTTGCCAGGTGAGCATCAGCCTGGTGGTTGACTTGGAAGTAGCAGTTTTCGAGGATATTCCAAGGTACTTCCCATCAACTTACGAAAATTATGGACGCACTATTTCTGTTTGAGCACCTATCCTATAGTGTATTGTTGTATTAAAAATTGTATTTAGATTTTAATTGAAAAAACTATGTAATTACAATTGGAGTTAATTTGGTTTCAATTGGGAAACCAAATGGCTTGGAGGGAAAGTTGAGAATTCCCAAATTTGAAACATGGTAGAGTTTGGGTGAAAATTTAGTACTATACCTTGGAGCTCTAGACTTTTGGTGGACCTATATATGAGTTCACACCCCAAGCTCTTGTAGCAATAGTAGAGAGGAGGAATGGAGGACCACACGCGCGCACGTGCGCTCCGCTCCGTCTCCGGCTCGGGAGAGTCAATTCGAATCTTGATACTTTTGCTGCTGGTTTCATTTGGTAGTCGATTAAATTAATCACACGATTAATTTGGTAATTCGACTAAAATGGGAATCCAACTCACCATTACGGACGCGTTTATGGCCGCGATTTCGGTATCCGAAATGGCGCCCGTTAAGGGGCATTTTCGGAAATTAAAATGGTAACGCGCGTTAAGGCACGCGACCGTCTTTATATATCCTTCTCCTCATGCCGTGTTTTCTACACTCGCAAGAAAACTCCTCACGTCGTCTGGCTCTGTTTCTTTTGTTCTTCCTCTCACGGACGAACGTCTCTCTCTCTCTCTCTCTCTCTCTCTCTCGGCTGTAGTTCTTTGAGGTGCAATCGAGGACGATCCCGTTGGTGTACGCCGACGAACATCATGTACCGTCATATCCTAAGAGCGGATCGCCAATACCCTACGCACCGGTATTGTGGGGGCGATATCTTCTCTAAGGACAGTCCATTTCATGGACGCTTCGGTGACTTCTAATCTAATCTAGTCTTTATTTTGTTTGTCGCAATATGTTTATTACTTTACCCTTTCTGGATCACGCCCTTATTTATATTTCCTTTAATTTAATCGGTTCCTATTTGCATACTATAATCGGATAATGATTGGGAAACATATGATTAATATGATCTTAATCGGTATTGTTTCTCTGTTAATTCATTTGGATCCGTTGATTTAGTGTTTAATATGTGCACTGGTATTCCTGTTAACAACAATCTTAGAGAAGATATCCAGAACCTGTTTTAGAATAATGTCGGAAACGATGTTTAAATCGAGGGTAGATATGACGGGTATGCCTGAAAAATTCGGTGGTTAGAATTTTAAGCGTTGGCAACAACGTATGAAAATCTGGTTAACCACCATAGGATTAATCTTTATGGTTGAAACTGATTGTCCTACGGTAGAAAAAGAAAACCTCACATCCGATAGCTAGAAGGCGCAATCCGCGTGGAAAAAAACGCGATCGTATATGTCATGGTTGCATCCTGTTGGCGCTGTCCAACACGTTGTTTGACGTGTACTGTTCGTCTACGCAGACTGCGAAGGGGCTATGGGAAGATTTGGATCGGAAGTATAACATCAAAAACCTCGGTATTGAAAAGTACTCCGTGGTCAAATTCTTAAAGTTTTCCATGGTCGAAGGGAAGTCTGTTTCTGAACAGACACACGAGTTTTTACTCATGCTCCATGGTTTAGAAGATGCCGAAATGAAACTTCCAGAGATATTTCAAGTCATGTGCATCATAGAAAAATTCCCCAATTCTTGGGAAGACTTCGGTATGACCCTGAAATACAGAAAGAGGAAGATTTCTATGGATGACTTGATGGTGGCAATTGCCATAGAGGAGGAACACTTGAAACAAAAACCTGTGCTTCCTATTAATATTCAGGCTAAGGTCAATCTCATGACCTCGAAGGGCAAATATAAGAAGGGAAAGGGTCCTCATAACAATAAAATGAAATCAAAGGGCAAGATCCAGAAAAAGGCAAAGAATAAACTTTGCTGGCACTGTAATCAGGTTGGCCATTGGAAGAAGGACTGTCTGTCCTTGAAGGCTCAACCTAAGGCTGCAGACAGGAGTCCATAATTGAATATGATCACTATGGGACTCGTGGCTAGCGAGGGGTATGTCTCTGTAAAAACCTGAACTATACCATATCCATGATCCAAATGAGTGGCTCGTGGATACGGGGGCCAATGTAAATATCTGTTCTAACAGAACTTTGTTTTCTTCTTATCAGACTTGCAGTGGTGGGACTGTGAAGATGAGGAATGATTCTGCAGCCAGGGTGCTAGGGTCGGGACAAGTCAACTTGAGGTTCTCTTCGGGACGTGTCTGGACGTTGTAAAGGGTGCTGCATGTTACTGACATCAAGAAGAATGTTTTATCTGGCTCTATCTTAGTTAGGAATGGTTTTGAATTAAACTTTAAATGTAATAAAGTTGTCATTCTGAGATATGGCATTTTTTTTGGAAAAGGCTATTTGGAAGACTTTGATTTGTTATTTAGAAATAGATGTGATTCAGTAAACATTAATAAAATGAATGTTTTGAATTCTGAATGTTCTAATTCTGTGTCTCATGTTGTGAATAATCTAGAATCTTGTGATCTTTGGCATGGTTGATTGGGACATGTAAACTTAAATTCAATTAAAAGAATGATGAATTTAGAGTTGATCCGTAAACACACTATTGATAAAACTCGAAAATGTGAAATCTATGTGCAAGCGAAGAAACCTAGGAAATCTTTTCAGTTTGTCTCTAGAGATAGTGAGATCTTGGATCTAGTGCAAACAGATATCTGTGAGTTTAATGGTGTGTTGACCCGAGACAATAAGAAATACTTTATCACCTTTATATATGATGGCAGTAGATACTGCTATGTATATCTAATGAAAACCAAGGATGAAGCCTTAGAGAAATTTCTTATATTTAAGAATGAGGTTGAGACACAAATAGGAAAAGTGCTTAAACGCCTTAGGTCAGATAGAGGAGGTGAATATACCTCTAACTTATTTGATGAACAATGCAAATTGTTTGGCATAGTTCATGAAGTTACGGCCCCATATTCACCGCAATCAAATGGGATAGCAGAACAGAAAAATAGAACCTTAACGGATATGATCAATGCTCTCCTACAGAATTCTGGACTTCCAATCTATATGTGGGGAGAAGCCTTGAATACGGCTTGCCATATTCTGAATAGGGCCTCTAAAACATATGGAAAAGTGTGGGGCTGTCTCGCTAAAGTTTTAGTCCCAAAACACAAGAGAAAGAAATTTGGTCCTAAAACTGTTGATGCGGTCTTCTTAGGTTATTTGGAAAATAGCTATGCATATAGGTTCTTGGTGATTTGATCCGAGATACCAGTCATAGAAGTCAACACCATTGTTGAACTCCGTGATGTTACCTTCTTTGAGGATGTCTTCCCGTTGAAGATTGGGATTCCTCAGAATCTGATCATTGAGGGCGCCTCCACATCAGGATCTATTCCAGATCAAGTGGAAAGGATAACGAATATGGAGGTTCAGACTCAACCTGAACCCAGTGATCTTTCTGAAGAGATTGACCCAAGGAGGAGTAAAAGACCTCGTATAGCCAAGGATCTGGGTATCGACTTCGTTGTCTACCAGATCGAGGGTGATCCATCAAGTTACAAGGAAGCCATGGCTTCATCTGAAGCGAAACAATGGAAGGAAGCCATCAAATCTGAGATGGATTCCATTATGGCTAATGGAACTTGGGAGTTGGTTGATTTACCCAAAGGATGCTCTACCATTGGGTGCAAGTGGGTGTTTAGGAGAAAGCTTAGACCTGACGGATCAATTGAAAAGTACAAAGCCAGATTAGTTGTCAAGGGCTTTTAGGCAAAAGGAAGGTATCGATTATTTTAATACATATTCCCCTGTGACTAGGATGACCACAATCCGGATGCTCATAGCATTGGCATCTGTATATGATTTCTCTATTTACCAGATGGATGTGAAGACCGCCTTCTTGCATGCCGATCTTGAGGAAAATATCTATATGGATCAACCTGATGGGCTTGTGACTCCTGGGAATGAGGGAAGGGTTTGCAAGTTTGTCAAATCCCTTTACGGATTGAAACAAGCACCAAAGCAGTGGCATGAAAAGTTTGACAAAACTATTTTGTCATGTGGCTTTAAGGTTCATTAATCCGATAAGTGTGTCTATTCCAAAGTGAAAGGTGATGAGTGTATTGTCTTGTGCTTATGTGTTGATGACATATTGTTGTTCGGATCACATATGAGGATTATTAATGAGACTAAGGCATTCTTAAGTAGCAAGTTTGAGATGAAGGACATGTATGTTGCTGATGTGATCTTGGGTCTCAAACTGACAAGGTCAGTTGATGGGATTGTAGTTTCTCAATCTCACTATGTTGAGAAGGTATTTGAAAAGTTTGGATATCAAGATTGCAAAGCTGTAAGCACTCCTTTTGATTCATCCAAAACGCTGTTTAAGAATAAATGTGGAGTACTTGTAGCTCAGCTAAGGTATTCGCAAGAGATAGGAAGTTTAATGTATCTTGCAAATTGCAAGAGACATGATATTTCATTCTCGGTTGCAAAGGTGAGTAGATACACTAGTTGTCCTGACCGTACTCACTGGGAGGCTCTTAATCGAGTACTGAAGTACTTGAAGGAAACTATTTCCCTTAGTTTGCATTATGGTAGACATTCATCTGTGCTAGAAGGATACAGTGATGCAAGCTGGATAGGGAAAATAGAGGAGTCTGGGAGTAATGGTGTTATAGGATATGTACTTACCCTTGGAGGCGGTGCAGTCTCCTGAAGGTCTGTGAAGCAGACAATTCTAGCTCGATCCACTTTTGAGGCCGAGCTGTGTGCTTTGAACACCACTGACATTGAGGCTGAATGGCTAAGGGAGCTTCTTTCTGAAATTCCCATGGTAGGTCAACATGTTCCTGCGATCTCGGTACATTGTGATAATATGACCACAATTGCCAAGATCAAGAGTTCAAAGTTCAATCAGAAAATAAGGAGACACATACAAATCAGACTTAAGACGTTAAAGGAGTTGGTGTCTCGAGGAGTGTTGGCTGTGGATTTTGTTGGATCCAAAGACAACACGACAGAACCGTTGACTAAGGGACTTGATAGATCTTTAGTCCTAAAGTCTAGGCTTGGGATGGGACTGAGACCCATTGGGAGTTCTTTTACAGTAGCAACCCAACCTATCTGAGTGGAGATCCCACAAAGTAGGTTCAATGTGGTAATAACAAGCTATTTTGGAGAACTGGTAGGCATTCTAATCTTAATGCGAAAGCATGAGTGTCTTATCCTTGGAAACCTGAGTGTCGTTTAAGCTGCAAGTTTAGGAAGAGCGTAGGCTCTGAATGGGTTTAAGCCTTTGGGCAGGATGTTAGCAGTGCATCCTTGGAGAACGCCACCTATGTGAGTGTTACTGTGGGCCACAGTTAAAGGAAGAGGATCTTTCCTGAACACACTCATGAAACAGGATAAGGGTGCATGGCCTTTAAGAGCACCAACCCCTGAAGATTGTACCAAGATCAACGCTTTGTTGTTTCTACCGTATACTTTAACACCAAGGTCTGAAGTTCAAGACGTAGTTCACTTCGTTCCTGTTAAAGTTAAAGTAGTAAACTCAGGTAGAGGTTCAAATCGGAAGGTACCTTTACTGAAAGCAAAGTGTGGCAGCAGAAAGTTGTGTTTTAACTCTTTTTTATCTCGTTTTCAAATTGGTGAATTCGTGAGGGATTGATGTATTAAAAATTGTATTTAGATTTTAATTGGAAAATCTATGTAATTACAATTGGAGTTAATTTGGTTTTAATTGGAAAACCAAATGGCTTGGAGGGAAAGTTGGGAATTCCCAAATTTGAAACATGGTAAAGTTTGGGTGGAAGTTTAGTACCATACCTTGGAGCTCTATACTTTTGGTGGACCTATATGTGAGTCCACATCCTAAGCTCTTATAGCAATAGTAGAGAGGAGGAATGGAGGACCACACACGTGCACGCGCGCTCCGCTCCGGCTCCGGTTCGGGAGAGTCAATTCGGATCTCGATACTTTTGTTGCGGGTTTCATTTGGTAAGTCGATTAAATTAATCACACTTAATTTGGTAATTCGACTAAAATGGGAATCCAACTCGCCATTACGGATGCGTTTATGGCCGCGATTTCGGTATCCGAAATGGCGCCCGTTAAGGGGCGTTTTCGAAAATCGAAATGGTAACGCACGTTAGGGCATGCGACCGTCTTTATATATCCTTTCCCCCACGTGTTTTCTACACTTGCAAGAAAACTCCTCACACTGTCTGGCTCTGTTTCTTTTGTTCTTTCTCTCATGGACGAACGTCTCTCTCTCTCTCTATCTCTCTCTCTCGGATGCAGTTCTCTGAGGTACAATCGAGGACGATCCCGTTGGTGTGCGCCGATGAAGATCGTGTGCCGTCGTATCGTGGGAGCGGATTGCCAGTACCCTACGCATCGGTATTGTGGGGGCGATATCTTCTCTAAGGACAGTCCATTTCATGGACACTTCGGTGACTTCTAATCTTTATTTTATTTTGTTTGTCGCAATATGTTTATTGCTTTACCCTTTCTGGATTACGCCCTTATTTATATTTCCGTTCATTTAATCGGTTCTTGTTTGCATACTATAATCGGATAATGATTGGAAAACATATGATTAATATGATCTTAATCGGTATTGTTTCTCTGTTAATTCATTTGGATCCGTTGATTTACTGTTTAATATATGCTCGGTATTCCTATTAACAACATGTATCATGCTATAAACACAAATGCCATCCTCCCTAGGACAAACCCACTACTCGCTCACAACAATTCTTTTTTTCTTATCTTTTGCAGTTGTGCAATAAAAGACTTCATGAGCTTGCGTCTGCACATCGAGAGTGGATCCTCTGCTATGGTAATGTGTCTGTTATAATCGCTTGAGCTGCTCGATCTTGATCAAGCGGTTCATACGATTTTGCATGGTACATGTCCACAAAAAGTACAAAATCGTGTGAATCATTCGATAAAAATCAACCGGCTCAAACGGCTAATGCAGACTCTGCTGCACTTCACATTGCAGCATACGATCCATCTCCCTGCACACCCACTGTGTCAGTTTGCCTCAAAGAAATGACTTACTTCATCAGCGCCTTCCCGTGATCCAGAGTGCCTTCGCCTGTAGTTGTTCTGAACTTTGGGTTAAAGATAGTCTGTGTTGTTTTCGAGTAACTTCTGAACTTTTTTGTGCTGGTTTGGGGCATGAGGAGCTAAATTCCAGTTGTAGTAAATACTGGCCTCCTTAGGACTATGGTTGCTATTATTTGGTTTGCTCTTTGCTGAACTCTTGTAGGTTGCTCCCGTCGCCACAGTTTTTGATGGAATGAAGATAATCCTTTGTCGAAAAAAAATAAAAAAACACTACAAATAACCAAAATCTGTAAGGTACGCATAGTCCTGAATATAAGGCACAAGAACCGAACAAATAGTAGAAGAGCAAAATAATTTCAGATACGGCAACATATGAGGTATATGTATGTATATATAGATCCAACAACTAAACCATCGAAAAGGTCTTAGATGGTTATGTAGGACATATAAAGTGGCCAGCTGCATCACAGATAAGTTCGCTACAAGTCTAGCTGATGGATTAGTTTACTCAGCCATCGAAATGCTGGTCACAAGCAGGGAGATGACCTGTTCCTTCTTGAACTTGCTCGGAAATCCGAACCCGTCACCGTAACGGTTAGGCGTGGGTATTCAATCGGTTTGGGCTATTTGGTTCAAGTTGAATTCGATTTGGGTTGGAAAAATAGAACCCATCACTAAGTCGAATTACTTCGAGTTGAGCTATTCGGGTTATTGATTTGAGTCGATTGGGTTGGGTTAAAATCAAATTAATTGAATTGACTAAAGGTGAAATCTACCACTTAATAATCATGCAAATTACTTTTCCTAATTTAGCTTCAAGCTTACATGTCTAGAAATGCACATGGTTTAATGGGGATTTTAATGACTTATTTGTTTGTTAATAAGAAATAAATTACAATATAGCAACCGTCATTTACGTAATCACGTTCTTCAATTGGATTCAACTTTCCAACATGGCAACGTGCATTTAATTCGCATATGCCGACAAACTTATCAGGTTATTCCATTTCCAACATTTATCATTTATTAGTAAGTGAATAAATAGAATTAAATATCCCATATAATGGTATAAATTTGTGCACATATGCATGTGTATATATGTGTATAAATAAATATATTCTTACTAATTTTTGGTGGGGTCGGGTGGGTCTAAACCATGGGTCACCCATGTTATTTGTTTGGATTGATTAAGTGGGTCGGATGGATACTATCAAAACCATCACCAACCCAATACCCATATAAATAAAACGGTTTGGATCTAACCCGACCCGAAAATCTAAATAACTCAAATCCTTTGACCCATATCAAATGATTCGATTGGATTATTTTGTTTGAACCAAACAAAGCCCACCCCTAGTAACGGTCCATGCCATGCATTGTCCTTGTGAGGTTTATTACTCCTTCAACAAGGAAGTTCTTACCTTGTGATGACCTCGTCAAGCGCTCCCCATTGACCTTCTTCCACATCTATAACTCTTACTAAAGCTGTGTTTTTCACCCAGCTTTAGCCACGTGGCCTTCTTTCCTTTTTCCATGCATCTCTCATTTTCTATTCCTCCCATTCTCTCTCCTTTCACTGCCCACTCGGTCATTCCTGGTCCCTCTCTCTCCCTCTTTCTCTCTCTCCACTCATTCTCTCCCCCTTCCACCACCATAATCTCTCTCTCCTCCATTTCTCTTCCCTCCCTCTCGAATGACAATCTCTCTATTCCCTATACTCTCTCTCTATCTTTCTCCATTTCATCTTTTCCTCCCTCTCTCTCTCTCCTTCTCTCTCTCCCCTCTCTTCAACACGATCTCCTCCCTTGCTCCTTTCCTCTCCTCTCAATTTCTCTCCTTTCTCCAACTCCTCAAACACATGCATCTCTCTCTTCCTCTCTCCTCTTTTTCCTCTCTCCTCTAATATATTTATTAAATTAAAACTTATATATATAATATTTTTCCTTTATATTTATTATATTATTATATATATATTATATTTTTAAATTGAAAGTTATAAATCTCATATTTTTTCCTTTATGTTATTATATCAATATTTATATATACATATTTGTTTGTATCATTTATTTGTACTCTTACAATTAATTTTATCATATTTCATGGTAATGATATTGTGTTACTTAATTTAATAGTTTATTAATAATAAATATTTAAAAACTAAATATAAGAATCTTGATATATTAGTTTATAAATATATATATAGAAGTTCTGAGATTTTTTATTTAATATTTTGGAAAGAGTAGCATGTATGTACTGAGTTCCATTTTTACTTAAATAATTTTATGTTAACATAGATAAACATTAACCTATACTTAATTTTTATAAAATACTGAAATTTATACAAAAAGATATTATCATAATAAGAAAATATTAATATATGATATACAGATATATTATAATATATACATTGAATTCATGGTTATAATATTATAATATTGAAAGATACAAATTTACATAAGTTACACATTATTGTTTTGAAATTATGTGATCATTTTTCATTAGCATCTCCCAGTTGTAAGTATTTTATTTTTATTATAGTTTAATATACAACCATACAAAATTAATTTTATTGGTGTAGATGATAGCTTACATAACATTTGAATTCAGGAAAATTATCAAACAAAAATGTGTAATTGCATGGAATTTTATTTCCAATCATCAATCACTATCACTGTTAACTAATTCATATTGGAATTATATATATAGAAACAACAACATAAATAAAATATCGATATGAAAAAAATATATGAAAGATCATATTTGTATATTTTGCAAATATGATCTACTCGTACATTTATTATATGAATAATATGTCATTCTAATTTCTTCATTGTTTTAATGTTTTTCCAATATTAAAACTACTTCTTACCGTCACCACAAGCTATTTTGACTCTTTCCTTAACCATGTCTTATTTAGATGATGTATTTTTTTTCATTTTTATTTCATAATTTTACTCTTCTATTATAATATCCTTTGTAATTTATGATTACAAATTTAAAGTTTATATCTAATAATAATTATGCATATGAATCAGACATTTCATTATATTATATGTAAACATTATATTTGACATATCTTAGAGGTTTATTTAAGCTAAAATGTGACAATGGTCGTAATAAATTTACATAAACTAATTAATTACCAAGATAATTAAATAGTAATAATTTTATCGATTAGTTCAATACATATTACGTTAACAATACGTTCTTCGAAACTGCCGCGAAGCGCATGTACACACTAGTCTTGATTTTTAACCATGTTGTAGATGTACTTACGTGCCGCTTCCTCGGATGCGTTCTCATGGTGCATGCAACACCCAACAGCTTCTGTGATATCGCCTCTCTTGTCCTCCTACTGAATGAAGGGTCAATAAATAAATAAATGATTCATGCAGCAACATCGATCGCCATGTGGGAAGATGACATCAACTGAAGTAATTTTGCTTAGCACTGACGTGCCCATATCTCGACGAGATGACAAATGATGGAGTTGCAGCGAATGAGTTCAGGATAATTAGTAGCGAATGAGATAGGGATGTCCTTTTGAATGCTTTGGCTAGCGAGTATGCTTAGATTAGGTATCACCAATTAGTAGGCAATTGATATCCATCCATACTCTACGAATTCCTCAAATGTCGGGATGTAGTTGTTGTTGTATGCTTTGCATACAACAACTCACTACAATAGAGATCAATATCGTATTCTCTTTTAAGGAAACATGCTTCATTATCGCTCACTTTAAAATGAAAGTTTATAAAAGATCAATAGCATCATGTATAAAGTGTGTCAATCAGAACAAACCATCTTCCTAAAGCTCTGCAAGACGTCTATGCCTTTGTCTCTCATAACCTCGTAGACTATTTCATTCACATCATTGAACACCGCAAGGAAGCATGATTTTGTGTAACTCAGAAGGTGATGGATCGAACTTATTTCCCACCTAAATTGCAAATTGAGATGCTGTAAATGATTGGATCTTGGAACTACATATTATAATAAATAGAAATCTTCTCTTTTTATTGTAAAAGTGTGACATAGAATGACGCGCATACCCTTCATTGGCATGTGTGAAGAGTTCTAGTTTTGGCACGGTGCCATAAACATCATAAAGATCGCCAATTACGGTTAATATGCAAAGCATCTTATTGGCCTTCCTCTAAAATACCCAAATGATGGTTCATGTAACATCCCAATGATAAACAGACAAATCCCAACTACGCGATCCTTATAAATGGCATCTTCTATATCCACCATCTACAAAAAACAAAGTAAATGTGTGTTGAGATTTATCTTGTGAAGACTGATTGGTTGAATATACCGAGCTGGGTATCTGAGAGGGTCTGAAAATATCTTCACTAGAAATGTAGCAAAGATGGATTGTCGTTGAGGCAACCGCTCACGAATCCGCAATTCAAACAACAAGTACCCACAACATATAAATAATCGATGAATGACAAACATGTCAAGTATAATTTATTTATACTCTACGAACAAAGGTGTATAGCATGTAAGCATGTAGAGGTCGAACCACTGAGAGCAAACTAGGTAGCCTAATGATTATTGTTAATAAAAAATGAATCATGCACACAAATATCTCTTTTCTATGTGTATTTTTGGTTTTTAATTTTTAATTTTTTGATTGTTTGTAATTTCTTTTAAATTTGAATATTACATTATATATATGGGTTTATGAATATAACCATATAATATAGTGTATATAAGATACAAAATATATATATATATATTATAAATATACAAAATTTAAGAAATATAATCTATTTTACATTATATATCTTTTTTATTTTAAAATACTTATAAGGTATATAGAATAATTATAATAATAAAAACTATATATAGATACATATATAGGTATATACTACAAGGTAAAGTATCATAATTATAAATATAGTTAATGATAATCAAAATTTGCAAAATAAAATGTTTTGATTTTTTTTCATAATTTTCTAATGTTTTTGTAATTTTATATGTATTCTAGGATTTTGTATTTTTAAAGTAAACCAATCCCAAAACATGATTAAATAGGTAGGCCGAATTATTCTGGGTTTAAAACTAGTAAAGTCAAAAATTCCCAAACCTTTTTTATGTAATAATATATAAATAAAATTATCAAATAGAAATAAATCTTTTTGGAATGTTTGAGGAATTTTTGTATTTTTTAGCTTTTTGGATATTTTTATTTTTTTAATCATTTTCTTTTATATTTTTGGTATTCTTTGGTCTAAATCTATAAAATACTATAACAGACAATATTTATTGGAATTTTTTAAAAAGATTTGATAATTTTTAATTATTTTCTAAGTTAAATAGGGGCAAAATGTGATTTTTTAAATTTTAATAAATAGACAAATTGCACATAATGCAAAACAAAGTACATGTTGTGAAAGAATATTCATCCAGGTACATTGTCTTATTTTTGCATAATTTTTGGAGCACATATGATATTTATAAAAATTAACCAAACATGCATAAAATTGGAAAACTAGCAGGGATATTTTTGCAAATACTAAAAAGTTTACATGTATTCCAAAATCATAAAACAAATCCCAAAGAAATGTGCAATTTAACAACGACTACTCAAATTAAAAGCACGTGGCAGGGATAAATGCAAATACCAAAAGTTAAAGGTCCTCTATATAGTTTTTCCACAAAAGTTAACACTAAATATACAAAATTTTGGAATATTTATATATATACAGAAACCTGCTGAGGCTACGTGAGGTGAGCTGGCATGGAAATCAATGCAAATACATAAAAAGGTACAAGGCCTGATGGATCGAAGATTTCCAATGTTAAGAATCGTGGATTGTCGTTCGATAAATTATGAATGTGTCGTTTCGTTGTAGGCGGGAAATCATAATCGGTCAAGAAATAAGCATATGAAATTTTTGTCAATTTTAATCAATGTGATTTTATGTTTATTTTACTTGGCAAGTCCCAAGGTAGAACAGAAGGAGGCAAAGGAACAACCTAGAATTTTGTCTATCAAAGTTCGTACATGTTTTCGAGGCAGTCCTTTTTTATAATTTTTTAATACAATTAGGAATGCAAAATACAATTTTGGCCGATTTTAGGGACTAATAAGTAAATATCAAACAAACAACGTCCGAAAAATATGAAAATTAGCCAAGATGATAATTACGATGAAATGAATTCATTGTATTTTTTTGGAATTTTTGAATGCAAGATGAATTTTTTTTTAATGCAAATAAGGTTAATTTCAATATTTATATATAATAAATATTAAACCTAATTATTTTCAAGGGATAAAATTATCCAAGATCTATCACGAGCAGAAAAATCCTAAACCTCAAAAAATACAAGATTCAATACCTATTAAAAATTAAATGTTGAAATATGCAAAATGATTTTTACAAGGCAAATGACATATGCAAATGCAATTCTTTTTTGATACAATGTCACGTACAACTTCTATAATATGTGAATTTTTTGACAATTTTTAGAGCAACGATTAATTAGTTGTGAAATTCAGGGCACGAATTGGGCCAAAATATGCATTTTTTTACAAAATAAATAATTAATAATTAACCATTGATCAGAAAAATGTCAAACATATGCCAAGATGTAGAGAATTAAGTGACGAACAAAATATTATTTTTGGATAATAAAATAATGCAATGTAGAGGTCCAAAACTAATGGGGAACACAGGGTTATTTCCGCAATATTACAATAATTAGATGAAAATGCAGTGGACTATATTGTAATTACTGGAAAGCTGAGGGAACTTGTTGCAAGATTTCCCTAGGGTCACGTGCGAGGCACGTAACCTCTGGTTGGGGACTAATATGCAAATAGTGCAGACTCCTGGGGGTTCTTGCAATTTTCCCAAGGTCATGTGCAAACCACGTGACCCCTGGGGATGGCCGACGTCCTCCCCATGCGCATGTGCCTCGCACGTGCGTGGGGAGCCTCGGACCTCACGCCCGGTGGCTTGCTAGGATCGGCGGGACTCCGACATAGCTTCTGGCTGGCGAGTGATCACATCTGGACGGTGATGAAGGGCTTCTCCGGTCGATGTGTTGAGCTCGTGGAAGAGTCGAAGAAGTCGCGATGGTGGTCGAGGGGTTGTCGGGAGAGCAGAGCTCTGGTGGTTGGCCCCTTCAGTCTCTGATACGGGGATGAAGTCGAGGAAGAAGATGGCTGCTGGAGTCGACCCTGGAGGTAGTGGTGAAGTCGACTTCGTAGTTGTCGAAGTCGGTGGAAGCGGTGGAGATGATGTCGAAGCTGGTGAAGTAGATGCGATTGTTGATGAAGAAGCCGGCGTTGGCTCGACGACCGGAGTCAGATCAAGGCAGCAAGCACAGATGAAGGTCGCTGTGACGAGATGTGAAGTCTCAGATCTCGCCGCACCTTCGAGGAGGAGAGCAGGACACGGAGCTGTCACCTCCGGTGATGGAGCTCCCTCCCTTTGGCGATGAAATGTATACAGTTTATTTTTTTTGTATTTTTCGTTTATTTTTGTTAGTGATATGTACACAGTGGAGATGGTTTTGGGTCACTCAGAGTTAGCATGACTTAGTTAAAAATCAGGGAAGTTGGGCTATTTATAGGTCAATTTTGGCTGGGGTTTTTGGCTTCTTATTTTATGCAAAAATAAGTGATAAAATGCAATTCTTATCAAAAACATGCATGATTGCTAATTATGCAGAATAAATGAAGAAATGCCAATGATTTTGAAGGATTAGATCTTAATTAATGATATTTAGAGTGATGAATCTGAGATTCATCATCCCCCTATACTTAAAGCATGCTCGTCTATGAGCATAAAAAGGAAATGCCATGAGGTGAAATGAGATTGGGTTCCATACTAAGATCATGAACTGAAGGTGAAAATGGAACTAGACTCGGCCTTTGGATTATTAGTTTGGCGGAACTTCTGTGAGACTTAGGATTTTAAAATCAACAACCTTCAAGTTCTAGACATCATTGTTACAGTTTCGGCTCAGAAGTCATCTTAGATCAATCCTCTTCCCAAAGCATACCCTATGAACATTGAACAATCGACTCATGTGTGTGAAATAGCTCTTCCCATCCAGAATGTCGGACTACCATGCAAACCTCCTCTCCAGTAACTCGTCCTCAAGGAGTCAGGTATTTCCTTCTAAGGTCTGTCACGGTGTGTTCACAATCGAAATGAGGGAGAAGTTTGAAGAAGGAGAAAAGAACTAGAGGATGGCCAGTGTAATCACCTCTCCTTGTGAAGCTGGCCCGTGTAGCCGAGTCTCCACCAAGATCTGTAGGTTTTCTTTGAATCTTGGACCTTTTTGGCCAGATATTTATTTGGTAGTGGCTTCTTTGTATTTGGATTTTTGGTGGTTCTACTTTGATCTTGTTGTGCCCCTACGGATATAGAATCTTTTTATTTCCGTACATGTGTCGGGGTCTTAGAAAAAATTGTGCCCAGTCGTCCATCCCTTTTCCGAAGCTTTATTTCAACCCGTACTCCGGTCCTTAGATTTCCACGCTACCAGAAAAGAAACTCACACAGTCTTCCAACATCTCGTCTTAGTTGAGCTAAGTGCATAGTGCAAGAGTACAAATTAATTCCTTATTCCAGAGTTGTACCCAGAATGAAGAGACCATGTTAGACAATAAGAGTCAAACGCTGCACGTTGTCATGTTGAGCTTAAAGAATTAAGTCAAAGACATGAAGCTTCTAAAATCCTATTCCTCAGTGAAGTTCTCTGAAAATTAGGTGGATTAAGGTCAAGTCCAGACCACTCTCGGTTTCTGCTCATAACTTGGTTCAGAACCCAACAGCTTTTCACAGATGCAAATGAATGTAATGTTGAATGAAGTGCAGGTGTGTGAAATGCAGACACATTTTTTTGTGACTTTTGATATTTTTTTGTTTTTTTATGCAAGGGATTTGTTTATGCAAAATTGAATACGAAGACATTTTTTCAAAAATTTTGGGTTAGACACAGTCAGTGTTAGTAGCGAAACTCTTTTTCTTTTTCTCTTCTTTTTTTTTGAAATTAGTTATCCATCCCATAAATACATATAAACTTACGCGAAAGTATGAGATATGATTAAAATATTTACATAGTATATATATAGACTCCCCTTATACTTAGAGAGTGATGTGTCCTCATAGCACAAGAAGCGTAAAGAAGACATAGCTCGGGCTAAGCGTAAGAGAGTAAAAAAGAAAAAAAAGATAGATTGGCACGCCCCCTATACTTAGACTATGAACAGTCTAAGTATAGAAGAAGAGAGAAAGTAAGGTGGTCGGGATATGTGAATGAGGAGAGTATATACAGATGGGCATCAGTTCCCCTATACTTAGGCTCTGATCAACCTAAGTAAGGAAGAAAGATGGAAATGGAATGATCGTGAGAAGGAGTTTGATGAGAGAAATTGTATATACATATGGCATCGGTCCCCTCCTATACTTAGGCCTTGGCCTAAGTAGAGGAAGAAAATGTACAAGGAGACTGATGTGGTCGGGAGGGAGGGTGGGTAGCCGATGATTGAGGCGGTTTTCAGCCGATCTTTTTGTGAGCATGTGGTGGGAGATCGTAATGATGAGAAGGAGATGAAGCATATGATTCCCAACTACTATCAGTGCTGTCCTCAGATAAATCATGATGGATATTAGATAAAGCATATGAGTCAGATGAAAGGTAACCATCATCAGAATTATCCTCAGATGAATAGTATTTGAAAGTGGACACACTCCAGATATTCTTGTCTTTTTTTTTCTTCAGTTGTTTTCTCAGAATTCGTTCCTTCTTGGGATCAAGTGGTTTGTCCTCGGATGAATACTCTGAAGCAAAGGTCTCAGACAGTTCATAAGAAATAATTCCAGTGTATTTGATGAGAGCAGGAGCATCGACTTTGGATGAATAATAGTGAGGAACTAGAGTTGTCCAACGAGAATCGAAGTTTGGATCCTTGCGGAGATATGGTTTATGATTGCAGAACAGACTTCACTCATGTAGATTACCTTTTTCGGACCTGATGAGGGATCATCAGATGATTCCTCTTTCGGAAGGTCAAAGGTGACTTTCTTTTTTAATGAAGGAGTAGTCGTTTTGTTTCGTGAAGTTGTTGGTCCACTTGAGTCTTCAGATGTATAACCATTGGAATTCTTCTCCTTGGTCAGTGTTTGTCCTGTATGTTTGTTCTTAGTCTTCTTAATGTTGGTGCACTCCTGATTTGGGATGATTTGGTCAAGGTATTCAGAGTAGGTTGACCCAGGGTGCGACCATGCATTTGTCTCAGGATCATATAAGAAACATTCTTCTATTGTGAGATCTGCAGAAATTGAATTAGGGGGAGAGTCTCTGCATGTTCGTTCTCAATTGATTTGACATTCGAGCATTCCTGTGTCGAGTTGATGTGATCAAGGTAGTCAGAATAGGTTAACCCAAGGTGCGACCATGCATAAGTATCCGGATCATATGATTCATATATTTGATTTTCCATGGTGAGAGCAGCTGGGATTGGAGTAGGAGGGAGAGTCTCTAAACCAATAGTCTCATCAACAACCGCTATCTCAGGTGTAGCAACAGGGTAGGGCTCTTCTACCGCTTGATGGTTACGGCTGTTGAGGACTTCGTGGGTTACCTCAGAAAATCGTGGCTCCTAAAAGACTTGTTGAGATCGAAGTGCTTTCCATGCTTTAAAATTGTTTTCCCGAGTCTCCCACTCAATAATTGCCTTAGCCAAAGCTAAGAATGACTTTCCGAGAATAATTGGAGACTAGGTGAATTCTCCTTGATGCTCAATATCAATGATCGTGAAGTCTGCTTTGAGCGAAGCACCTTGGAATGTCATGATGACAGAAATGATTCCTATCGGTCACTTTAACGATCGGACAGCCAATTGAACGATCTCTCGTATCTTCCTGATAGGTCCGAGGTTGAGTTGTTTAAATGCAGAGGTCGAGAGGATATTAATTAGTGAGTCATCATCAATTCGAGCATGGGTGAAAATTACGTCTTTAATTCCACAGTCAAACCTGGACAACCGCTTCACTATGCGGCTCTTGGTTTTTCTCCTCAACACCAAGGAGGAGGCCATTGACAAGATATGTCTTTCAGTTTTTGTTCTTATCCTTCCCAACTTTTTCATCATTAACTTGTCCATTACAAATCCTTTAAGGTCGGGTAAGTGTTCAATGGCTTGTATCAAGGGAAGTTCAAAAAGCAATCTTTTCTCAAGTGCTTCCCGTAAATTAGGATCCAAATTCTTCATATCTTCTTCAGTTTCAATTTTTATGATTTTTTCTGGATTTTCGATTTTTTTGGTCTTTTTGAATATTTCTATTTTTTGGTATTTTCTGTATGGTGTGGTGATGTGGTGTTTTTCGTAGATGAGCAGGGACTTTGATGTTTCGAGTAAGAGTTAGAGGCATAGTCATTCCTAGGAGAGTAATAAGCAGAAGTGTCGCTGTCAGAGTCGTCCCTAGGGTGAACATATTCTCTAGGTTTTTGAATATACTCAGAATTTTCAACCTGAGATCCGATCTTCTCCTCATCCATTTTTATGTCTGAGATACCATAGAATGAAATTATTCGGCCGGTGAGTTTTCTAATTTTTTCCTCCGTTAATTCATACTTCTTATTTATCCTCGAAATGTCATCCTCAAAAATATGTTCATGACCAATCATGGGAGCAGTCGGGATGTGTTTTTACAGTTGAGATTCAGTCATTTCATCTTCCATTTTCCTGTTTGAGCTAAGAGGAGAGTCTCTTGGAATATCCAAAATATGATCGTTTTTTTCTGAAATTTTCTCCTCAAAATTATGGAAGGAGGCTGCTTAGTGGAAGGATTTTGCGGGAATCTATAGGTCTTGTACTCAGCATACCATGACTCAAGTATGCAATGTTGGTTTAAGTAGAGTTTACTTCCATGGTCATGATTGATTGTATCCTGAAATAATAGAGTCATACAGGGTTCTACAGGAATCGCAATCAAAAGGGATATTACAAGATAGATGTAATGCCCTACGAAAGCAGAAAGGAGAAAATGACAAAAGTAAGAATAATGTAAAGCTTAATGATGATGAGGATAGTGCTAACTTAATATTTGTTGCATATGCTTGAAGTAATTCCTAGGTTGTAGACTGAAGTACTTCATTTCATACCACTCCACAAAAACTTATCCTCCAAAATTATGTGAACGGTGATTTTGGATTTGTATCTGGTAGATGATAAATGCTGCAGCATAATAGAAAATGAAGACATTGGCATTTCCCAACCTAATGGTGGCTTCTTGAGATTGAAGAATGTTAAACACATACCCAGTCTAACAAGGGATATCATATCTATTGGTCAACCATAAGAAAATAGCATTGTGACATCATTTAATTCAGATTCATGGAAGATATCTAAAGAATCATTGATCCTTTCTCGACTAAGAAAGAAGGGACCCAATATATTGCACCAGGCTCATATGACAAGACAAATGTTGCATCCACTAGGTGTGATGATATACTCGCCATAGATGACTTAGTCATATAAGCGAAAAGTGAATGAAAATCATGCAGAAGAAGAAAAACTTGATATGATTGTAGAATGATGATCTAGACTTCTATAAAGATTGTATCTTTGGAAAATAAAAGAAAATAAATTTCACAAAAGACTGCAAGAAGCGAAAGACTGAAAGACCGGAGTTGGTTCATACAAACGTATGGAGTCCATCTCAGGTACCATCTCTTGGAGGATCTCGCTATTTTATTACTTTCATTAATGATACAACGAGAACATTATGAATTTGTTTTATCAAACACAAATACAATGTGTTTTACACCTTCAAGATGTGGAAGGCCTTAGTTGAGAATGAGACATGTTTAAAGTTGAAATGTCTCAAGTCAGACAATGAAGGGCGGAGGGAGATACTGCAATGAGGATTTTGAATTCTATTCAGTCAAGAACATGATCAAGAGATTGAAAATGATCCTAAGAAAGCTCCAGAATGGTGTTACTGAACGCATGAACATAACTATTCTATAGTGTGCGAGAAGCATGAGCTTAGATGCAGGTCTACCAAAGCGACATCAGGCTGATGTAGTGAATGCAACATCATACTTAATAAACCGAGTTCGATCTGTTGCATTAGATGGGAATCCTCCAGAATAAGCATGGGCAGGAAAGGAAGTAACACTTTCTCATTATGTTCTTTTGATGCATAACTTATGTTCACATTGAGCAGGAAGACAGAGAAAAGCTTGACCCAAAAGTAAGGAAGTGTACCTTTGTTGGCTATGGTACATATAACTATATATAAAGATTGTAGGATTTGGAGAATAAGAAGATACTTAGAAGCATTGATGTCGCATTCAATGAGTCTTTATTATACAAAGATGAATTGGCAAAAGGAAAGAAAGCTAGAGAACTAAATTCTGTGGAGTTTGATGAAACTGAAACTCTTGAACAAAGCATATCACAACCAAATGATGAAAGTGTGCAACCCATCCCACCAAATAATCTGCAAACCCAGTGCTACGAAAATCTTTCAGAATCAGCAAACACACCGTGGGGTATTCACCTTCCTTGAATTACGTATTACTGACTAATAATTGTGGGCATGAATGCTTTGATGATGCTATACAAGGTGAGACAAGGAATTTATGGGAGTTAGCCATGGATGATGAGATGAACTCTCACACAAGAAACATAATATGGGATTTAGTCCCACTATCAAAGGGAAAGAGGACTCTACACAACAGTTGGTTGTATAAGGTGAAGGAGGAAGCTGATGGTTCCATTAAATACAAGGTTCGGCTAGTGGCGAAGGACTTTCAGTAGGATGCAGGAGTTGATTTCACAAAATATCTTTGCACCTATTTAAAGGTCTCAACCATAAGAGCAGTATTGAGCATTGTTGCAACTGAGAACTTACATTTGGGGTAGTTGTATGTTAGGATATCATTTGTTCATGGATATCTTGAAGAGGACATCTACATGCAACAACCAACGGGTTATGTAGCTAATGGAAAAGAAGACATGACATGCAAGCTCAAAAAAGACTTTATGGATTGAAACATGCTCCAAGTCAATGGTACAAAAAGTTTGATGATTTCAGGACAAATAAAGGACTCAACAAGTGTCATGTTGGTCATTGTTGCTATTTCAAGAAGCTCGGTATGTATTACATCATTCTATTATTTTACGTAGATGACAAACTTGTTACATGATCTAGAAGGAAGAAATAGCAAATCTCAATACAATGTTGTCCAAGGAGTTTGAGATAAAGATCTAGATCCTGCAAAGAAAATCCTTGGAATGGAGATTAACAGAGACACGAAGAACATGAACCTGAGATTGTCTCGGTCAGATTACATCGACAAGGTACTTGAGAGGTTTAATATGAAAATGGAAAATCTACTCTAACAATTTTAGGGAGCCACTTCAAACTTTCAAAGGAGAAAGAACCTCCTATGAAGGAGTAGCATGAGTACACGCCAAAAGTACCCTACCAGTCTGTTGTTGGTTCGATGTACGTAATGGTTTGCACAAGACCAGGCATCTCCCATGCAGTGGGAGTTGTGAGTAGATTCATTGCGAATCCTGGAAAGAAATATTGGGAAGTTGTGAAGTGGATTCCATGATATCTGAGAGGTACAACTAACATGGCATTGTGTCATGGAAACACTGACATTCTTCGAGGTTTTATGGACTTTGATTTTGCAAGAGATGTCAATGGTAAGAAAAGCACACAGGATATGTCTTTACCCTAAAAAATGGAGTTTTTAGTTGGATCTCAAGATGCCAGAAAATAGTGACCATCTCCACCACAGATGCAGAATATGTGGTGGCAACAGAAGCTTGTAAGGAAATGATATGGTTGAAGGGTCTGATGAAAGAACTAAATAAAGAAAGTGATTATCGTCAACTATTCATCGAAAGTCAAAGTGCAATTCATCTTACAAAAAATTTTGTCTTTCGCTTGAGGACTATGCACATTGATATGAAGTACCACTTCATTCAGACACAACTAGAAGATGGACAATTTAAGTTGATGAAAATTCACACATTAGAAAATCATGCTGATATGTTCACAATGTCCGTAACGATGGAGAAGCTGAAGACATGTTTAGCTTCTATTGATCTTCAAGCATAAAAGACAAGAGAAAGTTCACACCAGGACTATTGAAAATATGGCATGTACCACAAATCATCCTTCAAGTGGGTGATTGTTGAGATTAATCTTGTGAAGACGGCTTGGCTGAATACTTGTGGAGAGCATTGCTAATGTGGCTGATCTCCCTCCTGTCTTCTGATTGTGTGAGAGTTGTGGGTGAGTTGTTTGATCTGTCTCCTGCATCCTGATTGGTCGAGAGTTGTTAGGTTAGATTGCTGAGATGTCCAATCCACCTCCTACATCATGATTGGTTGAGAGCTTATGGTCGGGATTGCTGAATATAATTGATATTCTTTTGTTGTAATATAAAAGGGGCCATGGAGCATCACATATTGTATCCAACATCAATCAAGCAATAATTGAAAGAGTTTGGTGTGAGCAAGTGTAGTAGGTACATTGCCGAATCAATATAACTCCTTGTCTTGTTTGATTATGTGCTTTCTTCTTCGGTTGCGGTTCTATTCGTGTGGTGCTTAATCGGATTCATACCCAACAATGTACATACACATCAAGAAACCAAGAGAAAACCAGTATATCATTCACTCTTATGATGTTAGTTAATTGACCTTGCAACATTGAGAACTTCTCTTCTATGAATGATTTGGATGACTAGAAAATCGAGCTTTGCTAGTTGGGGTATAGAAGGGATCAAGTCATTCTCCTTTGCATACATATCGAGGAACTAGCGATAATGTAACCTCGGCATCCTCCACAGCATGGGAATCTCCATGGCAAGCTTCACTTTCTCCTTCTCCTCTCATCTTTAAAATGTTGATTCTTCAAACGGTTGTTATGTATTTGAGTTGCCAATGCCTTCGCATTATCAATAACGAGCTCTCCATGTAAGCTTTAGTATGACACTTCATATAAACTTAGCACTCCTTTCATTTCATACTCGTTGAGATGTGGTATGAGTTCTCTGGAAACATCTGTAAATACAAAAAAAGTTAAAATGAAATAAAGGGCATTTTGATCCATCTAGCTCTCGCATATTACAGTTTTATATTTCCGGTATACTCAATGGAAATCCTCGTTTTTTTCCATTATCTTTAGCAGTTTTTCCCTCGAATATTTTACAACAACAATAAGAAAACAATCTCCCACGTTAAGTAGAGTGGGCTACATGGACTTTGTGCCTCCATTCAGATATATTTAAGATCATTCTCATACTTAGACCTAAATAACTAAGATCTCTTCGGATAGTTTTCTTCTAACACTCCCAAAGCATTCCTTGCCCTCTTTTAGCCTGCTCAACATCTAAAATATCTATTTTTCTAACCGGGCATCAACCGACCTCCTTCGTAAATGGCCAAACCATCTTAAACGATTCTCTCGTCTTATCCTTTATGTGAGCTATACTAACTCTCCTTCTAATCACATCATTCTAAATCATAGCATTTTCATTTCTACTACTATTAATCTATACACATGTCTATGATCCACTAGACAATGTTCAGATTCATAGAGCATAGTTGTAGGCTTCATAACTTATTTCTAATACTTTCCTTTAATTTTCAAAGGAATTTTCTTATGACATAAAATAGTTGAGGCTCCTCTCGACTTTAGCTAACTTGTACTTATTCTTGAGTATAACATCTCAAGTCATCATGTTGGGAAATAGATCTTAAGTATCTAAAAGAATCTTTCATGCAAATGTTATCTTCTCCATTCTTCACATCAATTCCTTCACTATTGTATCTATCAAATATGCACTCCATATGTTCACTATTTGCCCTACTTATAAGAAACCTTTTAGTCTTTAAGGAATATTTCCAAACCTCAAGCTTCATTTACTCCATCTCTAGTCTTTTCAACCTATTATCGACAAACAACATATACTAAGGTATTTCATCTTAAATGTGACTAGTCAACTCGTCGATAATTATTATAAAAAGAGATGGACTCAAAGTTGAACTTTGATGCAAATCCACAATGTTGTCAAAATAGTCAGTCTTCCTAGACAGGATCCTTACACAAGACGAATCCCCATTATACAATTTGAAATAGTTACTTTGGAAAATTTAGTTCCCATTTGAGGATTTCCATTCGATTTAAAGTAATTTATTATACACTTGTAGTTGCTAGGTTTCGATATATCAGTATCTTTTTTCACAATTATTTCTAAATATTTTCTAATTAAGTACTCTCAAAGCTAGGTGTTTCTGCTTATCAAGAATGTTATGTCCTTTATCCTCCTTTCCAACCGCCATAATCCCAAGCCTCCTAAACAATGTTGATACAACAAAGTAGGCCAATGGGAACAAATAACGTTATAGTTAATGGCATATCTTCAATAGTTAAATGTGTACCAATAAGAATAATTCTTTGCATAATTATCTTTGATTCTTTAAATCCGCAACCAATATAGTATTCATTTTTACAACATTTAGCAATAAATCATATTAAAATGATTATTTATTGTAGTTTTCTTTTTAATCATTATTAAATTAGCTACGATAAGTACAAGTTATACCAAAAGAATAGATGCATATGATCATTATATTAACCTTGAGAGATGAGCGTAGCATTTATTGTGACTAAACAGAACAAAATATAAATTTACAAATAACATCAGACAAAAATTATTGAAATTATTCATTAGGATAGGTCAATTTTGTTGTAGCATTAAAGATGTCGGTATATGTTAATCTCGCCTTCTTGCGCATATGTCATACAAAATAAGTCATTTGTACGTGAATATACAATTATTCTAACTTAGTATGAATCTTGAAGCATAAAGATTATGATCACCTTAATTATACGACAATAAAATAAGTTTATGCTGAACATTTTTTTAGATTCTGTCACTATATTGTCCATTGTCAAATATATCACAACAAATATTTGTTGTATTAAGAATTGTAATCAGATTTTAATTGGAAAATCTATGTAATTACAATTGAATTTAATTTGATTTCAATTGGAAAACCAAATGGCTTGGAAGGAAAGTTGGGAATTCTCAAATTTGAAACATGGAAAAGTTTGGGTGAAAGTTTAGTACCATACCTTGGAACTCTAAACTTTTGGTGGGCTTATATATGAGTTCACACCCCAAGCTCTTGTAGCAATAGTAGAGAGGAGGAATGGAGGACCACACATGCGCTCATGCACGCGCTCCGCTCTGTCTCCAGCTCGGGCCTGGGAGAGTCAATTCGGATCTTGATATTTTTGCTGCGGGTTTCATTTAGTAAGTCGATTAAATTAATCACACGATTAATTTGATAAGTCGACTAAAATGAGAATTCAACTCGTCATTATTGACGCGATTCTGACCGCAATTTCGGGATCCGAAATGACGTGCCCGTTGAGGGACATTTTCGGAAATCGAAAGGCACCACGTTAGGGCACGCGACCGTCTATATATATCCCTTCCCCCACGTCGTGTTTTCTACACTCGCAAGAAAAACTCTCATGCCGTCTTGGCTTTGTTCTGCTTCTTCCTCTCACGGACAAACATGCCTTCTCTTTCTCTCGGATGCAGTTCTCTAAGGTACATTTGAGGACGATCTCATCGGTGTGCACAGACGAAGATCGTGTGCCGTTGTATCCTGGGAGCGGATCGACAGTACCCTACGCTCCGGTATTGTGGGGGTGATATCCTCTCTGACGCTTCGACGATTTCTAATCTAATTTCTCTTTTATTTTGTTTGCTGCGATCCGTTTATTGCTTAACCTTTTTTGGATCTCGCCCGATTTTATGTTTCCTTTCACTTAATCGGTTCCTTTCTGCATTCTGTAATCGGATAGTGGATTGGAACTGCATGATATTAATATTGATAATCTGTAACGATTTTCTTTCAATTCATTTGGATCCTTGTAATTACTGTTTATTATATGCGGTAACGATCCTGTTTACAACAATCTTTACAACAATCTTAGAGTGGATATCTTGAATCATTTTTAAAATAATGTCGGAAACGATGTTTAAATCGAGGGTAGATATGACGGGTATGCATGAAAAATTTGGTGGTCAGAATTTCAAGCGTTGCCAACAACGCATGAAGATCTGGTTAACCACGACAGGATTAATTACTATGCTTGAAACTGATTGTTCTACGGTGGAAACGCAAAACCCCATACCCGATAGCCATAAGGCGCAATCCGCATGGAAGGAATGAGATCGTATATGTCATGGTTGCATCTTGTTTGCCCTGTCTAACACATTGTTTGACGTGTATTGTTCATCCACGCAGACTGGGAAGGGGCTATGGGAACAGTTGGATCGGAAGTATAACACCGAAGACCTTGGTATTGAGAAATACTCCGTGGCCAAGTTTTTGAAATTTTCCATGGTCGAAGGGAAGTCTGTTTCTGAACAGGCACGTGAGTTCTTACTCCTGCTCTATAGTTTAGAAGATGCCGAAATGAAACTTCCAGAGAAGTTTCAGGTCATGTGCATCATAGAAAAATTCCTCAAGTCTTGGGAAGACTTCGGTATGACCCTTAAACACAGGAAGGAGAAGATTTCTATGGATGACTTGATGGTGGCAATTGCCATAGAGGAGGAACACAGGAAACAAAAGCATGTGCTTCCTGTCGATATTCAGGTTAAGGTCAATCTCATGACCTCGGAGGGTAAAGATAAGAAGGGAAAGGGTGCTAATAACAATAAAATGAAACCAAAGGGCAAGATCCAGAAAAAGGCAAAGAATAAACCCTGCTGGCACTGTAATCAAATTGGCCATTGGAAGAAGGATTGTCTGTCCTTAAAGGCTCAACCTAAGCCTGCAGACGAGAATCAGCAAGTGAATATGATCACTATGGGACTCGGAGCTAGCGAGGGGTGTGTCTTTATAAAACCTGAACTATACCATATCCATGATTCAAATGAGTGGCTCGTGCATACGGGAGCTAATGTAAAACAATGTTCTGATAGAATTTTGTTTTCTTCTTATCAGACCTGCAGTGGTGGGACTGTGAAGATGGGGAACGATTCTGCATCCAGGGTGCTAGGATCAGGACAAGTCAACTTGAGGTTCTCCTCTGAACGTGTCTTGACGTTGCACGGGGTGTTGTATGTTTTTGACATCAAGAAGAATGTTTTATCTGACTCTATCTTAGTTAGAAATGGTTTTGAATTGAACTTTCAATATAATAAAGTTGTTATTATGAGACATGGCATTTTTTATGGAAAAGGCTATTTGGCATATTTTGATTTGTTATTTAGAATTAGATGTGATTCGGTAAACATTAATGAAATAAATGTTTTAAAAACTGAATGTTCTAATTTTGTGTCTCATGTTTGAATAATCTAAAATCTTGTGATCTGAGGCATGGTAGATTGGGACATGTAAACTTAAATTCAATTAAAAGAATGATGAATTTAGAGTTGACACCTAAATACACTATTGATAAAACTCAAAAATGTAAAATCTGTATGCAAGCTAAGACACCTAGGAAGTCTTTTCAGTCTGTCTCTAGAGATAGTGAGATCTTGGATCTAGTGCACACGGATATATGTGAGTTTAATGGTGTGTTGATCCGAGACAATAAGAAATACTTTATCACCTTTATAGATGATGGCAGTAGATACTGCTATGTATATCTAATGAAAACCAAGGATGAAGCTTTAGAGAAATTTCTTATATTTAAGAATGAGGCTGAGACACTAACATGAAAAGTGCTTAAACACCTTAGGTCAGATAGAGGAGGTGAATATACCTCTAACTTATTTGATGAACAATGCAAATTGTTTGGCATAGTTCATGAAATTACGACCCCCTATTCACCGCAATCAAATGCGATAGCAGAACGGAAAAATAGAACCTTAACTAACATGATCAATGCTCTCCTATAGAGTTCTGGACTTCCAACCTATATATGGAGAGAAGCCTTGAATACAGCTTGCCAAATTCTGAATAGGGTTCCTCCAAGGCATATGGAGAAGTGTCCTTTTGAACTTTGGAGAAATAGGAAACCGAGCTTAAGATATCTCAAAGTGAGGGGCTGTCTCGCTAAGGTTTTAGTCCCAGAACACAAGAGAAAGAAGCTTGATCCTAAAACTGTTGATGTGGTCTTCTTAGGTTACTTGGAAAATAGCTATGCATATAGGTTCTTGGTAATTCGGTTCGAAATACCAGGCACAGATGTCAACACCATTGTTGAACTTCGTGATGCTACCTTCTTTGAGGATGTCTTCCCACTGAAGACTAGGATTCCTCAGAATTTGACCATTGAGGACACCTCTACATCAGGATCTATTCCAGATCAAGTGGAAAGGATAACGAATGTGGGGGCTGAGACTCAACCTGAACCCAATGACCTTTCAGAAGAGGTTGATCTAAGGAGGAGTAAACGACCTCAGATAGCGAAGGATATGGATAGCGACTTTGTTGACTACCAGATCGAGGGTGATCCACCAAGTCACAAGGAAGCCATGGCTTCATCTGAAGAAAAAAAATGGAAGGAAGTCATCAAATCTGATATGGATTCCATTATGGATAATGAAACTTGGGAGTTGGTTTATTTACCCAAAGGATGCTCTACCATTGGGTGCAAGTGGGTGTTTAAGAGAAAGCTTAGGCCTGACGGATTAATTGAAAAGTACAAAGCCAGATTAGTTGCCAAGGGCTTTCGGCAAAAGGAAGGTATCGATTATTTTGATACCTATTCCCCTGTGACTAGGATGACCACAATTCGGATGCTCATAGCATTGGCGTCTGTATATGATCTCTCTATCCACCAGATGGATGTAAAGACCGCCTTCTTGCATCGCGATCTTGAGGAAGAGATTTATATGGATCAACCTGATGAACTTGTGACTCCTGCGAATGAGGGAAAGGTTTTCAAGCTCGTTAAATCCCTTTACAATTGAAATAAGCACCAAAGCAGTGGCATGAAAAATTTGACAAAACTATTTTTTCATGTGGCTTTAAGGTTCATGAATCCGATAAGTGTGTCTATTCCAAGGTGAAAGGTGATGAGTGCATTGTCTTGAGCCTCTATGTAGATGACATATTGTTGTTCAGATCACATATGAGGATTATTAATGAGACTAAAGCATTCTTAAGTAGCAAGTTTGAGATGAAGAACATGTGTATTGTTGATGTTATCTTGGGTCTCAAATTGACAAGGTCAGTTGATGGGATTGTAGTTTCTCAATCTCACTATGTTGAGAAGGTACTTGAGAAATTTGGATATCAAGATTGCAAAGCTGTAAGCACTCCTTTTGATTCATCCAGAATGTTGTTTAAGAATAAAAGTGGAGTACCTGTAGTTCAACTAAGGTATTCACAAGTGATAGAAAGTTAATGTATCTTGCAAATTGCACGAGACCTGATATTTCATTCTCGGTTGCAAAGCTGAGTATATACACTAGCTGTCCTGACCGTACTCACTGGGAGGCTCTGGATCAAATACTGAAGTACTTGAAGGGAACTATTTCCCTTAGTTTGTATTATGGTAGACATCCATCTGTACTAGAAGGATATAGTGATGCAAGCTGGATAGGGAAATAGAGGAGTCTAGGAGTAATGGTGTTACTGGGTATGTATTTACCCTTGGAGGCGGTGCAGTCTCCTAGAGGTCTGTGAAGCAGACCATTCTAGCTCGATCCACCTTTGAGGCTGAGTTGTGTGCTTTGGACACCACTGGAATTGAGGCAGAATGGCTAAGGGAACTTCTGTCTAAAATTTTCATGGTAGGTCAGCCAGTTCCTACGATCCCGGTACATTGTGATAATATGACCACAATTACCAAGATCAAGAGTTCAAAGTTCAATCAGAAAATAAGGAGACACATACAAATCAGACTTAAGACGTTAAGGGATTTGGTGTCTCGAGGGTGTTGGCTGTGGATTTTGTTGGATCCAAAGACAACACGGTAGATCCGTTGACTAAGGGATTTGATAGATCTTTAATCCTAAAGTCTAGGCTTGGGATGGATATGAGACCCATTGGGAGTTTCTTTACAGTAGCAACTGACAAACCGCAAATTCAGCCCTTTAATAATTTTGAATTAACACTTAGGATGTCATTGCAGTCGGGCTGAACTGGGTCTATCAAAAACCATCTAATTGATTGTCAAGAGAATCAGACGATCGTATTTTTATTTTACTTGGTAAGAAACCATGGTTGAACTCAGGGACGTGATCCTCTCTCGTGATTATTCGGACTTTCATTCATTGATTAAGTGTCGAGTTAGAGCTTAATAGGTCAATACAGGCATGAAAATAAAACAATGCATCAAACAAACACAAAACATGCATTTTTTTTAAATTTTTAATCATGCAAATAAACGAGATGCTATGCAAAAATAATACGCCCTAGATCAGAATAAAAATGATGAGAAAATTTAACACTGAGTCAATTTCGGGATTAATTTGAGTGACAAGCTTGATGGACGGATTGAACAAGGCAAAATCTTAAGCAAGAAAGACACCTGGCTACTAAAATAATACATCAAAATTAATGTGTCCAAAATAAGAAATGAGCCTGCCATTAGAATATCATCAAACAAGCTTCTAAATGAAAATGAAATCAACTGAAACAGAATTACGATGCTCAAGATATGCAATAAAGAAGACAAGGGCATAACTGAAAGAAAACATGAAAGATAACTACAAACTGGTCCCTGGGAGGGACTAAAATGCAAATATAAGAATGATAGGGACCTTCCCTGTAAATAGCCCACATGCACAGGGGTATTTTTGTAATTATGAAAACCCGCGGGAGATATATTGCCAAATACCCACTGTACACGTGCGATGCATGTAATTCAGGACCTATCTGTAAAAGTGAAGATTTCAATGGGCATATCTGCAATTTGCCAAGATGGCACATGCTATGCACGTGCTTCTCCAGGTTCGGGTAGACTCGGAGGCTCGGAGTAGGCTCGAACAGCTTCGGCTCAGGCTTGGGAGCTGGTTCTGGTTGGATGCTGGCTCTGAAGCTCCGAGCCCAAAGGTTCGGAGTTGATCTGCCTTTGACGCGTGGCCTGTCGTGTACCATTGGATTGTTAGGATCCAATGGTGGCTGGAGGATCCGCTGTTTGGCGACGTGGCTGATCGTAAACCGTCAGATCTCAAGGATACAACGGTACCTGGAGGTGGCGAGAGTTGGCAACGTGGAAACGTTGGCATCGTTGGATGTGCTCCTGAGAGGAGCATCCAACGGTTTCTGCACCTTCATCTCCAGCTGCAGCTGGCAGCAGAATCCGAGCTCAGGCAAAAGAGACCAAGCTCCACCGCTTTCCTCTGATGTCGGTGAAGCTCCCCAGCCGCGCTCAACCACCTGGAGATCATCCTTGAAGCTTGGTCGAGCTGCTGTGGTGTCTTGAAGTGTCTGGCGAAGCAAGGATGCAGGAGGCGAGCTTGGCGAAAGAGCTCCGACGAAAGCTCCGACTACTGAAGGCTTCGAATACCTGCATTGCTAATTCCTACGTTCCTCTGCGTACAGGTGAGTTAGCGTGCGGGTGAATGTTGTGAGGTTCCACGCGGGCGAAGGGAAAAAGGAACCGGAGTTCCTCCGCCGGAGAGGGAGGAGGAGATGGGTCAAAGGTGATCAGAGGCGGAGAAATGCGAGGAGATAGTCTGTGATGTGCGCGAAGGAGGAGGATGTGCGGTGAAGCTCGGAAGAGGGTTAATGGGGGACAAAAATGGGTGTAGCATCCTAATTAATTACGAGAAGACAGAGATAAAATCACAAGATAATCGAAGGAGCTTACCTGAGTTATGGCGGGGCGAAGGCGGCTTGGGCTGAGTACCAAAGGCACTCCGGTCATCGCTGGACCTCCTCAGCCAAGGGAGGCAGCTTGGCAGGGCGGAGCCACCGCGATCCTAGCCTATCATGGCCAGGGGTCAACACCGGGAACTCTCGCCGTCATGGCACCTTGATAGAGCCTCCCCCTGTCACGGGGAGGAAGAGAGGGCTAGGTGGAAGCCCCTCGTAAAGGTGGACGGATGTGGCAGGCGGGGGAGAGGGGATATTTGAAGGTCGAGGTTCGGTGGTTCAGGTGGTGACCGCCGTGGTTTATGTGGGAGATCTGGCGTGAGTGGAGAAGGATCGCGGATGGCGTGACCGTTCGCGAGGGTCGTGGATGATGGGGTAAGGCCATGGACTATTGAGATCATGGAGAGAATGGTCAGAGACGCAGGGGAAAAAGGAAGGGGCGAAGGTGGTTTGCGAAGTGTGGAGAACGTGCGATAGAGGGGGACCGGAGATTGACGACGAAGGTCAACCGTTGGATTTTGAATTTTATGATCCAATGGTTGAGAAGAAGGCACCATCGAGCGTCTGCGATCTGATCGAGGGTGGCATGATTGGAGGGTGTACAAGGCGCCACGGGTCATTCTGTAGACGCAGCGCTAGCGGGAGGTGGAGATCGCTTCTGGAGGATGATCGGAGGGTCGAGGATAGTTGCGGGATTATGTGGTAGATATTTGAGCTCCAGACGATGATCGAACGGCGGAGGATGCGACGCGTGGCGAAAGGAGATAATGGCGCTAGCGGATGGCGGTGATGAGATCAAGACTTCGATCGAATGGTGGAGATCGCAATGATGATGGTCGGTGGCGATTTAAAGAGGCAAAGGCAAGATCGTATGGCTCACATAGTGCCACGTGGTAGGTTCTGGAAGAGGCACTAGCGGGCAGTGAGGATGGACTCAGGAGAACGATCGGACGACTGAATCATGGGGATAGCTAGACCGTTGGATTAAGAAGAGATCCAACGGCCGAAAGAGAGAGTGGCAAAGGCAAGGGCACCGGGCCACGTGGCTCAACCAGAACGGGCCATGTGGCCCAATCAGATTATTCAGAGTTAGAAGTTGACTTTTGAAGGGTCAAATGGCTGAATTTGAGAAAACTCAAAAACATGAACGCTGTAGATCTTGACGAGATATACAAGTTTCATGTTGACCAAAAACGGAGATGAGGTCATTTGAAGACACCAAATATTTTTGAGGGTATTTTTAAGGTTAAAAATACCACAATTTTTAATTTTGTCATTTTTTTGTGATTTTTAATTTATTCAAGACTTTGATAATTACAGGACTTTATCTGATTTTTATTGACACATATTTAAGCAAGGGAGTTTAAAATAAGCAAATTATGATGATGAAATCGAGTTTCATCACCCCCCCTATACTTAAACTATGCTCGTCTCGAGCATCTAGAAAATGAATGAATTGTATTAATCCCCTTGTACAGGTGAGTACAGGATCCAATCTGTTCAAGTCAACTCAACTTTAGAGGTCCAAAATTCTAGAGCTCAACTTAGCCTTAATCAAGAGGCACCCAATTCCTCTAATTCTCCAGACTCTCTCTGATGTACATATAGACTAAGGGTATGACATTTAGTGTTGACTGCGTTCCCGAGAGTAGAGTCAAAACTTCACCCAAGGTCTTGGTCCAAGAAATTCTCCTAAGGATCCAATCCTCAACACTAGGGAATAAATCAAATCTTGCATCCAGTACATCGTCTCTTTAACTGTCAGACTTAGAAATGTAGATGGATGTACAGTAATGGAGTACATGGGATTGTGTCATTTATTCTCTCCCTCTCATTGGAACAAGAATTCTCTCTAGTGCCTTTTTACGCAACACAATTTTTTTGGTGTTGATCAGTGCGTCCGTCAAGAGAATTTGGAGCCGTCTGCACTTGTTTTCCTGGGAATACATCGGGGTGTATCTTTTTTGAGTACCTATCGTACCTTCGACACCCAGACTTGTAGCATTTACGATGCAGGGCCCTTTTTTGGTGCAAGCCCGACTCCTGGTCCTAATAGCGGTGGTCCAAGTGGACACTTTTGAAATTGTTGGGAGCGCTCACCTTTGGTGGAAGCTCTTTGATATTTGACTTTGTAAAATAAGAGCTTTTCTTTGACATTTCCTTGATTTATAGTATTTTTGTCTATCTCCTCTGCTTTTACCAAGAGTTGGCGCACACTGATCAACATTTTTTTATTTATTTCACACCCTGGTACTTAGGTCAATGTCAAGAGATTAGTATAAGAACCAAGTTCTCATACTGGCTAAAACTGCTAACACTCAGGTTTCATGAAGCCTTCAAAGATTTTATCCCATCCTCGAGCATCATTAGATCAAGCCAGACTTGAATCCCCCGTCCCAATCCCTCAAGTGAAGAGTGAAGTCATCTCATCAAAACCGCAGTCATGCATGTGATGTGCTGATCATATTTTTAATGGTCTGAGACTAAGCACGAAATATAGCATGCAAATCTAGAGATCTAGGGGAATGTGGATGATTAAGTCTAAGACCCTGATGGCTAAGGCTGGTTAACCTAAAATCTCAAGACCTCATAAATCACGCTTCCTTGAACATTTCAGATCCTGGGTGGAAGTGTGAAAGTAGAAGATTAATCCAACTCCTTCATTCAAAAACACACACATTTTTTTACTTCAAGAGATAATAGGACTGCCTAAACTCAATTAAGTAGATGCATCTGCATTCAGCCAGTATGGGTGTAAGTACAGGCCGGAGCCCGTTGCTTGAGGACGGGGCCTTACGCGATGTCCTTTAAAACACCCAATCTGCTAAGGGCGGATCCTCACTGAACGCGTCTACTTATTTGGGCTTAGTAGTCACTAATGACTCTTGAAAGTCTTTTTAATTTTTCTCATTATTATGGATTCTTGATAATAGGTTAGAACACAGGTTAGACTCAATTTTCCTTGAAAAGAGATTTCAATATTAAGTCACACAAATAAAGATTTTCAAAACATTTTCAAAAGATTTTCCAAAACAAGAGACACTCATTTTTCAAATCATTTTCAAAAATATTTTTATAAAAATAGCGTAACATAATATAGCAAAGCCGTGAAAAACCACTGAGTCCACTTAGTTCAAAGAATTTTTACTTTTAGCCAAAAAGTTTTAAATTTTTCAAATTTTTCAGATTTTAGCTAAAGTGCGTATATTGTATACATGGTATACCCCCCCTATACTTAAACTTTGCTATATCCTCATAGCACTAGATGATACAAGTCCATAGGTCTATTTAAATATAGAGAAATATACAAGAACTAAGGAGGGCTCCCCCTATACTTAGGTTAGACATAACCTATGTATAAAGGTAAGGAAAGATGAGTGGAGAAATCACAGGGATCGAGTTCCCCCATACTTAGGCTGAGAGTAGCCTAAGTATAAAGATGGAGTTTTGATGATGGGAGGGATCCGAGGTGAACGAAGAAGAAGGATGGATATACAAGTGAGTGGATGAATATGCGGAGATTAATGGAGTGAATAAGGCTCAGGGAGGGTTTTGGAGCAAACATGGCTCAATCAAACATGCAAGACCCTTCAATTTTACCAACTCACACATGAGACCAACCGAGGTTGGTTTATTATCTTGTCGGTTTTATTGGTGATTAAAACATTTTAACTTTACGCGGGAAAAAAGTATCAAGTAAAATCAATGCATAAACGAGGGTGTTGCTCTCCCAAAACGACATTTTACTCCATTTTAGGTTGACTTGCAATTAACAGTCCCAGTTGTTTAAGGTTGTCACTGAATTAAGGTGAGCACATAAATCAAGCAATCATCGTCTACCATTCATTCCCATTTTCCATTAACCTAGGTGATCAAGCTAGGAAGGGAAGCCGAGAAAAATCACGTAACTGATAAAAACCATAATCTAGGTTAAGCGACGAAACATGCAGTGACTTTGGCGAAAATACCTAGAAAACTTGGACTGTTTTAAAACCAAAATCATGTATGCAAGTCGATCAAAAAGCCGCACCTAACATGCTTCTATTAGCGGAGAAAAATCTCTTTTAGATTTGGCTAAGTGAGGCGATGCTACGTGCGTCTTTATTTATAGTGTGTCCTACCTACGAACAAGCACATAAAAATCAAAATGATAAAAGAAACTCGAAGAGCCGCGTGCCTGGTCCTAGGTCGACACTCAAGTGGGGACGATCCCCACACAACCACATTCGATTACAATCGCGAGTCTTCGATCGAAGACCGCTGTAAATGACGATTATTACATGATAAAATGTTATCCAAAATGACACATTTTTTCTTTTTTTCTATTTGCTCCAAGCATGCTCCTGCGGCTCCTCGCAGCGGGAAACACCAGTTCCTCGCCTCCTTGAATGATCAAAGGCCCTGCCACAGAAACAAAGGTTAGAGATCAAATAAAAAAGGAAAATTTTGTAATGCAAATTAGATGAACAAGTTAACCTATAAATGAAACACATAATTAAATAAATAAAATTCCAAATAATACAAGAAACGAGCCATATCCCCGGCAACGGCGTCATTTGACAAACCGCAAATTCAACCCTTTAATAATGTTGAATTAACACTTAAGATGTCATTGCAGTCGGGCTGAATTGGGTCTATCAAAAACCATCTAATTGATATGTCAAGAGAATCAGACGGTCGTATTTTTATTTTACTTGGTAAGAAACCAAGGTCGAACTCAGGGACACGAGCCTCTCTCGTGATTATTCCGACTTTCATTCATTGATTAAATGTCGAGTTAGAGCTTAATAGGTCAATACAAGCATGAAAATAAAACAATGCATCAAACAAATATAAAACGTGCATTTTTTTTAAATTTTTAATCATGCAAATAGATGAGATGCTACGTAAAAATAATACGCCCTAGATCAGAATAAAAATGATGAGCAAATTTAACAATGAGTCAATTTCGAGATTAATTTGAGAGACAAGCTTGATGGATGGATTGAACAAGGCAAAATCTTAAGCAAGAAATACACCTGGCTACTAAAATAATACATCAAAATTAATGTGGCCAAAATAAGAAATGAGCCTTCCATTAGAAAGATCATCAAACAAGCTCCTAAATGAAACTGAAATCGATTGAAACAGAGTTACGATGCTCAAGAATGCAATAAAGAAGACAAGGGCATAAATGAAAGAAAACATGAAAGATAATTATAAACAGGTCCCTAGAAGGGACTAAAATGCAAATACAAGAAAGATAGGGACCTTCCCTGTAAATAGCCCACATACACAGGGGTATTTTTGCAATTATGAAAACCCGCATGAGATATATTGCAAAATACCCACTATACACGTACGCTGCATGTAATTCAGGACCTGTCTGTAAAAATGACGATTTCAGTGGGCCTCTCTGCAATTTGCCCAGATGGCACGTGCTACGCACGTGCTTCTCCAGGTTCGGGTAGACTCGGAGGCTCGGAGTAGGCTTGGGCAGCTTCAGCTAGGTTCGGCTCAGGCTTGGGAGCTGATTCTGGTTCGATGCAGGCTCGGAAGCTCCGAGCCCAAAGGTTCCGATGTTGAGGCTCGGAGTTGATCTGGCTTTGACGCGTGGCATGTCGTATACCATTGGATTGTTAGGATCCAACGGTGGTTGGAGGATCCGCTGTTTGGCGACGTGGCTGATCATAAACCGTCAGATCTCAAGTATCCAACGGTACCTGGAGGTGGCGAGAGTTGGCGACGTGGAAACCCCAGAACCGTTGGATGTGCTCCTGAGAGGAGCATCCAACGGTTTCTGCACCTTCATCTCCAGCTGCAGCTGGCGGCGGAATTCGAGCTCAGGCAAAAGAGCCCAAGCTCTGCCGCTTTCCTCTGATGTTGGTGAAGCTCCCCAGCCGCGCTCAACCACCTGGAGATCATCCTTGAAGCTTGGTCGAGCAGCTGGGGCATCTTGAAGTGTCTGGCGAAGCAAGGATGCGAGAGGTGAGCTTGGCGAAAGAGCTCTGGCGAAAGCTCCGACTACTGAAGGCTTCGAATACCTGCATTGCTAATTCCAACGTTCCTCTACGTGCAGGTGAGTTAGCGTGCGGGTGAATGTTGTGAGGTTCCAGGCGGGCGAAGGGAAAAAGGAACCGGAGCTCCTCCGCCGGAGAGTGTGGAGGAGATGGGTCGGAGGTGATCAGAGGCGGAGAAATGTGAGGAGATAGTTTGTGATGTGCGCGAAGGAGGAGGATGTTCGGTGAAGCTTGGAAGAGGATTAATGGGGACGAAGATGGGTGTAGCATCCTAATTAATTACCAAAAGACAGAGATAAAATCACAAGAGAATCGAAGGAGCTTACCTGAGCTATGGCGGGGCGAAGGCGGCTTGGGCTGAGGGCCAAAGGCACTCCGGTTATCGCTGGACCTCCTCAGCCAAGGGAGGCAGCTTGGCGGGGCGGAGCCACCGCGATCCTGGCCTATCATGGCTAGGGGTCAACACCTGGAACTCTCGTCATCATGGCGCCTCGATCGAGCCTCTGATGATCATCAAATTCACCTCTTTAATATTGATGAATTGTAGTATAGGAGGCGAATTTCGGTTGATCAAAATATCACAAACTTTGAATGTTGTGGAGTATTTTTACTTGGCAAGTGTACCAAGGTCGAACACAGGGAACTGTGATTTTTAGTTGCGTGGTCTTAAATCAAATTAAATAATTAATTAATGTTCGCTTAATTTTTGCGTGGATGAAATATACAATGCAATGATGGAGATGCAAAGAAAATAAACAGAGACTATTATGCCCAGGATCTATGAATTATACAATTCAAGCCTCAATGAAATTCATCAATTAATTTCTCAAGCAGGTAATCACAGATCGAAAGATATTGATACCAAGAAAGATTAATCAACTCCACGTTACAGGACAATAGATTTATCAATGTATATTCATGTCTAAGATTCAATGTAAATTGACTTCTCTAAGTAATAGTCGATCAACCAACTAGAGAGTCAAAAATATTGGTCCTCGGTTTAACCCCTGTAAAGATTAAATTATTAGGAATAATCAACAATAAACACAAGAGGCTAATCAAATTGAAATCCTCAACCGAACTCCTGCAACAGAGTTATCGTTAATTTCTCAAGCATTAATGTGTCAAAGTTGAGCCTGCATGTCAAGTGAGATCCTCGAATAATAATACTCAGTAAACAACCTCAGATCTGTTGACAAATTATGCTAAGTGATAGAGAATGAAAATAGCTTCAAAATGACATATTATACGCTAAAATCGGAGTCCGTATGAAAAGATATATTAAAATGAAAATTTAGGGAGTAAAATGTAAATAAAATAAATTTTTCTTGCAAAGAGGTCCCTGGAGGGACTTATCTGTAATTTTCGAAAGTCGGAGGGGCTCCTCTGCAATTTACCGACTGGCGGGGCTACTTTTGTAATATCTGAAATAAGCAGGGGCTTTTGTGCAATTTTTCCAGCTGCGCACGTGCAACTCACGTGTGCCTGGAGCTTCGGTGGGCGCAGCTGAGGCTCGGGCTTCCGAGCCTGAGGTTCGGATGTCTAGCCTCAAGCGCGGAGATGAAGCAGAGGCTCGGGCGACCAAGCCTATGGTTCAGGGGCGGGTTCGGGGTCCCGAGCCTCGAGGCTCGGCTGGGGCGCTGGCTGAGGCACGTGGCGGCTCGAGGACCGTCGGATCAAGGGCTATTTGCTCGATCCGACGGCAACTGGTCGTGGCGAGGGCGGAGGCTCGGCCTGAGCGGAGGCGACGGGTGAGCGTCGTGCGCGGAGGACGAAGGCGGGTCTCGGGCTTGGCCGACACACGGTCGAGCGACGAGAGGTCGTCGGGGATTCGGACTGGCGGTGCGGAGTGTACGGAGGAGCTAGATCTCGGAGTCGGTGTAGGCCGAGCGGCTGGTGGCGGTGCGGAGTGTAGGAGGAGCTCGGCCGAGGTCGGCGGAGGCGGAAGCCGTCGATGGAGACGAAGCAGCCGAAGCACGGGGCTGTGGTCGGGCGAAGGAGGTGAAGCGGTGAGGCGAGGTGTGGAGGCGGTGTACCTGCAACGGAGATCAAAAACAAAATGGGGTTATGTGTCGAGATCGCCTGGGAAGTGTGGAGAGGCCAATGCCTCTTCGATCTTTGCTTCAAGGAGTCGGCGATGGAGCTCCGAGCTCTGCAGAACAGCGATGGCTTTCTGCAACAAGGAGTAAGTCCCCTGGATCACGCCGATGGCTTGAAGATGGCACGGAGGGCTACTGTCACTAGCCCTTGCGATGAGCTCAAAAATGGCGGATGATCGGAGCTGCTGACGAGGAGGTGTTTTTATAGGTGGATGATCGGAGGGTCGTTACGCGGAGGGGCTTAATGGCTGGCCTCGTAACGGCAGGCGGTGGAGGTTATGGAGGAGGAACGGGGGGGTCGTGGTAACGGCTGGAGGAAGGTGGAAGAGGTCACGTGCTAGGCACGTGACCTGGGGGCGGCAGTGGAGGGAGAGCAAGTGGGGTGCCACGTGGCACGCCCAGGAGCTGCCACGTGGCACCCCCAAAAAAATTTCAACTTTTAATGATGGATAAGAAATAGAAGAGACCTCGGATCAAAAAATTTCCTTCACGAAAGTTGCTCGTCTCGACGAGATCTACAACTTTCATGAAGGATCCAGGAGCAAAAAAGGTCACTTGTGAGAAGTGGTATTTTTGGTGGCTTTCCATGTGTATAGAAAACCGATTTTTGGAGTTTTGTAATTGTTTGGTATTTTTTAGAGAGGATAAAAATCTAGAAAAAATACTATAAAATACAAGAAAATTATTTACACACTAAACTGATTTTTTGTATTTTTAATAAATAAAAAATAGGAAAATAAATTAGAAGTAAGAAATACACAAGTTTTGTACAGATCGACAACGGACACTTGGACTTTGTCAGTTTCTTTGATTTCAGTTTTAATTTGGATTTAGATTTTTGTGTCGCTTAATAAAACTTCCATTAAAGAACAATAATGAAGAAGAAATAAAATTAACAAGGTTAATTATGTACATAAAAACTTAGGTCAAAAATAGCAAAAAGTCAAACTGCGCAAAAGAGGCCCAAAACCCAACTTTCACATATGAGCTCCGAATTTTACGAAATTGATCTTGTTTTGAAGGTATTTGAAAATGGAGTACTTTAAAAGTAAGTAGACCAAAATAGGACACTGTATGTGGGAGATATGCTCATTTTAGTCCGTCAGATGTGAAATTAGACTTTGGGATTATTTAACACTTATTGGAGTTAGTAATTTTTTTGTATTTTTTATTTAATAAGGTTAGTAATCTATACAATGAGGTTGGAGTTAATCTGAGTTAGGATGAATTAATTAAAAATGTAAGAAGTTAGCCGCTTTTTGGGCTAATTTACACTTGGGATTTTTAATGCAATTATACATGATGAAATGCAGATATTATTTACACATGTATGAATGCTAATAATGCTCTATTAATGATTAATTACAAGTGAATGATGGGGAACAGAGCCTAAATGACCAATTTTAGCATGATGAATACGAGATTCATCATATCCCTATACTTAAACTATGCTCGTCCCCGAGCATTAATGAATGAATGGCTTAGTTGAAAACATCCCTAACTGTGCATGTGAATTTTCAAGGCTCAATTCATAGAAGACCCTTAAGTTGAGTGATCCTAAAATTCTGGGTTCAACCAAGCTTTAATCAAAAGGAACCCAACTTCTCTAATTTTCAAACTCTCTGTTTGTAGATATAGTATAAGGATATGATTCTTAGTGTACTGCATTCATGAGAGTCAAGTCGAGACATCACCCAAAGTTCCAATCCAAGAGACTCTCCTCTATACGTAATCCTCAACACTAGGGAATAAGTCTATTCTTTCTTCAGTCAACCGTCTCATTAGTTTGTCAGACTTGAAAGAGTACATGGACAGCCAGATTCTGGAGGGCATAGGATTGTGTCTAATTTTCTCTCCCTCACATTGGAATAAAGTGCCTCTCGAGTGTCTTTTTACTTAACACATGTAAATTTTACTATTGTTGATCAATGTGTCCGTCAAGAGAGTTGGAGTCGTCTGCACTTGTTTTTCTGGGAGTACACCGTGTTGGTGTGTCTCTTTTGAGTATCTAAGATACCTTCGACACCCAGACTTGTAGCATTTACGATGCAGAGCCCTTTTTTGGTGTTAGCCTCCAAGTGGACACTTTGAAAATGTTCGGGAGCGCTCGCCATTGGTGGAAGCTCATTTATAATTTGACTTGGATAATAGAGCTTTTCTTTGACATTTCATTTTCTTGGCTAGCTCCACTACTTTTACCAAAAGTTGGCGCACACTGATAAACAACTTTCATTAAGTTTCAACACACCCTGGCACTTAGGTCAGTATCAAAAAGATAGCATATGAACTTGTTCACATACTAGCTAGGATTTTGCTGACATTTAGGTTTTCTGAAGCCTTTATTATCCCATCCTCGAGCATCATTAGATCGGATCTAAACTCAAATCTCTAGTCTTAGTTCCTCAAGTGATATCTCAACTCATCTCATCAATCATGCAGTTGTGGAAGTGATTTGTGCTGATCATATTCTTTGAAGGTAGAGATGAAGAGTGCAATATAGCGCTCAAATCTTTCAAACTAGGGAAGTGTGGATTATTAAGTTCAAAAACCCTAAGGACTAAGGCAGACTAACTCAGACTCTCAAGATCTCAGAAATCAAGTGTCCTAAAAAATCCTCAAGCCTTGAGTGATAGTGAATTCATGAAATGCTTGATGAAATGCAAGACCATGATTGAAAAAAAAGTATATGCGAAAAGGTTTTTTTTGTTTTTTTTTGTTTTTTTTTGTTTTTTTTTGAAAAACAAGTATTATACACACAATAAACACTACTTGTACCCTTCCCGATGTTAGATAAAAACGATTAAAGTGCGAGCTATGGATAAAGTAGGTAAAATATATACAAACACACCCCCCTATACTTATCTTGTGCTATGTCCTCATGGCACAAAGTGAAATGTTGACATAGCTCGTACTCAGTATAGATGGGTTAAAAAGAAGAGAAGTGAGGTATAAACAATGGTATCGGTCCCCCTATACTTAGGCTCAGGTCTGCCTGAGTATAATCGGATAATTACATATGGGAAATCGGGTAGATTTGCGGATGTACAAGATCAAGGAGGTTTGCGACAGACCTTCTTGCGGGAGTGTGAAGGGAGATAGTATGGAGATGTGGAGAGTGATGAAGAGGGGGCCGATGAAGAAGACCAGCCATCGTCAGAGTCGTCCTCAAGAGAATAGTAGTCGTTTGCAAAGGATCTCCAACTTTTGTCGATCATAGGTAAGTGCCCTTGGATCAGAGATGTACCTATTGCACTTATCTGATGAACCACATCAGGACCGGACAAGGACTCTTCGGAAATCTCCTTGTGTCCAAGGTCAAAGGTGACTTTCTTGGTCAGTTTGTTTCCTTGGGAAGTTTTGGGAGGAAGTTGGACAGTCTTCATCTCCCTGTCTTGAGTAACCGATGTGGCATTCGTGAGTTCCTCATCAGATGAATCCCCATAAAAGTCGACCAATTCTTGAAGGGTCATGCACTGCTTTGGTCGAGGGAGATTGTTCCTGGTGATTTTGTGGTTTATGGCTGGGGGTATTGATGTCACTTTCGGATGATCATGAATTTTGGTGACATCGGATGTTTCCGTAGTCGGTTCCTTATATGGTTCAAGTATCTCATGAATTACTGCCGACTCAAAGATTGGACCACTCAAATAATCGTGTTGATCCTCAATAATATGGTCCAATTCCTCGTAAGCTCCAAAATCATGATTTTTCCTAGGAGCAGTGATAGGGTGGTGAGAATCTGAAGTTTGTCCAACTGTTAGTCTTTAAGGTGACTCTCCTAGTGGTTGTATCAGTGTGTCCTGCGGAGATGTCTGATAATGTGAAATATTTATCTCCTGATCATAACTGTTGGTTTCAAGTTGGTTTTCCTCAGAGCAGGATGTGTCATTGGGGATTTGTTCATTGTGGTCCGAGTTCGGGAACTTGATTTCCTGAGTCTCGCAATCGACGATCGCCTTAGCGAAGGCTAAGAACAGCTTTCCTAAAATGATAGGAGACTCAGACATTCTTCCGGGGTGCTCAATGTCAAGGACAATAAAGTCCACTTTATGATCTTTACTCCGAAAATTTATGACGACAGAAATGATCCTCCGCGGTCTTTTGGTAGATCGATCAGGTAATTGAACGATCACCCTAGTCTTTTTGAGTTGTCCGAGTTTGAGTTGGTTAAAGACAGACTTGGGGAGGATGTTTAATGTTGAGTCGTCGTCTAATCGAACATGAGTGAATGTAGAATCCTCAATTTCACATCTGATCCGAGTCAACCGCTTGACTTTGCGGCTTTTGATTTTATGATTCATCACCAAAGAGCTAGCCATAGATATGAGTGATATCCAGTCCTGGATCGTTTCTTGCCCATCTTTTTGGGGTTCAGTCGACTCTTCACAAATCTCTTAAGATCGGGCACATATTCTATGGCTTTGATCCATGGAAGTTCTAAGATCATACTTTTGCAAAATGCTTCCATTTCAGAATTGTACAATTTTTTTGAATTTTCAAATTTTCCGATTTTTTTGGTATTTTCTGTAATATGGTCAGTAGAAAAGTCAGAGGTCAGTGGTGGTTTTGTCTGATTGTGAGTCACATGATGATCTAGTGGTTCGCATGGTGGTGGCCTCACTTCTTCTGAATTTTGCATAGACTGGATGAGATCGTATATTCGCTTTGTTAAAGTGTATGCTCTATGATTAATCCGAGCAATCTCATCCTCAAACATCTCATGACTAGTGATTGAATAATCATTCTCCATGAGTCGTGATTCTGGCATGTATCCTCGAGGAGAGTATTGATTATTCACATACATTATGGTCTGGTCATGAGTTGAATTTCCTTGACCTCAGTTTTCTCATTGATTGTCGAAGGAAAATTGACTGTACTCAAGAGGATAGTCATCTTGAGTAGGGGATGGCTCCATAGGTTGTGAGATCATAGTAACCGGAAATCGTGCTCTGTTGTCAATATCGGTCACTATGTTGTTCATCCTCGATTCTGGTCTCTCTCTCATGTCCATAAGATTGTCAGAATGTGAGAGAGGATTATTCCAAGAAGAAGTGTGATCATAAGATGGGATGTATGGGCGGGAAGATAATGATGGCTGAGGGGAACTTGATCTGAAGATCAGGTTCCCCTGAGGAGTATGAGAAGAAGGGTATCGGGACATGGTCGTGGAGATCGGGAAAGAAGACCATTGTGCCGACATCTTCAAAAGAGGGATGGAATGATTAGCGAACCACGATTTGCTTGCGATTGCAAGGTCTTTGACGCACACAAATCAAACACAAAACAAACACGTTGATTCACCCACTCAACACTGGCGAAGGCACGTTAGGGTTCGGCCGCTTATCTTTTCAATTTTAGTTTAATGACAAAACAATCTTAAAGATTAAGCGGAGTTATTAGGTACCGAAATATTTCACAAAGACTGTCCTGAGTTCGTACAACTAGTTGCACCTACTCTCAGCCAGTATAGGTGTAAGTACGGACCGTTTAAACGGCTACCCGTGTTACTTGAGGACGGAGCCTTCCGTGGTGTCCTCTAAACCACCCACTCTGCTAAGGGAAGTTGGACCGTAAAACGGCTACCCGAGACCCTCACTGAAAAGTAGCTAATTATTTTTAAAAACAGTAGTCTTTGTGAATTTTCTCAGTTTTGGCTCTATCCAAAGTGTGTGTTCTAATCCTGACAAACAATGAGTGGGTTTCTCTCCACCAGACACAGGTTAATTTTATATCAGTTTATTTACAGTCGCCTTGATTATCAATCCCGGTTTTAAGTTAAGGTTATCACTGTAGTTTATGTGAGCACAAAAATTCACGCCTAACGAACAGTCCCAATTCCTTTAAATCCTAAGTTGTAAAACTTTGAGAAAGGAGGATCGGAAAAGCCGATGCAAACGTAAATCAATGACACATGCTTAAGAGAATGACTTACAGTGACTCCTCCCGTTCTTCATGCGGGATGCAAGACAAGGAATTTAAATTACACTAAATAATATGCACAGATGAAAGACGCCCTAAGCAGATAGTTCTATTAGCAGGAAGAATTGATTTAAAAATTTGGCTAATGTTGAACGATCTCTAGTGCATATAGTTAGTGAATGTATGGCCTAAGAGTTACGAGCACAATCAAATAATTCTAATCTAGCATATGTGCTCCTAAGTTCTACGTCAAGTCACAGAGAGTCCAGTCCTGAATATTACAAATTAACAGGGTACAAGGAGAGAGGGACCCTGTGAATAATGTAGAAATTTAAACCTATACTAAGATCTCTCTCATAAAAATCAAAATTCAATCTTCCTTGCAGATCCTTGATGAATATCCAAAATTCCGCTCCCAGAAGGCTGCAAAGAGAGAAATTGCGGTTAATATATAAAGTAAGAGAGAAATGCAGAATAAAATGCAAAAAAATGACACAAAAATTAAGTTTACAAAAATTAATTACAAAAAATGATTCAAAACCCCAAAAATGCACCATTCCCCGGTAACGGTGCCATTTGATGATCGTCAAATTCACCTCTTTAATGTTGATGAATTGTAGTATAGAAGGAGAATTTCGGTTGATCAAAATATCACAAACTTTGAATGTTGTGGAGTATTTTTACTTGGCAAGTGTACTAAGGTCGATCACAGGGAACGATGATTTTTAGTTGCGTGGTCTTAAATCAAATTAAATAATTAATTAATGTTCGCTTAATTTCTGTGTGGATGAAATATACAATGCAATGATGGAGATGCAAAGAAAATAAACAGAGACTATTATGCCCAGGATCTATGAATTATACAATTCAAGCCTCAATGAAATTCGTCAATTAATTTCTCAAGCAGGTAATCACAGATCGAAAGATATTGATACCAAGAAAGATCAATCAACTCCACGTTACAAGACAATAGATATATCAATGTATATTCATGTCTAAGATTCAATGTAAATTGACTTCTCCAAGTATTAGTCGATCAACCAACTAGAGAGTCAAAAATATTGGTCCTCGATTTAACCCATGTAAAGATTAAATTATTGGGAATAATCAACAATAAACACAAGAGGTTAATCAAATTGAAATCCTCAACCGAATTCCTGCAACAGATTTATCGTTAATTTCTCAAGCATCAATATGTTAAAGTTGAGCATGCATGTCAAATGAGATCCTCGAATAATAATACTCAGTAAAAACCTCAGATCTGTTCACAAATTATGCTAAGTGATAGAGAATGAAAATAGCTTCAAAATGACATATTATACGCTAAAATCAGAGTCCGTATGAAAAAGATATTCTAAAATGAAATTTCAGGGACTAAAATGTAAGTAAAATAAAGTTTTTCTAGCAAAGAGATCCCTGGAGGGTCTTATCCATAATTTCCGAAAGTCGGAGGGGGCTCATCTGCAATTTACCCACTAGCGGGGGTACTTTTGCAATATCTGAAACAAGCAGGGGCTTTTGTGCAATTTTTCCAGTTGTGCACGTGCAACGCACGTGCGCCTGGAGCTTCGGTGGGTGCAGCTGAGGCACGGGTATCCGAGCCTGAGGTTCGATGTCTAGCCTCAGGCGCGGAGACGAAGCAGAGGCTCGGGCGACCAAGCCTATGGTTCGGGGGCGGGTTCGGGCTCCCGAGCAGCGAGGCTCGGCTGGGGAGATGGCTGAGGCGTGTGGCGGCTCGAGGGCCGTCGGATCAAGGGCTATTTACTCGATCCGACAGCAACTGGTCGTGGCGAGGGCGGAGGCTCGGCCTGAGCGGAGGAGACGGGCGAGCGCCGTACGCAGCGGACGAAGGCGGGTCTCGGGCTCGGCCGACACAGGCCGAGCGACGAGAGGTCACCGGGGATTCGGACTAGCGGTGCGGAGTGTACGGAGTAGCTGGAGCTCGGAGGTTGTGTAGGCCGAGCGGCTGGTGGCGGTGCGGAGTGTAGTAGGCGAAGCGGCCGAAGCACGGGGTTGTGGCCAGGCGGAGGCGGTGGAGCAGTGAGGCGAGGTGTGGAGGCGGTGTACCTACAACGGAGATCAAAAAAATGGGGTTATGTGTCGAGATCGGCTGGGAAGTGTGGAGTGGCCAACGCCTCTTCAATCTTTGCTTCAAGGAGTCGGCGATGGAGCTCCGAGCTATGCAGAACAGCGATGGCGTTCTGCAATAGGGAGTAAGTCCCCTGGATCACGTCGATGGCTTGAAGATGGCACAGAGGGCTATTGTCACTAGCCCTTGCGATGAGCTCAAAAATGGCGGATGATCAGAGCTGCTGACGAGGAGGTGTTTTTATAGGAGGATGATCGGAGGGCCGTTACACGGAGGGGCTTAATGGCCGGCCTCGTAACGGCCAGCGGCGGAGGTTATGGAGGAGGAACGGGGGGGTCGTGGTAACGGCTGGAGGAAGGTGGAAGAGGTCACGTGCTAGGCACGTGACCTAGGGCGGCAGTGGAGGGAGAGCAAGTGGGGGTGCCACGTGGCATGCCCTGGAGCTGCCACGTGGCACCCCCAAAAAAATTCAACTTTTAACGATGGAGAAGAAGTAGAAGATGACCTTGGATCAAAAAATTTCCTTTACAAAGTTGCTCGTCTCGACGAGATCTACAACTTTCATGAAGGACCCTGGAGCAAAAGAGGTCACCTGTGAGAAGTGGTATTTTTGGTGGCTTTCCATGTGTATAGAAAACCGATTTTTGGAGTTTTGTAATTTTTTTGGTATTTTTTAGAGAGGATAAAAATCTAAAAAATGCTATAAAATACAAGAAAATTAATTACACACTAAACTGATTTTTTTGTATTTTTAATAAATAAAAAATAGGGAAATAAATTAGAAGTAAGAAACACACGAGTTTTGTACAGACCGACAACAGACACTTCGACTTTGTCAATTTCTTTGATTTCAGTTTTAATCTGGATTTGGATTTTTGTGTCGCTTAATAAAACTTCCATCAAAGAACAATAATGAAGAAGAAATAAAATTAACAAGGTTAATTATGTACATAAAAACTTAGGTCAAAAATAGCAAAAAGTCAAACTGCGCAAAAGAGGCCCAAAACCCAACTTTCACATATGAGCTCCGAATTTTATGAAATTGGTCTTGTTTTGAAGGTATTTGAAAATGGAGTACTTTAAAAGTGAGTAGACCAAAATAGGACACTGTATGTGGGAGATATGCTCATTTTAGGCCGTCAGATGTGAAATTAGACTTTGGGATTATTTGACACTTACTGGGGTTAGTAATTTTTTTATATTTTTTTATTTAATAAGGTTAGTAATATCTATACAATGGAGGTAGTATGGGGTTAATCTGAGTTAGGATGAATTAATTAAAAATGTGAGAAGTTAGCGGCTTTTTGGGCTAATTTACACTTGGGATTTTTAATGCAATTATGCATGATGAAATGCAGATATTATTTACATATATATGAATGCTAATAATGCTCTATTAATGATTAATTACAAGTGAATGATGGGGAACAGAGCCTAAATGTCCAATTTTAGCATGATGAATACGAGATTCATCAGCCTCCCCCGGTCACGGGGAGGAAGAGAGGGCTGGGCGGAAGCCCCTCGTAAAGGTGGACGGATGTGGCAGGCGGGGGAGAGGGGCCATTTGAAGGTCGAGGTTCGGCGGTTCAGGTGGTGGCCGTCGTGGTTTATGTGGGAGATCTGGCGTGAGTGGAGGAGGATCGTGGATGGCGTGAGCGTCCGCGAGGGTCGTGGATAATGGGGGAAGGTCGTGGGCTACTGTGATCGTGGAGAGAATAGCTGGAGACGCGGGGGAAAAAGGAAGGGCGAAGGTGGTTTGCGAAGTGTGGAGATCATGCGATAGAGGGGGACCGGAGGTTGACGACGAAGGTAAACCGTTAGATTTTACGATCCAACGGTTGAGAAGAAGGCGCCATCGAGCGGCTGCGATCTGATCGAGGGTGGCATGATCGAAGGGCGTACAAGGCGCCACATGTCGTGTTGTAGACGCAGCGCTAGCGGGCAGTGGAGATCGCTTCTGGAGGATGATCGGAGGGTCGAGGACAGTTGCAGGATTATGTGGTTGAGATTTGAGCTCCAGACGATGATCGGACGACGGAGGATGCGACGCGTGGCAAAAGGAGATACTGGCGCTAGCGGATGGCAGTGATGAGATCAAGACTTCGATCGAACGGTGGATATCAGAGCGATGATGGTCAGTGGCGATTTAAAGAGGCAAAGGCGAGATCATATGGCTCACAGAGTGCCACGTGGTGGGTTCTGGAAGAGGCGCCAGCGGGCGGTGAGGATGGACTCAGGAGAACGATCGGACGACTAGAATCATGGGGATAGCTAGACCGTTGGATCAAGAAGAGATCCAACAGCCGAAAGAGAAGCGGCAAAGGCAAGGGCACCGGGCCACGTGGCTCAACCAGAACGGGCCATGTGGCCCAATCAGATTATTCAGAGTTAGAAGTTGACTTTTGAAGGGTCAAATGGCCGAATTTGAGAAACTCAAAACACGAAAGTTATAGATCTTGATGAGATCTACAAGTTTCATGTTGATCAAAAATGGAGATGAGGTCATTTGAAGATGCCAAATATTTTTTAGGGTATTTTGAAGGCTAAAAATACCACAATTTTTAATTTTGTCATTTTTTGTGATATAATTTATTCAAGACTCTGATAACTACAGGACTTTATCTGATTTTTATTGACACATATATAATCAAGGGGGTTTAAAATAAGCAAATTATGATGATGAAACCGAGTTTCATCAACAACCCAACCTATCTGAGTGGAGATCCCACGAAGTAGGTTCAATGTGGTAATAACAAGATGTTTGGAGAATTGGTTGGCACTCTAATCTTAATGCGTATGCATAAGTGTCTTATCCCTGGAAGCCTGAGTGCCACTTAAGCTGCAAGTTTAGGAAGAACGTAGGATCTGAATGGGTTCAAGCCTTTGGGCAAGATGTTAGCAGTGCATCCTTGGAGAATGTCACCTATGTGAGTGTTACTGTGGCCGCAGTTAAAAGAAGAGGGTATTTCCTGAATACGCTCATGAAACAAGATAAGGGTGCATGGCCTTTAAGAGCACCAACCCTGAAGATTGTACTAAGAATAACGCTTTGTTGTTTCTACCGTATACTTTAACACCAAGGTCTGAAGTTCAAGACGTAGTTCACTTCGTTCCTGTTAAAGTGAAAATAGTAAACTCAGGCAGAGGTTCAAACCGGAACGTACCTTTACTGAAAGCAAAGTGTGGCAGTCGAAAGTTGTATTTTAACTCTCTTTGAATTTCTTTTTCAAATTGGTGAATTCGTGGGGGATTGTTGTATTAAGAATTGTAATTAGATTTTGATTGGAAGAATCTATGTAATTACAATTGAAGTTAACTAGAATTTAATTGGAAAACTAAATGGCTTGGAGGGAAAGTTGGGAATTTTCAAATTTGAAACATGGAAAAATTTGGATGGAAGTTTAATACCATACCTTGGAGCTCTAAACTTTTGGTGGGCTTATATATGAGTTCACACCCCAAGCTCTTGTAGCAATAGTAGAGAGGAGGAATGGAGGACCACACACGCGCATGCGCTCCGCTTCGTCTCGGGCTCGGGCTCGGGAGAGTCAATTCGGATCTCGGATCTCGATACTTTTGCTGCGAGTTTCATTTGGTAAGTCGATTAAATTAATTACATGATTAATTTGGTAAGTCGACTAAAATGGGAATTCAACTCGTCATTATGGATGCGATTCTGACCGTGATTTTGGGATCCGAAGAAATGCGTCCGTTGAGGGGCGTTTTCAGAAATCGAAAGGCATTGCGCTAGGGCACGCGACCGTCTATATATATATATATATCCCTTCCCCCACGTCGTGTTTTCTACATTCGTAAGAAAAACTCTCACGTCGTCTTGGCTTTGTTTTGGTTCTTCCTCTCACAGACAAACATGCCTTCTCTTTCTCTCGGCTATAATTTTCTATAGTACATTTGAGGATGATCTCATCGGTGTGCGCAGACAAAGACCGTGTGTCGTCGTATCTTGGGAGCGGATCGCCAGTACCCTACATACCGGTATTATGGGGATGATATCCTCTCTAAGGATAGTCCATTTCATGGACGCTTCGGTGATTTCTAATCTAATCTCTCTCTTTTTTTGTTTGCCGCAATCCGCTTATTGCTTAATCTTTTCTGGATCTCGCCCGGTTTTATGTTTCCGTTCACTTAATATGTTCCTACCTGCATTTTGTACTCGGATAATGGATTGGAACTGCATGATATTAATATTGATAATCTGATGCGCCCGTTGAGGGGCGTTTTCAGAAATCAAAAGGCACTGCGCTAGAGCACGCGACCGTCTATATATATCCCTTTCCCTACGTCGTGTTTTCTACACTCGTAAAAAAAACTCTCACACCGTCTTGACTTTATTTTGGTTCTTCCTCTCACAGACGAACCTGCCTTCTCTTTCTCTCGGCGGCAATTTTCTGAGGTACATTCAAGGACGATCTCGTCGGTGTGTGCAGACGAAGACCCTGTATCGTCTTATCCTAGGAGCGGATTGCTAGTACCTACACACCGGTATTATGGGGGCGATGTCCTCTCTAAGGACAGTCCATTTCATAGACGCTTCTGGGATTTCTAATCTAATATCTCTCTTATTTTTTTGCCGCAATCCGTTTATTGCTTAACCTTTTCTGGATCTCGCCCGGTTTTATGTTTCCGTTCACTTAATCGGTTCATGTCTGCATTCTGTAATCGGATAATGGATTGGAATTGCATGATATTAATATTGATAATCCGTAATACTTTTTTTTGATCCATTTGGATCCGTGTAATTACTGTTTAGTATATGTGGTAACGATCTTGTTTACAACAATATTATCTAGTACCAAGTGATTTTTATATTTGAAATCGGCAGTGAATGGCATTCATCACTGTATTACTAACCACAGTTCATGTAACAATGATTACATGCCGTATTTGTCATCAAAATGTGCAACAATCATGATTAAAAATCGTAACAAGTAGTGTAAATTTTGATGACATGACCAACAAACAATCATTGCTATCACTACAATAAAATAGATCAATAGTGTCATTTAAAAAAAACCGGACACTGTAAACTCTGTTGTTAGATATAACAATGATATTATTCGTTGCAAAAATAGTTTTTATACTTAAAATTAGCTTTTATACTTGAAATTAGCAATGAATGTCATATCTGTTATATTATTAGTACGGTGCATATGGTAATGCTTATCCATAGCTATTTTCAAGATTTTTGCTGATCCTCACTAATTTAATTTTTTGTTCAAAATTTAGCGAAGATTAGTTAAATTTTTAAAAAAATACGACAGGTAAGCATTGCTATCTAGACTATCACTATTGATAGCAACGAATAAGCCATATGTCGATAATTTCAGATATAAAAATAACTTCATAGTTAACAATATCATCGTTATATATTTAAGAACAAGTGATATAGTGACGGATTTTTAAAAGTAATATTGTAGACTCATTTTATACGTGAACTATTGTTAGTGGTATAGTTATGAATATGCTTTCATCATTAATTTCAAGTATAAAGAATTATTCATAGTGGTCGATATTTGTTATTATATATTTAGCAACAGTTGATACAACGATGGAAATTGAAATATATGCTAATATAGATATATTTTATCGTGTAGTCAAGCTCATCAATGAACATGCATCATCTCTATAATATATTTATTCAAAAAAACCTAGCGGTATATGTTTGTTGTTGCCTCACTCACACACTGAATGCAACGGCAAAGGTGACTTCCACAATGACGGCACTCTGGTAGCTTATGTAAGTCCCCTTCCCTCTTCCACTCCCTGGTTCCCCCACATTGCTCCTCCCCACCGCGTTCCCACCAAAACCGTTTTCCTCCTCACCTCATTACCTATCTCTTCCCTCACTTCTCCTCGGTCCCCCCCTAGAGACATGGGTTGCAAGGGTTTCGAGAAGTGCATGATTTCCCTGACATCGAGAGAAATCCAACTACACCCCCCTCTCCCCCACCCACCCACCCACCTCACCCATCGGGACAACGGGGGAACATAAATACCTAACCTCCGTGCAACAACATCCAAAAGCCAAGGTCATGGAGGCAATAATCCAAGCAAAAATGGAAGCGAGACCTAAAAAACTCCCAAATCACCCAAGTCAAAGAACCCTTCCAACCAGGCCCTCCGCCCTCCCCTTAAAACGATGACCACGTCATCCCCTAAAATCTCGCTCTATGTTCTCTCTAACTATATTGAGAGGTTTATACTCCTCCTTCTTGGCTACCTTTTTGGTGGTTAGCATGTCCCCCAGCCAACAGGAACAGTTGACTGAGATTACCTATGATTTCATCTCCCCAAATTCAACTGCTTGTTGGATTAACCATAATGAACCAAAATTCGACCCCCCCCCCCACAGACACAATTCCTTCGCGATCACTTTCACAACCAACCACCCTGAAAACTCGTGAAATCTTATCAAGGTCCATGTAGAAAACTTTAAGAAAACAACTATTCCAATACATCAAAGCTCACTCCTCGTACACATAGATCGAGCAATTGGCCTGACTCCAATCATGGAACTCAATCCACCACCCTTCGACATATGCCCTGACATGACATGGGTGAAAGCGAATATGGTTTCTTGTTCCCATCTCAAAAGATGCAAATCTTGGGGCATCCTTTTGGGGACCCCTTGACTTTCCATTGCCTTAACCTCCTTGACGACGAACACTACACTCGAATTGAGCTACTACACATTCAAAGTAATACAACGTACAATTTGTAAATATTTATGCCCCCACATGCAATGTAGAAAGACTCATTCTTGGACCATCTCAAAGCACTATTGTATTGCCATGATCTCAGCATTTTCACATGTGATTTAACATATTTCATTTTCTCGTGAATCCTCCTATCAACACCCACTCTCGTATTTTTAACTAAAATTCTGGGATGGGATCAATATTTCTGAACTCCTTGACCTAAAAGACCTTAGCTCTTCCTACACTTGGATCGATACTGCCCAAGCTAGATGGGCTATGCTCGATAGAGTCATAATCTCATCACCTCTCCTCAAAATCTCATCTCTAGTGAAGCTCTAAGAACTCCCCAAGTCCTTCTCGGGTCATAAACCCTTAATCACAAACCTATCTTCCCTTAAGCTTGTAAGGCCTTCCTTTAAGATGGAAGCTTTTGGTTTTCCAAACCTGATTTCACCTCCACTGTAGAATAATCTTGTTCAGCATCGATAGAAACCGTGAATACCTTTCAAGCATGGCACCTCAAGATTAAATACCTTAAAAGGGATATTATATATTGGAAAAAAATAAGCATATCACCTTTCGCTGACACATTTGAAAAACTTCAACCGGAAATCCAAATCATTGAAACTAGACTTATCTCTATCCATTATCATTAATGTTGGTGTCTCTCCATAAAGATATCTAGAACATACTTGAGGATGAATTCCTTCATATAAACCAATGAGCCAAAATTTGGTGGCTTCGAGAGGGGGACCACAATATGAAGCTCCTTCACTTTGTAGCCTCCGCTAAACGTAATAGAAGCACAATCTTGGCAATAAAATACAGTTAGGACATCTTGTACTCAGATAATGAAGGCGTCATGCGCATTATGGTCGCATTATATAAAAAACTTCATTCCACCTCTGAACAAATTCCCTTCCTCTCCTTTGACCTTAACCCATAGTTGTATGGAAAACTATCAAATCCCGAACATTTGACCAATATCTGAACATGAGGTCCATACCGTGATTAGAAACCTAAAATCCTTAAAATCCCTAGGACATGATGGCTACATCCCCGAATTTTTCAAAAGATTTTGGCCCATCATCAAAACTGAGATCATGAGAATGGTGAACCATTTCTTCAGTGATGAGTTCTTGCCATTTGACCTACTCTATAATCACCTTGATCAATAAGAAAGGAGACCTAAGCGATATAAATAACTACATACCAATTAACCTCATAAACATGCCCCTCTGCATCATATCTAAAATACTCGCAAATCTATGGGCACCTAAATAGCAAACCTAATCCCACCCTTCCAATGTGCCTTTCTTAATGGGCAAGGTGCCTATGATGCATTCGGCATTACCTTTGAGATACTAACACATTGGAGTTTTACCAAAACAAAAGTCATTCTTCTCAAAATCGACCTCCATAAAGCCTTCAACTCCCTGAAGAGGAGTGCAATGTCTAAAGACTTGCACAATCATGTTGCCCTGGCTAGTTCATTCATTGGGTTTAGGCGATGCTACATATTACTGCAATCTCACTTAAGATCAACAACAATATTTTGAGTTTTTTTAAATCTACTAGCAGAGTCCGACTAGGAGATCTACTCTCAACCCTCTTATTCATAAATACCATGAACATCCTTGAAGGGATGCTTCAAAACCTTGCCAGGAATGGCTTGATTAAGAGATTTGAGATACCATGGGAGGACCATTGCATCACCGAAACATTGTTTGATGATGACATCATCTTTTCGAGATCTGGCATGTACATAAATGATGATAAATATGTGATCCATTACCTCAACCTAACAAACAACAAAAGAAATTTCACGACTGATTTCTTTGAATGAACGTACGTCAACTTCCCTATAAATTACTTAGGAGTCCCTCTATCACTAAAAACATTGAAAAGAATAGATTGACTACCTCTCATTGAAAAATTCAAGAAAAACCTCTTAGATGGAAAACTAGGATGCTTTCATTACCATCCAGAATTTCCCTACTAAATGCTTCCCTTACCCCCACAACTAAATCACACTCTCCTCCCTCCAGTTACCTAAATGGGATTTAGGTGACTGAGATAGACCACCCGCACAGAGGAGAGAGTTGTATGCTTCACACAAGGCAGGAGCGAAGTTGTTAAACTGTCCTCTCACAAAACCCAACTGATCATCTCAATAATCAACCCATACAATATATATATAAATCAATGAATAAGCGGATGTGAATTAAAAATTATTATAAATCCTACAAATAATTGTGTATATTGACAAGTAGAGTAGGGTGTCAAACACAAGAAGCAAGTTGGTGTAACACTTAATATTATTTATAAATAAATAATAAATAATATAGGTGTATTTGTGTGTATATATGTGCACATTTATTTCTCAAAATATGTGGGTTTTAATTAAATAAATCAATAATTGAATAGTTATATGTTTTTAATTGTATATAGATCTATTAATAATTTTTTTCTTTAGTTTTTTATGAAAAATGTATAAGGTTTATATAAGGATATATATACAATATATGAGAATACGGATATAAATACAACTAAAAAAGAAAATACAGAAATTAAATTGTTTTTTGGTTTTTAATATTTTTTGTTAATTTTGGTAATTTTCCTAATGTTAGGGATTTTTAAAATCTAAAATACTCAAAATTAGGGAGTTTTTAATTAGGTCGAATTGTTTTTTTAAATACGAGCTAATGTCAAAAATTCTGACAACTATTTTTTATATAATATATAAATAAAATATAGGATATAAATAAATATTATTTGGATTTTTAGAGGAATTTTTATATTTTTTTAGTATTTTTAAGCTTTTTAACCTTTTTATCATTTTTATTTTCTATTTTTTAGGATTTTCAATCTGGAGGTTTTATACACTATAATAAAGAAATACTAATTTTTTTTGAAATTTTAAGCATGATTTTATAATTTTTTTTCGATTTGTTAAATCAAACAGGAAATATCTATGCTCTTTTTTTATAAAATAGGTAAAAGTCTAAAATGATATTCTAAAAATGTAGCATAAAATATAATCAAATAATCGATTATCCCTATTTTTGTGGATTTTTTAGAGCATGGAATATATTTGTAGTAAATATAAAACATCACATAAAAATCACAGAACTAGTAAGGGCATACTTGCAATCAAAAATAAACTCGAGGGGCAAAGTGCATAAACAAAAAGTTGCAACTAAACTCTACAGTTCATGTATTAAACGTTAATTAAAATAACCCGCAGGGGTTCACATGCAATTTTCACAAGCACGTGGCCCGTCATATGAGGTAACGTGGCGAGGACTAAAACACAATATTAAATCTGTTCAAGTGTGCACATGCAAATTGTCCACAAATTTTAAACTGCATAAAATATTTACAGGGTTATGTAGAAATTATAAAATATACAAACAGAGTTTTGTGTAAATTACCCACCAATGCTTCAGATCAAATTGTACTTTGTGTGACATGTGTCAGATCATATGGTTGTAGAGAGGCAACAACTCGAATAGAATAGAGGTCTAGGATTAGACCTGGGCCCTGGTTCTTGATCTAACGGCTCCAGGTACCTCTGGATGAACATTCAAGAACACGACACCAGCAAACTTCAATCATCCTTTTTTCGTGCTCCAACCCTGGGAAACTCCTCCGACAAGCCCATCGGGAAGCTAGGGTCCTTCGCATGCAACGACGGCTCCAAAGACAGCGAGGGGGGAGGGTCGCAATGTTTCAGCGAGGTCGAAAGACCTGGAGCAGCTCCATATGATCTTCAATGCTTCCAACGCATCCTTAGCCCTAAAACAGCACCAAAAACACTCATGAGCATGAGGTCTACCTCTCGGCCCAGGGGTTGATCCAAACAATGGGGGAAATGAGATGGGAGTGGAGCTCCGGTGAGAGGCGGTAGAGGGATCTCCGAGGTCTCGAATCCTTGCAGAAACCGAGGTGGATGGATGGGCAAATTGTGAAGCGCACATTGAGGAAGTAGAGTGAGGTAAGAGTAGGTCGATTACTGGCGAAATCACGTATGAATCGGACATGGAGTTCGAACTCCATGAATTTGGGGGGTCTTTGATTACAGTTATCGTACTCGATTGAGGATAAAATTAAAGCAACCAAATGGAATAGCATTCGAAATTTACCTAAAAAGATAAGGAAAAGGAGCCTCGACTGAGCTGGGAGCTCAGGAAGCGGGACCTTCGGAGCAACTCTGGTGGTTGATGGATACACCTTCGCCTTGGCCTTCCTCGCTGCAAATGTTGGCCACGCCCTGCTGTTACCACGGTGAAGCTTCTAGGAGCAATTTGAGGGGTTAAAGACCAAGAGCAATGGATCAAAAAGCAAAAGGCGGAGATGGAGGTTTATTTATAGATGGAGTTTTGGCAAGTTTCGAGGGGTGATGGAGTGCCATCAAGTGAGGGTTGGTGGGGATTCTAAGAAGGGCGTGGAAGAAGGATGGAATGGCTATAGGAAGGTGGAAATTTCAAGGTTAGAGGATGGTGGTGGAGGCCTGGAGAAATCGATGAAGATGGGTACCCATGAAGTTTTTTCCAAAAGTCAGAAGGCTGAGGTACAGTTGACCCTAGGTAAATAATCTTTACCTCATGGTTGCTCCACGTGGACCAACCAAGAAATTCCAATCAGAAATGCCTTGAAAAAATAGAAAATAAATAATAAGTGAATTTATTATTTTTATTTATAAAATAAAAAATATTTCTAATTTTATGTAGAATTTAATGCCTATTTTTATTTATTTTTTTGAGGTGTTTTATTACAAGTGAATTTTTAGGGTTCTAATTATAGGTTTATTTACCTATGTTTTGGTTATTTTATTATGTATTTTCAATTTTATTCTTTTATTTCGTTATTTTATAATATTATAAATTATTTTTATATACAAAAATATATTTTTATTGTATTTTTTTGATATAATATTTATATTTTATTAAATAGAGGTATTAAATGTATAGATATAATTATAGACATTTCATCTATGTGTTTTGTATACATATTTTATTTTAATATTTTATTTATGGTTTTAATCTATTTTAAATATATAGAAGTATTATAAATAATATTTAAAAATTATAAAATTATAAAATTATAAAAAATAAGAAAGAATAAATAAAATGAATATTTTATATAGGTATATTGTATAATAAGGGTCCAAAATCTAACTTTCATACCGTAACTCCGAAAAATATGAAACCACCTTCATAAAATAGTTTATTAAAATTTATATACAATTAAAGGTGATTTTGATATATTTTGAGTTTTTATTTTGGAGATACGAGTTTGAGAAGTTAGGATTTTGGCTTTTTATTTAGAGTATAAAAAGTACATTGCATTGTTTTTCTATGAAATCAATTTTGTATTTTTATTTGTATTTTTATCTACAACTTTCATGTACAAAATTTATTGATTTAATTAATAAAAAATAAAATAGGTCTCAAAAAATAATTATTGGCAAATTTTGTAGGGTTATCTGACTGTGTCTCTGTACAGTTTTTCGCCCTATCTCTCCCTACTTTATTTCTTGTCGACTAAGTCATCATGATGATTGAGTCTCAGGGGCTACTGTCACTTTAGTGTTCTTGATAGTTCACTCTTTTTCTTTGATTTTCTTTATTCTTTTATTTTGATAATAAATACAATAAATGTACAGTATTTCATACAATATTTTGTAAAAATTAACAGATGTTTATTTTGACAAATTAATGATATGTACATGGATTTAGCTGGGTTTAAAGGCTAAAATAAAAGAATAAATATGACAAAATAGAGAAATATTTAGCTATACAATATTTTTTGCATGGATTTATGCATGTGGTTTTGAGTAGTTGTTTACGGTAAACATTTCTCTTATCTGAAAGTGGAAATACTTTTTATTAAAAGATTTGCTTCTTGAATCACAACTATTTTTTTAATATTTTTGCTATTGAATTTAGTTGAGGAAGAAGCACAACTCTTTTGTATGTTAAAATACCATATTTCATCTTAAAACTAACATATGTATACGAGATACTAAAAGTAGTGATGAGCACTCTTGATGATTTTGGATTTAATTGTGAAAGTTCTACATTCTTTAAGATCTTGTGAGGACTTAGGATGTCCATTTGGAAATCAAATCACAAATGTTTGAAGAATAGAATCGACTTTTCATTAAAATATGCAATGTTATTTTCGAAAATATTTAAAGTCTACTTTAAATTTAAAGACTTTGTTAAGAAAATATTTTAAATACACTACAAGAAAGACGGGATTGGCGTACATATGATAGCTCGTACTGATGCACGCCAAGTGCACGCCAAGTGCACGCCCAACCTATGGGCGAGCACATGTGCTCATTCAGCCCGTTCTCGCCTCTACGATAGTCGCTCCGGCAGGTGGGCGAGCACATTGGGACGTTATGTGCTTGCCCGCTTGCTGGCATGCACAAATGTGCTCGCCGAAATGATCGCCCCTAGTAAATAAGGCGATCAATCACGGAGCACATGTACTCGCCCAAACTGAATTCCAGGAAAAAAATTATCCAGGTTCGATGGGGTTTTGACACCCCTTCGAACCTGTATAGCCTGCCAAGAAACCACTGCAGGTGCTTATCAGAGCTAGCTAAGCGTATATATAGTATACCGGTTCATCAACTAAGATAACTAGCACTAACAAGTCGAACTCACGCAACATATATGAACTTAGAAATAAACATTCAAATTTAACATCTAAATATTACAAATATATGTTTGAAGCAACAACGACAAGTAAAATTACAACAAATTATACTATCAAAGTTCATATAAATTAAAAGACATGCTAAAAGTTTAACAACAATAGAAGTCAATACCAACAATAATTTACTTTTTTATCTAAAAAATTTAGACATTAAACCCTGCTTTGATTTTTTTTCCTTCTCCTTTTCTTTGAATCTAGCATACATGCGTGACTCTTCTTCAGGGTCGTTCTCCTCCTCCTCTTCGTCATCAGATTCAATCTCCTCAGGTTGAGATACACGCCCTTGTGACCTATATTATATATAGAAGATATATACCTGTTACTTACATTTTGTAGATATAGAAATATAAATTTATTACTCATTCTAAGTAGAATACTTACATGTACGCCGTGAAATCTTCTCGGAGCTTCGTCACCTGCTCCACCATCATCGTCATCTGCGACTCCATTGGAATTGATGATTGGGACGGATGTGGTTGTGTGTACGATGCTGAGAGTATGCAGAATAGGAATGACGATGTTCCTCCACATAGTATGGAGGAAGATCACCAAGCGTCTGCTTCCTGTTCGCCAGAACGTCCCTCTCCTCCAACACCTTATAAGATTTTCATTGTTTAATATGAAATTATATATTACAAATGCGTATAGTAAGATAATATTTATCTATATCTGCTTCCAGATTATTTTATCAAATGGTGGTTGCTCTCCAGTTGGATCACCACCTCATTTTTCTGCAGATAGTGCCAAATAACGATCCTGAAATACAAAGTGAAATATAGAAAAATGAGTTATAATATATCATTCAATTGCAAATAAATTGATAGACTTATCAACAATTCTCCTGCTTCAGGAGTGGACCATTGCATCTCTCCTTCTTTCCCACTCATGTGGGACCTCGACCACCACTCCTGAAAAGAGGGTTCTTTTTCCAACCTAGCTGCCTGAAAAATAATTTTAAGATGTGATAACAACATTGCATTATATTAAAGTAGATTTAAAAAAATAAATTTTATATTGTAATACCATCTCCGCTCTGATCTGATTGTGGCTTTTAGAGCAACTTGCCGATTTAATCCTTTATTTTTTACGATTTGTCCTTCCCGCCGTGGATCTTCTTCCAAACTTCGCATCCGCAACGAATGCATCACAGAAACCCACCCATCTGCAAGGAATATGTTATGATTATTGATTACTTTAAAAAGTTTATTATAAATTCTTTAAGAAATATAATACCTATCATCCGTACATCATGTTGGCGGGAACCTCTTCATCTCCTCAAAATTCATCTCCTCGCATCCCGTCTTCGCATACGAGTCTCTCCTTGCCTTGAAAAATGTATCGCTCATTCTCTTTTCTGCCAAACGAATAAAGTCTCGACGATAAGCCTACTTCCCCAGACCAGAACCAAGGCGAAACCTACTCTGAAAATTACAACAAAATATCAGATCTAAAAAACTTGACCAAAAATTTCTATATCACTTCTTAAAAAAATTTTCTTACCAGAAACATGGCAAACAGTCTCTCCTGTTCTGCAGCAGGGATGCGACACCATCTAAATTGCATGCAAGTCAAGTATGTCTTGATTATATTGGTTATCTACTTTGTCACTCTGTTGCTATTCAAAAAATCCATGCATTTGGTAAAATTCGTAAATATGATATAATTTATAAATATTTGGGAAAATTTAAATGACAACATTTATTAAAATCTTACCTCCCATCCGCTTTAACCTCCAACAAAGGGTGGGACGCCGAAGTTTGTCCAAATGCAGCAGGTAAAGGCACGGAGGTGCTCGGACGTCCAGAAGAAGGAGAATCAGAACCCATCGATGTATGTGCTGATATGGGGATCGGGACCGGGAATCCAGTAGGAGCGACTGAGGTAGATGGCTCTCCATAGCCGCCTATATAAAAGGGTAGCGGAGGATAACCAAGAGACTCGTAGTAGGATATGACCCGCCGGACCTCGTCGGACTGTGAATCTAAAACAGCATCCGGGCTGGGCTGCCTACTGGACGAAGGTGTGTCTGAGGATGATGGTCGATTAGATCGACGTGATCCATGAGCCCCACCACGTCCAAACCTGCCATAACTGTAATGATGATGTAATAGTTAATTACATAGTTATTACTAAAGATTTTAGATAATTCGATTATAATTATGTAATAAAACTTACAACTAATCTTCATCATTTATTTTGATGGGATTAAAGGATATTTCTTCGTTTTCTGAGTTTTCTGAATCATCATTTCTAGAGTCGGTATCATCTTGTAGGTCAACACAAAAAACTTCATTATCAGCCAATCGATTCGATTTGATGATTGAGACTTCTTCTGTTAAGTCTATTCGTTCATGTGTCGGTGTGAATGCTTCATCTATGTCATCTTCATGACGAGTGTAATCATTAGAAATATAATCTCGAGAATTTATCTTCACAACAGTTAAAGTTTCAACGCTCTTGCTCTTCTTTGATACTTGTGGGAGATAGCATACTTGATCCGCTTGAGAAGCTAAGACGAATGGTTCAAATCTGCGTATAAATTTTCTTGGTACCACATCGACACTGTTATTTCTTCTATCGAGTACTACACCTCCATTGGGTTCATACCAATCACACAAGAAGAGAATTACTTTATTCAGGCATGGTATACTATATTCCACTTCTAGTATCTCCTTTAAAATTCCATAATAATTCATATGATCTTCCTCATAACAAGATCCATGAACCATCACTGCATGATTCTGAGTTGTTAAATATTTACCAGAATTTAAGGTATGAAAACGATAACCATTGTTGCAGTAAGAGTTGTAAGATCGGATCTTATAAACAGGTCCTTCTCCAAAATATTTTAAAATATGAGAATAAAAATCACCACCGTCCAACTGTTTTGAGCGGTCCTTAAACCAAGTTGGAAATTTATTCCTATAGACGCCCAAAACTTCGTCATCTGAATACATGGGATTTTCCTCGATAGTTTTCTTCCTAAATTCCCTAAAATTAGTAAGAGGGACATCAGAATTATTTGAAATAGAATTTGAATATGTACATAAAGTAATACAAATACTTACTGAACATATAGTGTTATTTCCTCGTAATTGTCTAATACGTATAACTCTGCAGCATCCTTCTCCTGTTTCGATAAGAAACGTTCAGTTGCATTTCCTATGAGCTGAGTGGATGGACGAAAGATACTGATACAAGGTTTTTCCTCAAAGTAAATTGTCTCATTCCTCCTAAATCTGTTGTGGATAGTCTCCACATCTTCTGGAAGATACTTAGCGCAGAATGTTGTGACTTCCTCATATATATTGCGAACTTATTGATCCTTCAACTTTACTTTTCTTTCGAACCTTTCTTTTAAGAAAAAATAAACCTATATGGAAATAGGTTAACATTTTGTTGAAATAGTAAAAAATACAAGAAGATTATAATATTTTTAATTACCTTTCAAATGGATACATCCAACGATATTTTACTGTCCCTCCTACTTTTGCTTCATATGTAATATAAATCATCAGATGCTCCATTGAATCAAAAAATGACGGTGGATCTTCTCCAAGTTACACATAATCACAAGAAAATTTTTATGAAGATAATCCATCTCCATGCGGTGTATGCGTGACGAGCATAGAACCTGGAAAAATCTGCTAACATTTGAAAGAACATTGATAATATTTTTTGGTAACAATCCTCTGAACACTAACGGTAGCAATCTTTCCATAAAAACATGACAATCACGACTTTTCATTCCCTTAAATGAAAACTTCTTTAAATCGATCAAATTGGAAAATTTTGATGCGTATCTGTCTGGAAACTTCAATTGACTTGTCCATTCGCAGACAATCTTAACTTGATTTCTGCCTAAGGTATACTTCGCTTTAGGAAGTTCAACCCTTCCATTATCATGTTCCTTTATATGCAACTCTGGCTGATTGCATATGATTTGTAAATCACGACGAGACTTTACTGCATCTTTTGATCGACCGGTTACATTCATAACAGTATAGAATATGTTATCAAATACATTTTTCTCTATATGCATAACATCTAAGTTGTGTCGTATCAGTAATTTACTCCAATATGGTAATTCCCAAATTATACTCTTCTTAATCCAATTATGACTATCACTAAAATCAGGAAGATTTTTTATTTTATCACCAAAATTCTACAGACTCCCCATAGGGTTCCTCATATTCTAAAAAAGTAGCATTAAAATCTAGACCTGCAACGTACATAACCAAATCTGCAAAAGGATTACTATTGTCAGCTTCTTCCGCATCATTCATCATGTCCTCGTAATCCTCACCATGCCTCCACCAAATTTGATATCCTTCCATGAAACCCATTTTATAAAGATGTAATTGAGTTTCATCCTTTGATCTCTTTTTCATTAAATGACATTTCTTACAAGGACACAAGATAGTTCCATTTGAATCCACGACACGGTAACCTTGTGCGTAAGTAAATTGTATAAATTCCTGAACACCTCTTTGAAAGGTATCTGCTATACGTCCATCTACCACACGATTGTACATCCACTCTCTATTTGTCATATTGATCAACCTGAATTAAACAATTTATAATGTCAAATCCAGGAAAATATGTGAGGATATCTAAACGTATCCCATTATTGAGATAAAAGATGAGAAGAGAAGTGTCTTAATTAAGTTATCACTTGAGCCCGTCCATAAGGATTCAAACTTACTAAAAGATGATCATTATCACAAGCTTGTTTATTTATAACGAAAATTCAGCAGCATAACCATGTACCTCTCCCGTATACCTCATAAATCAGTCGCAATTAACTTTCAAAATAATGATATTAATGATTATTTCGATAGTAAACTATGATTGATTTGGTATACCGAAGAGGAAGGGGTTATGAACCGGATTTTCGTAAGAAATAAAGAGCTTGTGACAACGATTACCTTTTAGTAAGTTTGGATCCTTACGGACCCCCTTAGTTCGGGATCTCCGAACTAAGGAAAGCTAACATAAATGTAATACTTTAAGATCACTTTACGTCATACATTTGTACGTGCTACAAATGAGACTATAAAATAATCTTAAAATATTTATTCATTTATATTAACAGGGTAATTACGTAAATTTGGTTGGTTAACGATGGGGATAGGGATAAATGTGATCTTAATTTAGTGCCTAATACAGTGCTTGGGTCACTAATATTTGATGGGCACCTGCAAAAAAATGAATTTTAAACCTGCAAACATCAAAATCCACGACCATTGGTCTAGGATAAACATCCCAAGGTGAGTCCAATAGTGCTGTGAAAAAAATAAAAAATATAACACAGTTAGAGGTGATCAAATCCTCCAATGTGTTGTACACGCCTCCCGTTGTGCAGGGCCACACACCACTCGGTGTGGAGGGACACACTATGTGTGAATGATTTTGTGTGATTTTCTAATAATTAATGAATATTTTTTTAGACTTATCATCAACCTAACTATAAGTTAATGTGATATACTTAATCACATTAACTAGAATTTAATGTGATAGTAAATTATCACAGAAGCAAAATTTATGTTTATAGTTATTATCACGCACCAACGATTTTAACTTAAATAAATGTCTAATTTTACATCCACTAAATAACCTAGTGTTAAACTAATGTATCTCTCATCCCATCTATACCAACATTCACCTACATCACTAGTTAAGCACTTTACTTGTTGTGTCATTTAATCAAGCACTTAACATGCCTATAATATTTCATCTATATTAGACAAAAATTTACTCAAATCTAAATAAAACTACATATTAAACACCTATAGGAAGCATAAGCAACAAGATTAACAACTAGTGAAATTAAATTTAAGAACAAAAAAAATCAAAATATCAAATCCCTAAACCTCTAAGATGAGTATGAAATCGAATGAAATACGCAAAAAAAAAGACAATGATGATAAGATATACCTAAAGAGGGGTGTGTGTGCGATTGAATGATCAAAAGTGAAGCCCTCGACGCGCTACCGGCGGAGCTCTTGTCGCCGGAGGGGATGAGACAGTGACCAACTCGCGCAAGAATGAGGGCTGGGGATGCCCGACGTTCTGTTAACGGGCGCGGGCAAGCACACTTATGTGCTCGTCCCCGTGCTCTTTAGGTGCTCGCCCCGAAAATGGCATGTTCCCGTTCCACCGCGTCTTAAATTTCAACTTGGCGAGCACATCCGGGCGAGTACTTGTGCTATTAAAGTGCTCACCTATTTACGAAAACATAACCGCGCCTCCATATTCAAAAGGGCGATCATGCTGGCGAGCACATGTGCAGCCAAAGTGCTCGTTAGGCTTTGAGCGAACACATGTGCTCGCCCAGTGCACGACATAGAGTGCACGCCAATCGTGCTTTTTCTGTAGTGATAAATGGTAAGCAAATATAACTAAAATAAGTATATATATATACACAGAAGGCAGTGGTGAGCACTCTTAATTATTTTTTATTTAACGGCAGAAGTTCTACATTTTTTAAAATGTTGTAGCAATTTAGAATTCCCCTTGGGAATCAAATCACATATTTTTAATGACTAGGAAAGATATTATATGAAAATGAGTAGCCTTTAGCCTATTTTAATTTTTAATGAGAATGTTTAAAATGTTGGACTTCCATTATTAGGATATAGGTCTTCTTCTGCTATATTTCCAAAATGAATATGTGTTCTTTCATGTAGTTTAATGTAGATTTGCTCAATGTATATATGTTCGTTGTATTTTGCATTTAGGCATAAATATGAAACATACAAATGTAATGAAACTGGAGAATTTGTTTGCTTCCATCAATGGATATGTTTTGCGATTGATATAAACCCAAGGAATCTTTTGGTTGCTTTTGGCAGATTGCTTACTAGTAGGTTGGATCGGATGTCAACCTGTGGAGACATCATTTTTTACTATTGGACCAATTTCCTCTTTCATTTTCTTATTGTTCTTTGCCATCACGCCCATTCTGGGAGAAGTTGGAAAAGGAATTCCAAATTTCTTACACGGAAATAGAGAAAAGTGAAGGAATGACTCTTAACTTAGTGAAGGGGAGGTGAAGACTATTACATCAAGAATTGAAGCATTTGACTTTTCGGCCTTGTTGATTTAGAATGGGAAAAGTTCTACTATATATGAGGGGCTAGGTGTGCACTTTCCAATCCGGGGAGCTTCCCAAGAAACATGGGCTGTACCAAATTTTGCAATACTATGTGGTAACTAATA